>JAHLJS010000007.1:79299162-79810906 GCA_038502445.1 Eremochloa ophiuroides | reverse complement strand
GCCGCAGCCAACTGGGCCTTGACCTCGCGGGGAAACCCAGTCCAATAGGTTTTTCCCCACTGGATCTACTGCTAATCGATCCTAGAGGTCCAACACAAATAACTTGTGGATTTGTTTCTGTTAGAAAGGCTAAGGTCCATTCACTTAGGGTTCCTGCCGCCTATAGCTCTGCATGCACACTGTAACAGAACCGGCTAAATCACCTGGCCCACAGGCGCCTGTCATTGTCACTAATGACTTCTGACAGCCGGGCCCGTGTCCCAAATGATCTAGGCAGATCTGTCGGGCTACATTAGCGCCCTAAACTCCGCAGGATCACCATTGCAGAATCATCACAGGATTACAACATTTCATAATAAATTACATCAGAGTACAGAAGCGGAATATTACATAACTTAAGTTTACAAACCAGTTGTTCCAAATAGAATTTAAGTACTATTATTACAAACCATAGATAGTGGCGGTAGCAGTTGAATAATTATACAACATTATGAATATGATAACTTGGACCCTGCCCACGGGTCCCACTTTACTCTTCCTCACTGCCCTCCTGGATGATGGTCATGCAGCACGGAGCAAGGCAGACCTCCGATGGCGGTTCACCTGCAGCATGGGTTACAAACCCTGAGTACTTAGGGTACTCCGCAAGACTTACCCGACTAAGGGTGTAAAATGAGACTCAGGAATGCAGGTCATAGGTAGGGCTAGCAGAGGATAAGAATTTGCGGAAAAGCATTACTAAGCAATATTTTATTTTATTAATATTATAATTGTATCCATAGTTCTAATAATCAACCTCAACCATCATCATTCATCCATTTCCTTCATTCGATCAGTTGACCTAGTTGAGAACCACTTCTCGGGGTAGGAAAGTGGATTGAGTCTCCATTAACCGAGGAGCACGTCGATTCGAATCCAGAAATAAACCCAGCTGGGGATTCTAACCACACTGCATATGCAGCACGCCGGCATACATATACCAACCCTTCATCTAGGTCTTTCTATCCCGGAACCGGTCCTGCGCCACCCGGGAGCACAGTACTCCACTCGTCTCCAGGCACGCCGGCCACGTGGGTACATGCTACTCCCGTCATCTCTCCACTCCCAGTGCGTGGTTGTCGGTTCCAGCAATAGAGCCACCTGACTCTAGGCTTTCCACATTGGTATGTGGCTAGGCTGTTCATCTCGATCCAGCACTCCGACAACGAGCGGTCCCTACTTTTATTTTTGGTTCGTGCCTGCCGGGTACCAAGTCATGGGAAACGCCGTCCCAAGAGCACAACACCCGGCGAAACACATTTCCGGTGATACCGACCAGTTCCAAACTATTCCGAAGGCGATCATGCACCGGGACTCTAACCCGAATACACATCAACCAACGGATAACAAGCTCTTCACTTAGTCATAGAGTATATGTACATCCATAGCACAGAAAATAGTTTTTCTTTTATGAAATTCTAATTTTCATTAAGCATGTCTAAGCACTTTTCAAATCATTTATTTATTTAAATCAGTTTTCAGGATAATTATTTGGGACAATGCATCTGGATAGGTTTCAATCAACTCCTATCAACCTAATGCAATAAGTTAACTCGAATTATAAGGAATTTCACAATAGAGGGTTAATGCACCGGGGCTTGCCTTGGACGGAGAAGAGGGTGGGATCGGGATCGGTCCCGCAGATGTCGAAATCCTGGATCGCCTCCGGATTGACCTCTCCCGCAGTGGCCTCGACCTTCACTTCGTCGTTCCCGGTCACTACACGTGTGCAATGATGCATGCTTAACATGATGCAATACATAAATAGAAATGCGATAATCAAATATCAACATCTTGAGTACAACTTTCCTTCACGGAGAAGCCGTAAACGAGATCTCAAAAAGTAAATCGGCATTTTACTTTAAAACCTATTTTTACAGTCATAGAAAGCCGCTGCACAGCTTGATGACTACTACAAAGCACTAGGTTATCAAATTTGCCAAGGATCACATAGTGAAAGACCCTTGGTCTTCCTTCAACCCAAAATCCACACAACAACCTAAATCCATTTCTCCTACTCATTTTATTTATTTTCCCTAATTTCACATGTATTTACTAGCTGACCAAACTTACTTCAATTGTGACCAAAATTTATCAACAGCTAGATTTCATCATCAAACAGCACCACAATTATTTTCATGATTTTTGGACTTACAGGGAATTAATTAAAAATGCACAAACTTGCAAATATTAATTAATCTACTGATTTATTCACCAGGCAGAATATACTGGAAAACCACATTTTATATTTTTAACAAATACTACAGATAACATAGAGCATACACAATTATTTTCATAATTTTCCAACTAACAGATTTATTCATATAAAATTAACAAGTAACAGAACTATTCAAAGAAATATAAATAAGAAAAGCATTTGAAATTCGCTGGAAAAATAGGAAAGGCCAATTCGGCCCACAACGGCCCAACGCAGGCCAGGCCGGCCCAGTCGGCCTGCCCGCGCTCGGCGCCGGCGGTTTTGCAAAAGGAACCCCCGGGAACTGAGGAATCAACCCGCGGTCCTATTAGCACTATTCAAATGAGTCACGAGCATTGCACTTAGCCCCCTGGAACTTCTCGTCTTCTAACCCGAGACCCCTGGGCTCGGCTCTGTTTTAACAGAGACGGGGGTACCGGCGGTTCGCCGCCCCTAGCTCGCCGACGGCGAGCCGAGGGACGAAACCGAGGGCACCGACGGACTCCAGACTCCTAGGCGAACCTATCGAGCTACTAAACGACGACAGACGACACCTAGACAAGCGGAAGCCACAGGCGCGGCGGCTCGGATGCGGCGGCGAGCACGTCGCCGGCGAGCACAGACCGAAAGAAAGAGGGGAAAAGGGTGCGCGAGCATCAGGAGCTCACCACGAAGCTGGCTGGCGGGTCGGTGGAGACGGAGATAGCTCGGAGGAGTCGGCTTGACTGCGGCGGCGGATCCCGGCGGCTCGGCACGGCGGCGACTTCGCGCTCCGGCGAACCTAGGGGACCGGGAGGCACACCGACACCGGGATGAGGATCAAGGTGACACGGGGAACATTGCGCGCACCAAACCGAGGCCTAGAGCTTACCCGAGCGAGCTGGAGACGACGGCGGGCTCGCGGCGGCGCTCTGCCCACCCGTGAAGATGGCGCCGGCGTTCCGGCGGCTACGAAGCTCTACAGCTCCCACCGACGGGCGCAAACGACGCGCACGAACCCTAGCTAGCTTTCTACGAGGTGGAGAGGATGGAGATGACCGAAGCACGGCGTATCTGGCCGGGAACCGCGTGGAGCACGACGGTGACCGGGGAGGAGAAAAATGGAGAGGGAGAGACGACCGTCGCCTTTTAGAGGGCAAAGGCGAGGGGAGCAGGCGCGGCGCGACGCGGCGCACGCGCGCCCGTATCTGGAACGGTCGCGGGGGCACGATCCCGACCGGCACGGGCGCCGCGCGCGCGCGCGCGACACGGCCATTGCCGGCCCTGTGCGCGAACAGGAGAGAGGGGCAGGTTACTGTAGCATAGGTCCCTAGGGTTGCGTCGGTTTTTGCCAAAATGCGGTTGATTTTGCATGTAAACTTGAAAAAGTTCAAAAACAAAAGTTGTAGGTTTTGAAATTCTGAACAACTTTGCTTTTGGAACCAAGTTCAAATTCGAAGTAGTTTTGAAACTACAGTAAAAGGGGTAAACTAGGTTTTTGAATTTCAAATTGTATTTTCAAAATTACTTTTGATTTTACACAATAACTTGAAAAATGGCCAAAATAAAAATTGTTCTTCTCAGTGAGCTTTACAACTTCTATTTAGGAAGTTTTGTCAGATTCCAAATAATTTTTGAAATGGTGTTTCAAATTCATTTTTCAATTCATAGATTTGAGCTAAATTCAAATTTTTATAATAGAACTTCAAAATCTCCAAAAATAAAAGTTGTCACATTTTAAAAGATCTACAACTTTCATTTAGGTGTCATCTCAAGATTCCTTCTAGATTTTGAATTAGGGTTTTAGGGTAAGATTAGGGTTTATTCGGATCTTTTAATTCGAATTTCTAATTCCCAAATCAAAATCACCTTAAACCAAACCACTCTATGACCCTAAGCACAATCATATGCAGATTAATTAATTTAAATATGATGACATGGCATGTTTAATTAATCTGTAATACCCGGGGTATTACAGCCTTCCCCCCTAAAAGAAATCTCGTCCCGAGATTAGCTATTCTAGAAACTGAAACAAAGTAATGGAAAAGAAAATACACAAGTCAAAATATTTTTACACGAGCTCACAAAATAAGTAGAAGGGTTTTTAATACAGAAGATACTAGTCAGACCATTACATTCATAAGGTGGCAAAGAATTTCGGAAAGTTTTCTGCGAGATAGTCCTCGGATTCCCAGGTGGCTTCATCTTCGGAATGTTGGTCCCATTGGATCTTGTACCACCTGGTGGTTCTTCTCCTGGTAACACGCTCCTTGATATCCAAGACCCGTACTGGATATTCTGAATATGTCAGTTCGGGCTCCAGTACCACACCTTCTACATCGGTCACTTGGTCGGGAACTCGCAAACACTTCTTTAGCTGGGATACGTGAAACACATTGTGTACCTCTGACAGGTGATCTGGCAACTGCAACCGATAGGCAACTTTTCCCACACGCTCGGTGATTAAGAATGGTCCAATGTAGCGCGGGGCTAACTTACCTTTGACTCCAAAGCGATTGACTCCTTTCATAGGTGAAACCTTCAAGTACACATAGTCTCCAACCTTGAATGCTAGGGGTCTACGCCGCTGATCGGCATAGCTTTTCTGCCGAGACTGAGCCACCTTTAGATTCTCTTGTATTACTCGAACTTTCTCTTCGGCTTCATTGACCAGGTCAACTCCATAAAACCATCTTTCACCGGGCTCGGACCAATTCAATGGAGTACGACATCTGCGGCCGTACACTGCCTCGAACGGAGCCATCTTGATGCTTTCTTGGTAACTGTTGTTGTACGAGAATTCGGCCAATGCCAAGCACTCGTCCCACTTGTCAGGGTAATTCAATGCACAGGCCCTCAACATGTCCTCCAGCACTTGATTAACCCTTTCAGTCTGACCATCGGTCTGGGGATGATAAGCTGTGCTATGCAGAAGTTTAGTACCCAATGATTCATGGAAGGATCTCCAAAACTTGGATATGAACTGAGTACCTCGATCAGAGACAATGGTCTTCGGCACCCCATGGAGTCTCATCATGTGTTCTATATACATCTTGGCATAAGTGACCGCGGTGTAGGTATCTTTAACTGGCATGAAATGGGCTTGCTTCGTGAGACGATCCACAATGACCCAGATCGAGTTAAATCCCCTAGATGTCCTGGGCAATCCCACGATGAAATCCATACTAATGTCTTCCCATTTCCACGCGGGAACCGGTAACGGTTGTAGCTCTCCACCAGGCTTCGTGTGTACAGCTTTAACCTTTTGGCAGGTGTCACATCTCGACACATACTGTGCAATCTCTATCTTCATCTTGGCCCACCAGAATTTCTGTTTCAAATCCTGGTACATCTTGTTGCTTCCTGGGTGGATAGAGTATCTGGTCAGATGCGCTTCATCAAGAATTTTGCGACGTAGCTCCGGAACTTTTGGAACTACCAAACGATTCTTGAACCATACGATGCCTTCATTATCAATTTTGAAACAATCTGCTTTCCCCGCCTGGACCTTTTCTTTGATATGCCTGATGCCCTTGCTTCCCCTTTGAGCGGCCACGATCTCATCACGGATGGAAGTTTTAATACTGATATTTGCCAGACTGCCCTGTGGAACTATTTCTATGCCCAATTTTTCCAACTCACAGCACAACGACAGATTGTAAGGCCTCACAGTCAAACAGTTGCAATGAGCCTTCCGACTAAGCGCATCAGCAACCACATTAGCTTTGCCCGGATGGTAGTGTACTTCAATATCATAGTCTTTAATCAACTCTAGCCATCTTCGCTGCCTCATATTCAGCTCTTCTTGGGTGAAGATGTACTTCAAGCTTTTATGGTCAGTGTACACATTGCATGTGCTGCCTAGCAAATAGTGACGCCAGATCTTCAATGCATGAACCACAGCTGCCAATTCAAGATCATGAGTGGGATAGTTTTCTTCATGGGGTCGGAGTTGTCGTGAAGCATATGCAATAACTCTGCCTTCTTGCATCAAAACACAACCAAGGCCAGTACCCGACGCATCACAATACACATCGAATGGCTTCTCGATATCCGGCTGAGCTAGGACTGGTGCAGTGGTCAAACACTTCTTCAAGGTTTGGAATGCTGTCTCACACTCTGACGACCACACAAACTTGACTTGATTCTTCAGTAAGTTGGTGATTGGTTTGGCTATTCTTGAGAAGTCAGGGATGAAACGGCGGTAATATCCCGCCATGCCCATGAAACTGCGGACTTGGTGAACAGTGGTTGGTGGCTTCCAATTTAGGATTTCCTCTACCTTACTTGGATCAACAGATACTCCCTCAGCGGAGAGAATATGTCCGAGAAAAGGAACTTTATTTAACCAGAACTCACACTTGCTGAACTTTGCATAAAGCTGGTGCTCTCTCAAGCGAGTTAGGACAATACGAAGGTGGTTGGCATGTTCTTCAGGTGTTTTGGAATAGACAAGGATATCATCGATGAACACGACAACGAATTTGTCGAGCTCGGGCATGAAAACGGAATTCATGAGATACATGAAGTAGGCAGGTGCGTTGGTTAAACCGAAAGACATGACTAGGTATTCATATAGGCCATATCTAGTGGTGAAAGCTGTCTTTGGAA
Organism: Eremochloa ophiuroides; assembly: GCA_038502445.1. Lineage (NCBI taxonomy): Eukaryota > Viridiplantae > Streptophyta > Magnoliopsida > Poales > Poaceae > Eremochloa > Eremochloa ophiuroides. The sequence continues at coordinate 79,804,080 of JAHLJS010000007.1, read as the reverse complement.
TGTCTTCGGGACGGATTTTGATTTGGTGGTAGCCAGACCTAAGGTCAATCTTGGAAAACACCTTAGCTCCAGCCAGTTGGTCAAAGAGTAGGTCAATACGAGGCAACGGATATTTGTTTTTGACAGTAACCTCGTTGAGCGGACGATAGTCGATACAGAGTCGAAGGGATTTGTCCTTCTTCTTGACAAAGATGGCAGGGCAACCCCAAGGAGATGAGCTAGGTCTGATGAAACCCTTATCAAGCAAATCTTGTAGCTGCACTTTAAGCTCCGCCAATTCCTTGGGAGGCATCCTATAAGCTCTACGAGAGATAGGAGCTGTTCCAGGCTTAAGCTCAATGGCAAATTCAACATCCCGATCAGGTGGCAAACCAGGCAATTCATCAGGAAACACGTCTGGGAATTCACAGACCACAGGAATCTTCATCACTTCTTCTACTGAGGTAGCACACAGCCTTTGCACGGATTTCTCCACCTTTCTTACTGGTAGGGGAAGTTGGATGAGAAGCTGAGTTTGACTATTAGGTATGTTCACCCTTACGGTTCTATTCAACACATCAATCAAGACCTTGTGCTGAGACATCCAATTCATACCTAATATCACATCTATATCCTGATCTTTTAGCACTATCATAGTAGTAGGGAACTTATGCCCTCCCAACTCTATTGGCACTCCCTGAACTACTTCTTTAGTAGACATACGCCCTCCGGACGAGTGTATAAGGAAATCTTCCTTTATTTCCCCAATTGGAATTTCATGCTTGACGACAAAGGTACGATTTATGAATGAATGCGATGCACCAGAATCGAAAAGCGTAAGTGCAGGATGACTGGCAACAGGGAACCTACCCATCATGACGGGCTCTCCAGCAGGAATATCCTCAATCTGAGTGTAATAGGCCTGACCTGCTTTCTTGACAACTTTGCCCCTCTGAGCATGCTGCTGACGACCACGGTGCTGACCCTGCTGCTGCTGCTGTTGTTGCGGCTGACCACCTGGTGCATTTTGATTGTACCTCTTGGGAAAAGGACAATTGCGCGACCAATGTCCCATCTTGCCACAGTTGTAGCAAGGATGATTGTAGGTGGTTTGAGGGGTAGTGATACGAACACCAGGGGCATTCGGCTGAGTGGCATTTTGCTGGTTTGAAGTGTGGGAGGTGGCGGCGGTGCGCACAACCACCTGCTGTTGGGGGTAGGATGGTCGATTTTGGTGAGTGGGGTGGTAGATGAACCTCTGGCGTTTCTGACTGCCAGAGAATGCAGGCCTCTTGTTTTTCTTCTTCTCCTCCTGAAGTTGACGATTGCTTTCTTCAAAAGCTAAGGCGCAGTCAACAGCCTCATGGAAAGTGCACTTGAGGTTATTGGACAAGCTGCGCTGAATCTTGTAGTTGAGACCTCTGATGAAACAGGCCTTCTTCTTCTCATCGGTGTTGGTGTGTTCGGGTGCATATTGTGCCAGGTGATTGAACTGCCCCAGGTACTGAGTGACAGTGGATTCATTCTGCTTTAGTGCTAGGAACTGGTCTAGTTTCAGCCTCATCACACCCGCAGGGATATAATGAGCACGGAACGCCTCGCGAAACTCTTGCCAGGTGAGTTGATGTCCATCATCCTGTGCAGCCAACAGGTTGGCATACCAAGTGGTCGCAGGACCACGAAGCTGCTGAGCTGCAAACAGGGGCTTCTGTATCTCAGTACAGCGGATCAAACTGAACTTCTGCTCCATAGTGCGGAGCCAATCATCTGCTTCCAGAGGTTCGTCTGCCTTGGTGAACACAGGTGGGCGAGTGTCAGTGAAGTCAACATAGGTGGTCTCTTCATTGTCGCGGCGACCACGACGTCCACCACGGTCTTGCTGACTCTGAGCTAGCATGGTTGCGACGTTGGTAAGTGCGGTGATGGCCTCTGCCAGAGTATTTGGAAGTGGGGGTGCTGGGGGAACTCCAGTCCCATGAGCAGAATTGTCTCCCATCTGTTGACAAGCAAACCACTTAGGACTTATATTACATAAGTGGGACATAGTAGTAGCACACACAAATATTACATTATTTATCTTACACGACTCGCGCCCATGCGAGAATCACGTCCCATAACTAAGGTTTTTAATACAAGCACCTATTTTACAAACTGGAAAAAGATACTAGCTAACGTCCCTAGGCCTACACTAGCCTAGTCCTCGTCGACTGCAGACGCGTCACTGTCCTCGAAGTCCTCCTCGAAGTCCTCGTCACTCTCCTCGGAGTCCTCGTCACTGCCCTCGGAGTCCTCCTCAGAGTCTGCCTCCTCGACCTCGAGAGGCTCAACCTCCTCGTCAACGTCCTCCATGTCCTCATCCTCACCAAGGACAACTCCAAACTCCGGATCCTCCTCCTCAGGTGCCGGAATAGGGTAGAGCTGATCATTGAGCTGGTGCACCTCCTCGTGCAAGGCGATGTTATCCGCCTCTAGCTGCGCGGCACGCTGCTCTGCCCTCAGCATCCTGTCGACGATCGCATCCTCGCGCTCCCAAGCCTCATCCCGCTGCTGCGTCAGGCGGTCGACCTCCCGACGCAGGTCACGGTTGGTCCTCACGTCCTGGTAGTGGTTGCGGCGAGCAACCTCGTACTCCTCCTCCCACTGCCCGACCAACTCCCGAAGTCTCCCGACCTCGGCCTCCAACTCCTCGCTGCTGCGACGGGGTGAGCGACTCCCAGAAGCCTCGCCCTCCCCGGTACGTGGCGCCAACTGGTGGTGCGGAACACCACGCGGTCCTGTCATCTTCCTGGCGGTGAGCTTGCAACGGGCCATCTGGAGAAGGTAAGTGGATTTATAAGTAATACGGGTTAGCAAGAATAGGTTTGGTAACTTATCCCAAAAACCCACTTTTAAGGAGGAAGTTATTTAATGTGTGATTAACATGATGCATGCACGTACTTACGAATTTTAAATTATGCAAGTAAACACATACATAAATAAATAAACTTTTAACATAGGGCTAATAATAATAGCATTATTCCTCATGCTACTATAGCCACATAATATTAAATATAGGTTAAATTAATACTACGGAATAAGTCAAGAATAGAAGCAATTTGGACCCAAAGTAACATATTAAGTTTTATGATCCAAAACCTTTTGAAGTTTTCGAAAAGTAATCCGTAATGATTAGCAAGGTAATGCTCTGGTACCAACTGTAACAGAACCGGCTAAATCACCTGGCCCACAGGCGCCTGTCATTGTCACTAATGACTTCTGACAGCCGGGCCCGTGTCCCAAATGATCTAGGCAGATCTGTCGGGCTACATTAGCGCCCTAAACTCCGCAGGATCACCATTGCAGAATCATCACAGGATTACAACATTTCATAATAAATTACATCAGAGTACAGAAGCGGAATATTACATAACTTAAGTTTACAAACCAGTTGTTCCAAATAGAATTTAAGTACTATTATTACAAACCATAGATAGTGGCGGTAGCAGTTGAATAATTATACAACATTATGAATATGATAACTTGGACCCTGCCCACGGGTCCCACTTTACTCTTCCTCACTGCCCTCCTGGATGATGGTCATGCAGCACGGAGCAAGGCAGACCTCCGATGGCGGTTCACCTGCAGCATGGGTTACAAACCCTGAGTACTTGGGGTACTCCGCAAGACTTACCCGACTAAGGGTGTAAAATGAGACTCAGGAATGCAGGTCATAGGTAGGGCTAGCAGAGGATAAGAATTTGCGGAAAAGCATTACTAAGCAATATTTTATTTTATTGATATTATAATTGTATCCATAGTTCTAATAATCAACCTCAACCATCATCATTCATCCATTTCCTTCATTCGATCAGTTGACCTAGTTGAGAACCACTTCTCGGGGTAGGAAAGTGGATTGAGTCTCCATTAACCGAGGAGCACGTCGATTCGAATCCAGAAATAAACCCAGCTGGGGATTCTAACCACACTGCATATGCAGCACGCCGGCATACATATACCAACCCTTCATCTAGGTCTTTCTATCCCGGAACCGGTCCTGCGCCACCCGGGAGCACAGTACTCCACTCGTCTCCAGGCACGCCGGCCACGTGGGTACATGCTACTCCCGCCATCTCTCCACTCCCAGTGCGTGGTTGTCGGTTCCAGCAATAGAGCCACCTGACTCTAGGCTTTCCACATTGGTATGTGGCTAGGCTGTTCATCTCGATCCAGCACTCCGACAACGAGCGGTCCCTACTTTTATTTTTGGTTCGTGCCTGCCGGGTACCAAGTCATGGGAAACGCCGTCCCAAGAGCACAACACCCGGCGAAACACATTTCCGGTGATACCGACCAGTTCCAAACTATTCCGAAGGCGATCATGCACCGGGACTCTAACCCGAATACACATCAACCAACGGATAACAAGCTCTTCACTTAGTCATAGAGTATATGTACATCCATAGCACAGAAAATAGTTTTTCTTTTATGAAATTCTAATTTTCATTAAGCATGTCTAAGCACTTTTCAAATCATTTATTTATTTAAATCAGTTTTCAGGATAATTATTTGGAACAACTGGTTTGTAAACTTAAGTTATGTAATATTCCGCTTCTGTACTCTGATGTAATTTATTATGAAATGTTGTAATCCTGTGATGATTCTGCAATGGTGATCCTGCGGAGTTTAGGGCGCTAATGTAGCCCGACAGATCTGCCTAGATCATTTGGGACACGGGCCCGGCTGTCAGAAGTCATTAGTGACAATGACAGGCGCCTGTGGGCCAGGTGATTTAGCCGGTTCTGTTACACACACGTACCCTGTACTTGGCAAAATCGATCTAATCCAAGCAATATTCCTCGCTTACAATTTTTGTTTGACATGTTGTAAGCTTTATAAGTTCTTGTCTGTCTTGATCTCTATTTCATTGGACGAATAATTTTGTATTCTCTGTCTCCAATTTCTATTGAATCCAGATACACAGTTTTATCAAGTTTTATTTAGAACTAGAGTTTTTTTGGGTAGTGGGGACGGTACCCATTTAGAACTGAGCTCTAGTTTAATGAAATCAGCAAATTGTTTGTCTAATAGAAAATTTCATCATATGGTTAAAATCTGCCTTTATTTTATCCTTAGAAATATAACTTTAATGTAACATTCATTTGTATCATATTCATATTCTATTGAATAACTGCAACCAGATTATGCTGCTATTTGTTCCGCACAAAAACAATAGAGATAAATAAATATATGATGCATATATAGGTTCCTAGTATTGCACTCCACAAACTGATACAAACTGGAGAGAATCCCGTGTGTACCATTGAATGATTCAACAATACTAAGGAAGCCACTAAATAATTGGTTTGGACATTATGAGTGCCATCACATTTACTTTTACGTTCTCTGCGTGCCACTGTCATCTAACACCGTGAACCAAACTGCCGTGAGCCAAAGTTTTATTTGAAACTATTTGGGGTCCCAAAATATTATTTCAAGTTCACGGATCATCAGAATATGATTAAGACCTTTAACAACCTCAATCAAGTTGTGCAAGTGGGCTGTGGGCAACAGTTAAATATAAGTTTTGGTTGTTGGCATATTACCCACTTTCTCTGGCAGTGAGCCCTAATCGTATTGTAAATTAATGTACGCCGGGCCTTATTCCAATTTCCAAGCCTAAGTGGATCAATTTTGACTGTGGCACAAGTGGGCATATGCAAGTACGGCATCATTATTCCTGACTAGGCATCACATGGTTTGATTCCGCAGCAAAACACGAGAAACAACGCATTCCTACAAATACATACAAAGTATATTTTGATGTATTGACTAAGTTCTTTTTTTTTTTAATGCCAAATATGTCTGTTGCTTCGAACCTCCAGACTAAAACTAAATCACATAAAAGGTATAAACAAAAGCTCCACGGATCGGAGGCTAAAAACATATTGGAATGGCAAAAGGCTAGAGTTGTGTGGCTTGAATTCAAACATAGTTTGAACTTGAGTAGGTTTGTGAAAAAAAATAAGAAAAAAAGTCTTCCTTTTCAGTTTAATCCAACAAGCAGCCCAGCCCCCTTCCCACCTCGTCCCTGTTTCTCGCACGCATGCAGTGGCCCAGTTGCGAACCCGCGCCCACATTTCCTTACTTGGGCCGACCCGTCACCTTCCGCTCGTCCTGGGCAAATGCATGCTGCGCGATGACGACGGGGCTGCCAGGTCCATGGCCTCGCCCCGCTCGTGCTCGACGCGGCGCCCACCATCTTCACCATCGTGACACGCGCCATCCAAGCCACAGCAGCCGCCATCCTTGCCATCGCGGCGCGCGCCATCCCGGCCGCATTGGCCGCTATCCTCACCATTGCAGTGCGCCGTCGGCGCCCTCCCCATGACGAGCCGCAGTAGATTGGATCTCTATATATTTTTTTTGTATCGGTCTATCATGATCTAAACATTTGTGAACACGGTCCCATCTAGATTACTACCACATGAGTCCATGATGACATTAATTCATCAGCAATGGTGGCCAGACATGATATCCTTGTAGTATCCCCGTGACAAGCCTTCAACTGACTAAATAGCAGGTTAGGACTAAGTATCACAGTCCATCGTTTTTTTTGCCCGCTTGCTATATGTTCCATACTTGGCCAAGTGTTTTGAGATTGATTTTTTTTCCTTGCAGTATGATGGACAGCCAACAAGCCATTGTTACTCTTGACTTCAATTTGATTATTATTATGTAGCCTGTTGTTGGAATAGTTTGTGTCTGATCAAGCGTAATGGGAGAAGCTCTAAATGACTAGAATTTCTTCATCTCTAGTTCGGACCGTGGAATGATCCTTATTCCTTATATATTGAAGGCGCCATTAACCGTTTGGTGTTTACCTGAAAATAGTTCATCTAGATGATGTCCTTGTTTTTCTGGGTAATAAGCAGCTCTTCCTTTCGGTTGGAACAGATGAAAGTAAAATTCTAAACTTACAGCCTTCGTTAGTTTAGTATTGCAAGAAGTCGATTGCTTTTTCTGGATTCTTGTGCTATACTACTATATTTGCCTCTTTCAGTAGCAGGGCATATTAAGTGATACATCAAATGCTGAATAAGGACATGGTACTATAATTGTCATGCTATCATGCTTATGTTATTATTGTGTCCATTGTACCTTGCAGTATGTTGATTTTTTTTTATTTACTTCTGACAAAGATAAAGGGCACAGGTTGTGTAACCATGAATTTTCTGTTTGTGAAACTTTAATTGTTACTATTTAAAATGCGTCAGCCATATATTCCCTGGTACCACAGACATAAAACTACTTGTTTAACTATCTTAAGAATATTAGTATGAAATGGAGTATAACATTTCATAATGTGTTAAAGAAATATTTGTTTTTGTGGTGTCTTCCTGCCGCATGATGACTGCCGGTCTGCTGCTCATCGCAGCCAACTGCGGGCAGCGTGTCCACCCATTGCTGCCGCTCACATCCGCGGGTGTTTGGCTGGAACCGCTTTGCATGGTGATCAGCTGCATCTGCTGTTACTGGTAACAATACTAAAATTGCAGTTGCCGGTATGACTTTAAACCATTGATATTACAATTGCAGGTGCGCTCATTCGGTGGTCATGGTTGGGTTGTAGTCCCAAATTTTACACTCAAATGAGTGCTGAATCAAACCATATTTTGTGTGGTACTATGTTAACTTCATTGAATATATGTCTTTTTTTTCAAGGATGGAATATATGTCTGTACACATGTAATGTGCCAATTAAAAGGTGTGATTATGGCTCATCCTGAGAGTTTTTTGCAGAAAAAAATTGAAAATGGTTGTGTATCCAACAATGTAGTATGAAGTTTCATTTCTTTTTGCTTGAATTAAAATTACCATTTTATTCTTATATGGAAGCATATTATTTTCGTTATTTTATATTTATGTTGGGTTAGTTGGATGAGCTGTGGATTAAGATTTTCATTATTGTGCTTAATTTCAGGAGGGTCGTCTCCTCTTGCTCAACAGCAATCAACATATGAGAAATGGGACGAGAGCAATGACAGTATGGTGGGCGACACGTGCACCATTCTTTTGCACTTTGGTTCTGCCAAGAAATCGTCTAGCCAGAAACAAACGTAGTTGGGCGGAACTTTGTAGATGGCCACTTACTTTGTTTAGTGATATTATCTTCAGCTCCAGCTAGCTGTTTCTAGTTTTTGTTGACCTAATTTTTTCTCTTAATTCTTCATATGTTGTAGAATTGCCTAGCGACACATATGCCAGTTTTGGACTGTTTCCCCCTTTTTTTTAATCATATGGATGACTTAGACATGAATGCTTGGGCTGTGCTAGAGAGAAGAGGTCTCTATTTTTTTACTTTTCTTATTTATTTTTGTAGATTCTTATTTTTGAAGTCGAATCAATATCTTTTAACAAAAAATCATGCATAGTCTTATTTCATTGGTTTGTAAATTTTTGGTTTTTCATTAGTTGGAATATATGTTTAGTTTTATGATTTATTTTTTCTAGACGTTACCGTAACGTTAGGACGGGAACTATATATACTAGTCTGTAGGAGTAAATTATACACTTCTATTGTATTTTATTGAATGTAATATCCACAAAGCGATGTAATGTTGTTACAGACTTTTTACTACTTCATCACAAGAATAACCACAGATTAATGATAAGTCCATTTTGCACAGTATATGACAAACTATGTTGCGCACAGCGTAGTTGCATACAATATTTGTTTTCTGGAGGAAGGGGATCAGGGTGCTAAGAACTTAAACAACTGACGGGCGCGGGGGTAGGAAGTAGACTTATTCATTCACGATTCACGATTCGCCACAACCAAATTGTGGAGCCAACAACATCCTCATTTCTTCAGCATCCATGTTCCAGAACACCTCAGGGCACTGGTCATCCCACATGGCACTCGCAGTTGTCGCCGGAGGGCAGCAGGCCGGGATACTGGTGCATGCTTTCCCGTCCGCTTGATGAATGCCCTGCGGCAAGGAAGAAGCAGGCACCTGCTGCAGTTGTGTCACCATCTCCCTCCAAATCTGATCCATGGGGAATCCATCGGTGACTGCAGCCTGCTGGGTGCTCTCGAGGGCACTACTTGTGATGCAGCCGCTACTGAAATTATTGCGAGTAGTGTCACCACAGCTCATCGTGCTCATCCCATCGACTGGAGCAGTGCTGTCATGGAGGAAGCAGGACTGGTACGACGTCAGCGAGAAGGATGAGGAAGGTGACGACGACGTGCTCATCTCCCTCTCCCTCTCCTGCGCTTTCGTTCTCATGCGCGTCTTCCAGTAGTTCTTGATGTCGTTGTCGGTGCGCCCCGGCAGCCTCCGTGCTATCCTCGACCAACTTCATTCACATGATCGAAAGTTAGATCTCGGTGTGAGTATTAGTCGTTCCAGCTTCACGGCCTGAAATTTAGATCGTCGTCTAGAAAAGTTTTGTTATTTTGACGGCACGCGATCAAAACGAACCTGTTACCCCAGCGAGCATGGAGCTCGATGACAAGGCGTTCCTCTTGCGGCGATAAGCGTCCCTTCTTGAGACCAGGGTGAAGGTAGTTCATCCACCGCATGCGGCAGCTCTTGCTTGTCCGGTTGAGGCCTGTATGAGCATGAGCATACACAGAGAGAGCGTGAAGGTAGTTAACTGTGATGAAGTGAAGACGACTGAATAGGTTTGTTTGTTCAGACAGGATGATGGCACGTGTTGCTATTTAATTGTGATTGCGGGCTTGAAGGATTATATTGGAAACAAAAAAAATATATAGAGTAGCTACCTAATAATTTGCAGTAGTAGTTCCACAACCCCTCAAACCTGAGACCTGGGCAATGGAGTCCCAGCGGCGGTCACCGAAAAGGCGGACAGTACATACCAGTTGCATGTCCTCCTGCTCTGTCCATGGCCCCTTGCGCATCTCCTGCCTCACTGTCACCATGCTAGCTGACGACGTTGCTTGCTTGCTTTGACCGACCTTGGATTGATTCAAGTATTCCAGTTTCAGCGACGCCGTTCACCGAGAAGAGGAACTAGTCTGGCTGCTCTTCTTTCCCTTTGCGGTTGTGGATCAGGTAGTCCAATTTCAGCTGGCTTACATTCTCGATAAACTTACTAGGAGTCCTGCCTCATGATATAGGTACATGGCAGGCAGCTACTTGTTTTATTAGGGACAAGGAAGTCTCTATATGGGGCTGCAGGTGGCTTTTGCCACTATTCATTTATAGACACTCTCAATTAATAATTGAATGAAATAAAAGAGGAAGCACTTGCAATGGCTGTGGTTTAGAGAATCCCACATATCCTCATCTTATCATCATTGTGGGCTCAAAGTTGGTAGAAAGTTGGTTCCCTTGGTGTCAAATTCTTTAGTGGATACTCTTGTTGGATTTATGTAATATTGATACCTATTACACTTCAGATACCTTTAACTTGTCCAATCATTATGTTTCCTTCATGCAGCTAGATGCTTCTTCATATGTATGGACACTACATATGAGTGCACTGCTGTAGGAGTGCCGATTTGTCCACAAATCAGGAAAAAAGACTGTCTCTAGCTACTTTTTACCACAGTCGAGTTATAATGTATAACTAACCATTTAGACATTCTTAGCGCTGATCTGTATCATAAAATTGTTTCCAATTTATTACCGCTGATGACATGTCTGCAGTGTTAACTACTAGCTACCACGGATCCAAAGTTCAGTGGTGAAAAGTGTTTTGAGATACCAACATCTATAGCTGGCAGAATTAGGGATGGCAATAGGACAGGTTTAGGGCCGGGAGGAGCATCCATGCACACCCACACCCAAAACCTGAAACACAAACCCACCCTAGTCCAAACACCCTTTCGGGTGAAAGGGCACACCCGTCCCCGAACCCAACGAGTCCCCGAAACCCGTGGGAGGTGGGAGAAGGGGAAGGGGAACGTCCACCTGGCTCCTTCAACGTTGGCCTGCAAATGGAGATGAGAATCATCGAGCGGAGAATGGCCCGCTGTAGTGTTGTGTGCCGCGCTCGGTAGGATGGGGAGTGGTGTCGTGCGCTCGTGCTCCCTCGTGGTGGTTAGCAGCGACTGCTGTGTTGCGATGCCGGAGGGGAGGGGAGCAATGCCGCAGAGGGGTGAAGTCTACGGCGACAGCGAGGGAATTGTGCGCGGTCACGGATGGGAAGGGAAGCACGTACGAGACCGAGGAGACACCGCAGAGGGGAGCGGCTGATTGGGTGTGGTGGGACTGCGGGTATATCTGTGAATAATCACGGAGGGGAGAGGAGTGGGCGATTGGGTGTGGGTGCAGTTAGGCTAAGGAGGTCGATGGGCTAGTGGGCTATGACATTACGTATTTGTTGCTTTGTCGGCTGAAATCGTTACTGACTATTGCACCTTAGTTTCTTATATTTGGGGCCCCAAGGACACCCACGGGGTGATTAAATAACACGTCGCCACCTCTGACCTGATTAGGATCCCCGAACCCGAAACCCACGGAGCAAAATAGACCTGCCCCCACCCTCATCCGGTCCAAACCCCGTGGGTTTCAGGTTTAAACTCGCCCGATTTCCATCCCTAGGCAGAATGTGTTAGCTAATACATATATCTGTTTAATTTTTTTATTGGTAGTGGTATCAAAGAATCAGAGATATGATTGAATCAATTTATTGTGACAAATATGTAAACTTGTAAAGCTTACCAGACATGACCGGCTGTGGCCGGGCATGGTAGGTTTGGATAATTATGTTAGTGTAGATTATCCATGTTGTATCTTTGGCTTGTACACAGCTCTAATTGAACATAATTTGAACCTACACTTTGTAAACCCACGACAGGGGTTCTCTATCTCTCGTGCTCACTATATTAATACAAAACCTCAGCCACTAAGGGGCCCTGATGCTTTCCCATGGTGAAAGTGATGTTGTAAAAATGTGTTTTGTTGTAGTGCTAGGACGCAAAAAGACGATGACACGATACAAGGTCCTCATAGTAGGCTAGACCAAAATCCAACTTGAGAGAGGGTGGCCTTTAAAAGCACCGATTGGGAAACAAGGGAATGCTTCACCTTTCCTAACTTCTCGACACGAAAAAGGTTAGCATTATTGATCCGTGAGAAAGCACACTAGCATATCTGCCCCTAATTAGCACCGGGAAAAGGTTTCAGTGACAAGAAAATAGCTACTAGCTAGTTAGGGAGAATGAAAATAATCTAGATTCTTATGATTATAATCAATAATCACTACTCAGATTCTTATATATAATCAAAATGAAATCAAAATATGAACTATCAATGGCTACCATTCTTTTGCATGTATCATATCATCATTAATTTATGCACGCATGATTGAATGGAGAAGAAAACTTTGAAATGACTGGTCTTTAGGGCACTGGTAGACCTTGAAAAAGCAGGATAGACCTAATTTCTCCACTACATTACTGAGATATCCGATTTGATTATATTTTGGAAAGTTCCCTTAGCATAAAGTTGAGCATATACCATTTTCTCGCGTGAGGTATGGAATGAATGTGGAGGTCATCAACTTGTAGTTAATTAGTGTTGGTATTGCAGTCCAGCTTGTGTTTGGGTAGGACGATACTTTACCAATTTGTTATCATCTCCTGGCATCTATCCTGCATGCTTTTGGAAACTTCAATCCTTCGTCTGTTTTTTCTTGCTACTGTGCCTCCCAAATGAACCAAACCACCTTGGTCTTGCATGTAAAACACACCATGCTGAGCTCACTAACAGAGAATATACTTTGGTTTCAGCATTGTTCAGGACATTAATCTCGGTTAGAGTTGGAACTAGAACTAATACGAGCATTAGTCTCAGTTTCAACTTTTATGAGTTGTCAGAGAAGCTTAGTCCAATTCGTAATACTAACCCGGACTAAAAGGTCTACTTTAGTCTCGGTTGGTGTTACCGGCTCAGACTAAAGGTCTTGACCCTTTATTTTCTGTTAATAACACCAACCAAGACTTAAGATAGATCCTTTCGCCCCATTTGATAACACCAACGCAGACTAACTACCTCTGATGGGTTAGTTCATAAGCTAAATATTTATCTATAGTCACATATGCTGCATACGTGGGTTGGTAATTAAGCTACACGTGAGGTTATGCATGAGGTTTTGTGTTTGAGTCCCACGAGCTACATGAGTGGGAGAAATTATTTTTTTGTCAGGCAACCGGGACTAAAGGACCATGTCTTTAGTCTTGCATTTCATGTCCTGGTTGTAATAATCGGAAGTAAAGAGGTTGGAAACCAGAATTAAAGCCCATTTCTCTACCAATGGCATGAACGCCTTTATTAAGCAAATCTGAAAGGATATAAATTGTGTACATGAGCCTTAAGTGAATTAGCAAGTGAAGTTTAACTTATGTCAAGATAAACAATTTACTGGTACAGGATATGATGGCTTTTTTGGGAAAAACAAATGGATATGATGCATTTTTTTATACACGTATGAGAGGAACAGCTAGAAAAAGGGGGCTACAGCAGTAGAAAACTGGTTCACATTCGCAAGGCCGAACATTCCGGGCCTATAGGCCATGGGCTGTGAATACTACATATCACCTGTACGTTGCCGAGTAGGCCAGACGGCCCATATTAAGCAGGCCGAAGGCCATTAGATTAGGACCTCCTGCTTTGGCTGATGAGATATTATATTCAATCCGTTCGAGTGGCTGGTATGATACGGCTGACTGGCTGATTGTTTTGATAAAAAAATACTGCTGAATGGCTGGCTGGTGCTGGCTAGATCAGCCAGCCGAACAAAGTGATTATCTCCGTCTTAAATTACATTACGTTTAACCTTTTTACCTAAACTTTAACCTTTTTTATCTAAAATTTAATCACTCGTTTTATTTAAATTCTTAGTTGAAATAGATGAAAATCGCACAAAAATTAGTTGAAATTTCAGTAGATCTTTTTAGATCTTCACGAGTATCTAAAATTTTGAAATACCTGAACAAGATAGAACCAAAATTACCAGTATTTTACCGGAGGCCATCGATAGCAACGAAAATTGCCCATTTTTTTGCCAATAAATAAAACTAACAAAAATTACGAACCCCACATATAGCCCAGTGCCCAAGACCCATCATTTCGTCTCTTCATTCCCTTTCGCTACAGTAAAACAGGGCGACCGAACGGCTATTCGGCCAGCTTCCGGCGTCGATTTCGTCGGCGACTTCTCCCCGCCTTCGACCAGCACGGCGCCGGCAAGCGGAGAAGCCTAGGGTGTCGATTCCTCTTCCAGGTTTCTAGATTATCTTGTTGTGACATTGAATAAAGTTACCCCTTTTTTTTCGAGAAAAATAGCCCAGTCATTCTGGTCCGTCATTCTGCTTACCAGTCGTCCTCGCCGGCAATGCAGGGTAACGACAATGCGAGAAGCTAAGGTCCGTTCCAATGGTAGATGACCTCCCTTTGCAACCCGGGATACATTTCTTTTTCTCGCGCATCTCCTTTGCAATCGCGGTCATTAATCCCCAGTCCTGGTGCAGATCTAGAATCCGGTGCGTTTCTTTGCCCTGCACTGCACTAGGACTCGGAGGTAAACTAATTTTCAGCGGCAGACAATGTGAGGGTGTGATACTGTGATATGAGGTGGAGGGAGGTAGGAGGTTTACCTAATAACAAGCCAAATGGGCGATGGTGTTTCTGTTTAGGTTCTGCTACGGGACCAGTGACTAGTATTCAAATGCCTTACCATTTTTTTTTTTCTGGATGTTAGGCTGTTTGGTCATACCTAATGTAGCATGAATTCCTTCCCAAGGTGCTTAAAGTGGAGAGGTGATTAGGTATAGCGCGCCAAACATGTGGCACCATGGTGAATTATCCATTGATTTTTGGCTTTCTTTTCTTTGCGAGTTAGGTTTTGGCTGTGACTGTGAACAATTAGGAAAAATGACGGATCCATTTAGTGCGCACTGTGTTAACTTTAGAAATTCAGTGTATATGTATTTTCGGAGGGCACGCATAATTTTCCTCCGTTGTAATAAATGGTGTATGGTGTGTAGAGAGAAAGCGAGCGCATTCTTGATTGTATAAGTTTCGCATTACCCACTCCTTAGCCTTCTAGATATTTTTTTTCCTGACGTCACAGTACTTCTTTGGATCATTAAGCTATTAGTATCTGCAAATGCTTACCAAACTATTTTAGGTATTAGGGAACATGATAAGGTTCATAGATTGATTACAAGATTAACCAACTGCAGTTCTGGTATGGTCCATTTTATTTTTGTTTCAGATAGTGTGTGCTGACATTGGGCTGTCGAAGTATCTGGTGTATCTACTCCTCTTCTCTATAACATCTATTTGACTTGTTCAGCCCTATACTTTGGTAGGACTGAAGTTCCTTTGGATAATTGGAATAATGAGGTGCCTTCTGGTTGTTGTAGCCTTGATATTAGGAATGCTTCCTATGATTGATTTCTTAAGCAGGACTCTTACCCATGTCTCATTGCCCTGCACAATGTATCTGATTTTGGATCATTTATGGACAATAGTTTGCCTCGTCTTAGTTTTCTCATTGTTTTTTGAGTTTATTAATACACCTGAATAAATGGCAAGTTAATAGTGCTTTTCAAAATATAACAGGCTGGCTCATAAATTCTAAATTTCCAAATGGGCCTACAGAGTACACATTTTTCATATCACAGGCTTGTGATCTTCTGGTACTTTGATATCCTCCCTGATCTAAATGAATCATAATTGCATCACACACTGGAAATACTATGGCCATAATCAGCTACTCTGCTTTGCTATTAGCCTCACCTGATGTGCTGTCTTTTGCTGAGTTGTTTTCCATTTGTGAATTAACTATATATGTAGATGTAGGTAGCCCCAACATGTGTCCTTTTCCTTTTTGCAACTTGCATTATTTAATTTAACAAAAGAAAAAGGAAAGAAGCTTTTAATTCTTATCCGTATCAATTTCAAAGCTTTTCTCCAAGTTGTATGCCGTGGAGTAAAAGAGAGCAGTGATGTCTGGGTCTTTGTGGTCCATCGACTACCTTGTTGCTGAATTAGATCAAGATCTTAGCTTAATTATTTGCAGGAACAGTTTCAACAAGTAGTTGGTTAACAAGGTCTCAAGTGCAGAGCACTTATCAACACTTTTTATTTACCTTATCACACATTATATTTCTTATTTGTTGCGTGCATTACCTGCATCGTCTTCCTCATCTTATTGGTTAGTGTGATTTAACTTTATCGTTAAGTACTAATGCTAATCAGCTTTACTTTTATTGAGATGAAATGATAGCTCGCTCACTCTTGCACTAAATCTGCCAGTTCTGTTATGTTCACGGTACTGACACATCTGCAGTAGTCCAAAAGTTCTCACCAATATTGGCCTGGAAAGAGCTAATAGTAGTGAATCCCATGTAAGAATTCAGTGGTTTTTTCTTGTCACTGATGTTTCTGTCCTGTTTCGGAACTTACTATTGACAAGCTGCATGTGTACACCAAGATCTCTATTGGAACTGAAATTAAGAATAAACTGGCTGTTTCTCCTGTTCTCTGTTACAAATAACTTGTGCATTTGTTTCCATTAGACAGGCTATTAGTGACCTAGCTACATTTAAGCCGTGGGTGGGCTTAGGCCAATGCACTAAGGGTTGCTGCTGCCTATAGCTCTGGCGCACCCTGTGGTTGCCTGTATACATGCACATGTATCCTGTACTTGGCAATCATCAATCTAATCCCACACAATATTCATCACATACAGTTTCTGTTTGACATGTTGTAAACTGAGTTCTTATCTATGTTGGGCTCTATTTTATTGGATGAATATTTTTTATTCTCAGTCCCCTTTCTATTTTAAGGAATCCAGATACAGTTGTATCAAGTTTTATTTAGGACTAAAGGAATTTTTGGTTGGGGAGGCCTGGAGGGGGGGGGGGGGGGGGGGGGGCTATCCCTCGTCCATGAATGATCTATGAAATGAGTCGAACATTATTTAGAACTGAACTCAAGTTTGGAGAAATCAGCAAACTGTGTGTCTAATAGAAATATTTGTTCATGGTTAAAATCAGCCTTTATCTTATCTGAAGAAATTATAACTTTAAATATAGAATTCGATTTTTAGATAATAACTGCAAAACCAGATTATGCTGTAATTTGTTCAGCACAATAACAACAGAGATAAATAAATATATCATAGGGCGTACTTGTATTGCATGCTATTCCACAAACTGATACAAACTAATTTGCACACTACATAGACAATAATAAGCATACCTGCAATGTTACAGTAGATTTTACAATGCTGAAACCCATATTAATGCAAGCATATAGGAAGTACAGGTACTGCAAATCTGCTAGGCAGATAGCTGAGTGACCTGACCTATGTAGATGTATTCCTTCAGCCTTCAATAGCGGGGGCTGAGAGCCTTATTTACCATAACCAAATAGTGGAGGCACATCATGGTTTCTTCATCTTCTATCACATTATGCTTCCTTGATCTTCCATCTTCCAGAATACCTCAGGATATTTGCAGTCCCACATGGAAGGTGATGTTAGATCACAGGGGATACTGCTGCATGCCTTCTCTTTTCCTTTAAAAATACCCAGCAAGGCAGGTGCCTGCGGTTCCTCAATCTCATTCCATATCTGATCCATGGGATATCCATCCATGGCACTTTGTGTGTTCTCGAGGGCGCTGGTGACACAGCTACCATTGTGAGTGTCACCACTGCCCATCCCAATGACTGGAGCGGTGTCAAGGAGGCAGGCTTGGTATGTCAGTGAGGAGGATGAGGATGAAGGTGATGACATGATCATCTTCCTCTCCTGTGCTTTCTTTCTCATGTGTGTTCTCCAGTAGTTCTTGATCTCATTGTCTGTGCGCCCTGGCAGCCTCCGTGCTATCCTAGACCACCTACATATGGTGAATTTGACTGAGTTTTGTCTTCACCTAAATTTAGTAACTGAGAAAAGTTAGTCTCTATAAAAAACTTCAGATCAAACCTGTTCCCCCACCGAGCATGGAGCTCAATAATAAGGCGTTCTTCTTGTGGTGACATGCGGCCATGCTTGAGGCCAGGATGAAGGTAGTTCACCCACCGCAGGCGGCAGCTCTTTCCTGTCCTGTTGAGGCCTGCATGAACGTAGAGAACGTATAGTATGAAGAGGGCTGGTTAGACAGGAAGACATTTATGCTTGCGACTTTGCGCTAAGGATAGCAAAATAGCTACCTAAGTTGTAGTTCCCCAACCCCTCAAACCTGAGACTTGGGCAATGAAGTCCCAACGACGGTCACCAAAGAGGCGGACAGTGCATACCAGTTGCATGTCCTCCTGCTCTGTCCATGGCCCTTTACGCATCTCCTCTCTCACAGTCACCATGTTACTACCACACTACGTTGCTCGCTTCTACCTTGGATAGGCTGGGAACCAGTATTGGTGCACTTCTTCCTCTGTGTGCTTGTGGGCTCCAGTTTCAGGTTTAGATCCTTGATGAACTCCAGCCTGATAGGAAGAAGGTAGCTATTAGGGAGAAGAAGCCACTATGCCTTATGCTTCGTACTGAATTGCTGTCTTTAGCCACTCATTTATAGGCAATAGGAGAAGCTCTTCCCTCTCGATGGAAACAGTTGTGTGGTCACATGACGTAGTGCATGTGATTTTAGAAAATCCTACAGTTCCTATCGTCACTGGGGCTTTGTGTGCTCAGACTTACAACAACAACAACAACATAAGCCTTTTGTCCCAAGCGAGTTGGGGTAGGCTAGAGATGAAACCCACAAGAGACCAAGATTAGAGAAACACAAAACGGACACAAGACGAAAGGTAGAGTTAGGGATAAACAAAAAAGGAAGCAAAGGTCACGGTTCAGGCACATTGATTGCTAACCTCCAGGCGCTCCTATCCATAGCTACTTCCTTGGAGATATTCCACTCTTTAAGGTCTCTCTTAACCGACTCGTCCCAAGTCAGTTTAGGCCGACCTCTACCTCTCTTAACATCTTCGACCCGCTTTAGAACCCCACTGCGCACCGCCGCATCAGGAGGCCTTCGTTGGACATGTCCAAACCATCTCAACCGATGTTGAATCAGTTTTTCCTCAATTGGTGCCACCCCGACCCTCTCCCGAATGTCCTCGTTCCGGATTCTATCCCTTCTTGTGTGCCCACAAAACCAACGTAGCATACGCATCTCTGCTACACTCAGTTGTTGGACATGTCGTCTTTTTGTAGGCCAGCATTCAGCACTGTATAGCATCGCCGGGCGAATCGCTGTCCTATAAAACTTACCTTTTAGTTTTTGTGGCACCCTCTTGTCACAGAGGACGCCAGAAGCTTGACGCCATTTCAGCCAACCGGCTGAAATTCTATGCCTAACATCTTCATCAATGTCGCCATCCTTTTGAAGCATCGATCCTAGATACCGGAAGGTATCCCTCTTGGCCACCACTTGTCCATCGAGGCTAACGTCACCATCCTCATGTCTAGCCGCGCTGAAACTACACATCATGTACTCGGTCTTGGTCCTACTAAGTCTGAATCCTTTCGACTCTAATGTGTGCCTCCACAGCTCTAACTTACTATCAACCCCTGCCCTACTCTCGTCAACTAGCACCACATCATCAGCGAAGAGCATACACCAAGGGATATCACCTTGTATGTCCCTTGTGACCTCATCCATCACCAAAGCAAATAGATAAGGGCTCAATGCTGACCCCTGATGTAGCCCTACTTTAATTGGAAAGTCACTAGTGTCACCATCACATGTTCGTACACGCGTCATCGCGTCCTTGTACATATCCTTGATGAGGGTAATGTACTTAGCTGGGGCCTTGTGCTTTTCCAATGCCCACCACATGACGTTTCTTGGTACTTTGTCATACGCCTTCTCGAGGTCAATAAAGACCAAGTGCAAGTCCTTCTTCTGCTCCCTGTATCTCTCCATCAACTGGCGTATTAAGAAAATCGCCTCCATGGTCGACCTTCCAGGCATGAACCCAAACTGGTTTTGGGTCACACTTGTCACTCTTCTTAAGCGATGTTCGATAATCCTTTCCCAGAGCTTCATCGTATGGCTCATCAGCTTGATCCCACGATAGTTAGTACAACTTTGAACATCCCCCTTGTTCTTGAAGATCGGTACTAATATGCTTCTCCTCCATTCTTCGGGCATTTTGTTGGACCAAAAGATAAGGTTAAAAAGCTTAGTTAACCATACTGTCGCTCTGGCACCTAGGCACCTCCACACCTCAATAGGGATACCATCAGGGCCCATCGCTTTACCTCCCTTCATCCTCTTCAAAGCCTCCTTGATCTCTGCTTCCTGAAATCTCCTCACAAAGCGTCTGTTGGTATCATCAAATGGGTCATCCAACTCAAGGGTAGGACCCTCATTCTCCCCATTAAACAACTTGTCGAAGTACTCTCGCCATCTGTTCTTGATCTCCTCATCCTTCACCAGTAGTCGATTTGTCCCGTCCTTGATGCATTTGATTTGGTTGATGTCCCTTGTCTTCCTCTCTCGGATCCTAGCCATCCTATAAATGTCCTTCTCCCCTTCCCTCGTGCTTAGCCGTTGATAAAGGTCATCAAAAGCCTGGCCCTTTGCTACACTCACAGCTCGCTTTGCAACCCTCTTCGCTGTTTTATAGCCCTCGACGTTGGCTGCACTGTGGTCCAGGTGGAGGCGCTTGAAACACTCTTTCTTCTCCTTAATAGCCCTTTGCACCTCGTCATTCCACCACCAGGTGTCTTTTTCTTCTTGTTTACCCCCCTTGCTCACGCCAAGCACTTCTGAAGCCACCTTCCGAACACATGTTGCCATCTCTAGCCACATGTTGTCTGCATCTTCTCCTTCTTCCCAGGGCCCCTCGTCTAGCATCCTCTCCTTAAACGTTTGCGCCGCTTCCCCTCTAAGCTTCCACCACTTCGTTCTCACAATCTTGGCGCGTTTGACCCGGGGGACCCGTATCCGAAATCGAAAGTCCGCCACCACCAGCTTGTGTTGAGGGACAACACACTCCCCAGGTATCACCTTACAATCTAAGCAAGCACGCCTATCCTCCCTCCTTGCAAGGATAAAGTCGATTTGGCTCGAGTGTTGTCCACTATGGAAGGTCACTAGATGGGATTCCCTCTTCCTAAAGAAGGTATTCGCTATCACCAAGTCGTAGGCCAACGCGAAGTTCAACACATCCTCCCCCTCTTCGTTCCTACTACCATACCCAAAGCCCCCATGCACTCGCTCGAACCCTACATTAGTCATGCCCACATGGCCGTTGAGGTCTCCTCCAATGACGAGTTTCTCACTGATAGGCACGGTACTAACCATGCTATCCAGGTCTTCCCAAAACTGTTTCTTGGTGCTCTCCCCAAGACCTACCTGAGGGGCATAGGCACTGATCACATTCAAAGCCGAATCTCCAACTATCAGCCGGACTAGGATAATCCGATCGCCTTGCCTCCTAACCTCCACGACTCCATCCTTTAGGCTTCTATCGATCAAGATGCCTACACCATTCCTACCCGATGATGAGCCCGAGTACCAAAGCTTGAAGCCAGTACCCTCCACCTCTTTCGCCTTCTGGCCCATCCATCTAGTCTCTTGAACGCACATGATATTTACACGCCTCCTAATTGCTGCATCAACTAGCTCTCGAAGCTTACCCGTTAGGGACCCTACGTTCCAACTACCTAGACGAATCCTAGTTGGCTCGGCTAACTTCCTTATCCTTCGCACCCGTCGAGGGAACAAAAATATTGCTTTCCCTGGATATTGCTTTCAGTAACGTATTATAGTAGGGAATAGTCAAGTCTACTTTGTTTATAGCGGATTCAGAATACATGTAACGCTTATCTCTTATCTGTTAGCTTTGTGGGTTGACTCCAACCATTTTGACATAAAACAATAAAAGTGTTTCTTTTGTTTATACGAAAGAAATATAGTGTAACAATATGTTTTTTTATTATGCTTCACACAAATAAGGGAGAAACTTCTGTGGCTATCTTTATTATTTTGATTTAGTATGCTATTAGTATTTTTACCCTTAGCATCTTTTTTTTTTTTTTTTTTTGTTTTTTTTTTTGTTTTGTTTTGTTTTGTTTGTGACAACATACCCTTAGCATCTTATTCTTTGATAAGATGAATAGACATCTGACTCTGAAGTCTGAAGTGGATACTGCTGCTTGCTTTAGGTAACCCATAATGAGGACACAATTTATAACTGCACTTCATGTATGTCAACAATGTCCAATCATATTTATTTTCCTTTTCGAGATGCTTCATGGGTATTACAAATGGGTTGCCGCAGGATTTTCCTACAAATTGGAAAAAAAAAAAATGTACCCCTGCTCTTCATCCGAACCTTTTACCTGGTGAGTTATGACAGTTGATTGATCATTTAGACATTCTTAATGCTAATCCATGATTGGCTTGCTACATGCGTGCATTCAGAGTAACAAACCGTGTAAGGACTGTAGCAAACTTTTTAGGAGCTGTCGCCTATTTCCTTTCCCCTGGATGTGAAAAAGATTTGCTTTTCTGTCAGTTGTTGTCATTGGCACAGAGAACTCCATCCGTCTTTTCATGCCAGCCATTATCCAAATCATAGCAAAAAATCTGTCGAACACACCTTCAATAGAAACAACACTTAAATTCACAAAACGCATATTCTTCCACTGAGGGTGCCTCGTAAAAGAAAATGTCCTTTTGGTATTAGTTGAGTTGAACCACATAAGAAGTAACTTTTGTGTGTATGTATTGTGTACTAGAATGACTTGTGCCATTACACAAAGCTTTCCTGATTTAGTGATTATACTGTTGATAGCATATATGCAGTGTTTCAGATGTATAAAAAAATGTGATGTTTTCAGATTTTTTAGTTAAAAGTAGAAGCTAACAATGATATTGCTGGCCGGAGATGCTTAAGTATGCTGGCTGATATAGCAGACAGCAAGTAGTTTAGATGATTTGTTTCTTAAATTGTGCTTCCTTTTCTTGGTTCAGCATCATCAGAAATTGGCATGATTTATTGCATGACATCTGTCATCTTTGTTATATTTCTGACATCCTAGCTGATTGATAGGTGAGCGAGATGTATGATGGAATATGGATCTTTCTAAGCTCCTTACTATCATTGTATCACTCATTCTGTCTTTTGTATATCATTTATTGGTGCATGGATATGAAATGACAGGTTTCTAGATAGTGGGGCCCTGAGAAATTTTTTATCTTCAAGGCCTAACTTCTCCATTGCCATAGAATTAGTTGTTTTGATCTTGAAAGGTTCCCTTAGCACAAAGTTAAATACCATTTTCTGTATGAGGGTCATGAGGCTGACCCGGATGGAGGGGAGAAAAGGCATGAAAGGAGCTCTGATGTGGATGCCACTAACCTACAAGCTGTGCCGCAGTCCACTTTGTGGCGGGGACGGCCTCACCAACTTGTTATCTTGGCATCTATCCTGCTTTTGGAAGGCCCCCTGTATACTGAAGGCTGCTCTATATTCCACAAATGGAGGGGCCAATCGTCCTTCTACCATTGCTCTGTTTGTTTGCTTGTTTGTTTGTTTCTGTTGCACTTCATCTGTCTATATGTCGGTTGCTGTAGTCTCTGACCTCACTTTAGGACTGATCAGTCATCATCATCACCATGATGAAACCTTTTTATTCTGTTTCCATGTCCACGGATTGCATGACCTAGGTCAAGTCCTTTCTCAGATATGCGAATTTGGAATTCTTTCTGAACCACCATCATGTAGTAGTTAGTATTTAACGAGCATAGAAGTCCGAAGTATGCACTATCAGTTTCTGATGTCTCAAATTTGAAATTCTGGTGAACTAAATCTTCCAAAAACTGTATTTTTTTTTACTGAAAAGGTTTTGTTTTATGCATATGTGCAGAATCACCAGCTATCAATCAACTTAACCATGAATAGTCAGAAGATAATTTTCATCGTATGGTGATGGAGACTAGCACAAGCTGATGAGCCAGTCAGTTTTCTCCAGGAAATAGGTTGACGAGTACTGTAAGTGTTCAGATCCTTTACGTCTGAACTTTTAATTTCTCGATAAGATGGTAGAAAAATCAGTGCTGCTTACCACTAGCGTGAGCCCCAGACTCTCTATTAGTGTGCTCTAACCTCAGCCACGATGTGGATGGCTGCAGGCCGATGAGCCAACCGATTCTTCCAAAAGCATATGGTGATAAGGAGCACCGAATTTCACAGGTGATTCTGGTCCCAGTAGCGGACGCCATCTACAATGCAGATAATGAGAATAACAACAACACCCAGTCTTGCATGATTTGGTCTCACCACACACTAACACTAGGTGGAGAAGAGCCCCAGGGTGGCAAATAAAGATGAGCTAATCAAAAGCAGCGTCCACTAGGCAGGTGATGGATAGAAAACTAAGGTTGCTTTGGTCTGCTGTGGCCTGTGAGGTTAGCACATGGTGAGCTCATGATAACACTTGTCCTGCAGTGGGTCTTAGTGGAGGTCAGTTCATGCACCCTATCTAATGTTGACGTACGTGCTGGGCCATTAACGTGGCAACGGTTGATGATGGTATTAGGTTTGTGGCTGCAGTTTTGACATGTCGATGGTAGTGAACAGTAAACTATATGTGTGTATGATAGATTTGTTTGAGATGCTGAATTCTCTTAGTTTTTTTTGTAGGTCCGATCAGAACGATATCTTTGTGAACAGTGGAGTCCGGAGCAGGCTCAAGAGTCAGCCATTACCTACCAGATGGACCCTGACATGAAACAGTTTCTTAAGCCTTGAGGTTCGTGATAAGCTAGGTGATCGATCATCCTTTTCCTGTTATGGGTTGTTTTCGCTTTCAGTTGGCTCTCAGATACAGCCAGCTTGATGATCCACATTGCTCTGTTTCATTGGCGACTGAAAGGTGATGGATGCTGCAAAGAACAGAGCCTGGCAGCCTGCTACCTCAGTTTGTACGTCATGTGTGAAGAATGTTGGCCATTTTGCATCAATGAATCGCAAACATGCACATTGTATTATTAGCCGCTGCTGGATTTGCAGATCATCTTGTGGCTTTGCCCTGCTCATGGCCCTACGATCTCATCTTTTCAGTGCTGCTGACAGTTAAAAATAGATGTTGTCGACGCATCATCTTGTATCTTGGTGTTGGTTGTGTCGAGCTTGAGCTTGCTTGGCGCTACTCATGGTCATGGTCAGCTGGATAATTTTGGTAAACTGTGTATAATTATTAAAAAAATACCGATATTTGTACCACTGAATAGTAAATAAGTATAATTAGATTTATTATTATAGAATACACTTTCATAGTATTTCTTTTTTTGGTGCCATAAAAGTTGATTAACTTCTTACAAATTGGGTTAAAGCTAAAATAGTGACTTAGGAATTAGGATAAAACTAGAAAAGAAGGACGTATCCAGTGCAGAGAGCTCCTGATTTGTGTGTGGTCTGAGCAAGGGCGTCACTAGCCAGCCTTATCCTCACCTGTGCAATATAAGGGGACCGCAACTCGAACAGACCTTCCGGTTATAGGCGGTAAGAGACTACCATTTGCACCAGGCCTGCCCTTCACTTAGGATAAAACTAGAATGACATATTTTTAGGACCGAGGCAGCAGTATCTACGCACCTTCATTTTAACCGGCTTTTAACAGTCCAAATTCATAAAAATAATAATATTTATTTAAAGGTCTATACAAGTTGAGATAAAGTTCGAAGCAATTTGTGCCTTGGCCTAACAAATCCACACGGAAGTGCGATCTAGGCAATCCAGCTTTGCAATGATTGGGCCTAAAAAATTTACACTCCTGGGCTCCACTCAGAGAGAAACCACCACCACAAATCTACAGCCTTGTCAATTTCTTTCATATAGTCAAATAATTCTGCGGCTGTGAGATTAACTTCAACTTGCAGTTACTTTAGTGGGGGTTCGGGTAATATATATGCAGATTTAATCACATTTTCTTCTTTCCTTGACATTTTACCCATTCACAAAGTGTAGAGAGTGGATTTCCGAGAGTTATATCTCTATCTCCGTCTAATACTAAAAAGCGATGTGTTTGTTTTAACACGTTGTTTCTATTTCCAAACTAGCCCTGATCTTTCGTACGTTGCCTTGTTCTCATCCGTTTGTCAGACCGTGTTCTGCCGTCACGTATTCGTGTTCGACCCTCCGCATTCCGGTTTTGTATTCGTTGTCTATTTGTTTGGCCACCGTCAAGTTTCTTTTGCAGTACGGTTTGTTTTTTGCCGCCATCAATTTCGACGTCCTTCGTTCTTTTTCCGGTCATCAGGTTTCCCAACTTTTTAGCGGGCGTCAGCAGGTTTCCCCCCATTTTGCTATGGCTTATATTTCGATTTTCTTCTTTTTCTCGAACATGCTCTATGCCTTCTTGCGTCTCACCTTTTTACTTTCCAAATCTCCCTCGCGTCACATCTAATATTATGAAATATCTTATTATGAAATATCTCAGTTGTGGTAGAATTGCAAGTACATTGATGGTGGGTACTCACTCCCAAATTATAAGACTTTGGATTTTTTTACAAGTTTTGACCACTCGTCTTATTTAAAAATTTAGATAAGTATCATTTCTTTTATTTTGGCTTGCTTTATTAATAAATATTTTTTAAAAAATATTTAAATTTAATTATATTTGCATAATTTTTTAAATAAGGCAAGTAGTAAAACTTAGGGTTAAAAAAAGTCAAACGTCTTATACTTTGGAACGAAGAGAGTATGTGTTTAGGTTCCTGTAAGTGCTGCATCAAGTACAGTGACGTCCCAAACGTCTCTCAAGTGCAGCAGCATGCTGCATCAAGCTGCAGCGTGCAGCGTGCACGCCCAGATGCGGACCAACTTGCGGGAGCGTAGGTCCACCACGTCGTGTATAGCAAGGTGATTCCGATGCCTAATAGCACCCTAGCCACACATGTACCTGTTATATGAAACCTGGGCTCACGACTCATACTTAAATGAGTTTTTTGGTACAACTCACGTATAACAATGGTATCAAATCCAACTCCAAGACACATCAAGCGATGATATGGAGTTAGATTTCAAAATATATTAAAAAAACATCAATAGTTTTGAATAATAAATCGATGACATTCAAATCGTCTGACTATACCACAAATTTTATGTTCCGAAGTATAACGCGCGGGCATATAAAATGCGTGCCATGTCAACCATGCTGTTTCATCCTTTTTTTGTTCGTTCAAAAAACAAAGGTACTCATCCAGTCAACCTTTTCACCAACGGTAATGATACGCGCCGCACGTCCAGACGAACAGATGCTGGTCCCCCCACCTCTGCCTCGCGACCATTCCACCACCGCTCGCTCATGCCCCCCGGCTCGCTTGCCGCTAGCTCGTCGCCTCCCCGTGCTCCCTCCCTGGCCAGCGGCGACAACCTTCCCTACCCCGGTGCGTGCCCTCCCACACCTTGGAGTCCTCCTTCCCTACCTCGGTAGCTCCTTTCCTCACCCCGGCGTCCTCCTCGCCTCACACGGGTGTCCTCTCCATCGAGAGCTCTGCAAATCTGGCGGCCATGGCGTTCCCCGCCGCAGCGTCCTCCTCCCTCGCCCTGGTGGCGCCCCTCCCCCCACGCCAGCGTCCTCCACCACCAGGAGCCCCCAATGCCCGTAGATCCGCGCGGCCATGGCGCTCCCCATATAAGGCGTCCTCCTGCCCTACCCTGGTGGCGCCCCTCCCCTACACCAACGTCCTCCACCACCGGGAGGCCCCAAATGTCCGCAGATCCGTGCGGCCATGGCGCTCCCCGCGCTACGCTCCATCTTCTCCCACCCTATGTCACAATTATATGTTTCAGTTGTTTCATGCGTTTTATAGGTATGTTGCAGTTGGATCATATGGATGTTGCAAAAATAGATCGGAGGGATGGTGCACATGTTGCATAGTTGCAATTATTTGAGAGTCATGTTGCAATATTATGCTTTTGAATGTTTCATGTATTTTTTATCGGTATGTTTTATTTGTGTTTCTGGATGCATGTTGCAATTGTTTTTATCTGGATATTACATATGTTTCACACATATGTTGCATGCATTCCATTCGGATATATCTGGATATTGCATATGTTTCACACATATGTTGCATGCATTCCATTCGGATGTTGCGATGGGTTGCAATAGTTTTCAAGTGTGTTTCGGATGCGTTTTTCTAAGTGTTTCGTAAGCATGTTTCAAGTGTTTCAATAGCCATTAGCCGTATGTTACAACTGTTGTATTTGGATATTTCAAGTGGATAACGAACATCTTCTCTCCAGGAGCCAGAGGGCATCTATAAGACGTCGAAGTGGTTGTTCGCGCGTTGTGCTAGGGGGCCAGGTGGTCGAGTGCACAACAAGGCAGGAGAGCAGATGGGGGCGGGGCGGGCGTCGGTGCAGGGCCATGTACATACTTGTGGGAGTGGAGGGCATGGCGTGTGAAAGTGCAATCACACCCTATTGTGGGTTTTGGTAACGATGACCACCGAATTAGAGAACTAATGATTTCTATTGAGATGTTGAGCAGGGAATCCTAGTGAGAGGATGATATTTGTTTCAAAGAACTTGATGCTAACTTGCAGCTGCGGTGACCAACTCAAATGGAGGTTTAATTTTGTTTTTTGAATTTGAGTTTAGGTATGCCGTACTATCAAGGAGTTCTTAGGGATACTAGTCAAACTGTTGAATCAAGTGCTCATATCCCAGAAACAACATCCTCACATCTTGGTAATTCCAGCAAGTCCAAACCCATCCTATTCTGCTGGATATTGCCAGGGCGGCAGTGCCGCCCTCCACCCGACCGTTGGTTGACAGCGTATAAATACTACTTTTCTCACTCACAACGGATTCTTCTTCCACATTTCAACTCTCTGCGCTTTACAGATAGAAACAGACTGCTCTCTCTCTCCGCCATTGTTGACCTTGAGCTCAAAAGTGGATCTCCACATCCCACCATAGAAACTTGAGAAAAAGGGCAGCATCCTGCAAGTTGAGAGCAGATCTACTGATTTTCAAAGTTTGAGAGCACTTGGTTCACGTTTGGTCGGCGTTCTTGAGGCCTACTCCTTGGAGCTTTGCTCCTAGTCGGCTAGGTGTTGTCCTAGAGCTTGCCAACTCCATTGTGGCAGCCTAGGGAGGTTTGTAACTCTCGTGCAGCTAAGAAATCACCCCTCTCTTCGAGAGTTCACTCTCTTGATTTGAGAAAGAGGAAAAGGGTAGCCTTTGTGGTGACCCTTGCCTTATTTGTGGTAAGCCTCAATAGCGTGGAGGTAGGCAGGCCTTAGTGGCGAGCTGAACCACGGGATAAATAGACTTCTCTGTGGTATCCAGTCTTCGAGCTGTGAACCTTGGCAAGATCTGAGAAATAGACTATTGACAGTATACAGTTTTGAAAGGTCCTAAATGGCTAGAGGGGGGTGAATAGCCTATAAAAATTCTACAACCAACAACTCAAGCAAGAGGTTAGATAAATAGTAAGCGAAGCGAATTCTTGCGCTAGCCTACTAAAAATGCAAGCCACCTAACCGTTCTAAGCTATAGTCTCTATTTCACACACGTGAGGCTAAGTTGCTACTTCTACTCTACTCATAGGTGAGCAACTTAAGCTAACAAGCTACACAAGAGTAAGTGCGAGAATGTAAAGAGTAGAGAGAGTGAATCTTATACCGCCGGTGTAGTGATGAGATGAGTACCAATAAGAACAATCACAATAATTAAGAAATCTTCAGCAAGAGATTGACACAATGATTTTTACCGAGGTTCACTTGCTTGCCGGCAAGCTACGTCCTCGTTGTAGCGATACACCCACTTGGAAGTTCACACGCTAATTGGCATCACACGCCAAACCCTTCTCAAGGGTGCAGCACAACCAACACAAGATGAAGATCCACAAGCTACGAGCAATCCACTAAAGTAGCCTTTTGCGATCTCCCGCGGGGAAGGCTCAAGAACCCCTCACAACTTCACCGATTGGAGGCGGAGACAATCACCAATTCCCCTCAACAATCCTCGTAGCTCCAAGCCATCTAGGAGTCGGCAAACTCCAAGAGTAACAAGAGAAACCGCTGTGAAAGACAACTACCAAGTGCCTCTAGATGATCTCTATCAATGCAATGCATTTGATTCTCTCCAAACTCACCAAATGATGATCACAATCAAGTAGGATGAGTGAGAGTGGAATGGAAAGGCTCACAAGCAAGTAGGAGTGGTTAGAGTGGTCAAGAGTTCCTCCCCAAACCGGCCAAAGGGCTATTTATAAGCCTCTCATAAAAATATAGCCGTTTGAGCCTCTCTGCGTGGCGTCGGACGCTAAACGTCGGACGCCCGCGCGCACACCGTCGGACCAATACCCTTGGTCCGACGCCTCCGATGAGCGCCACGTGTCAGTAGCCGTTTGAAGATGAACGTTGGATCACAACGGCTAACTCTCGCGCCAAATCCAACCGTCAGACGGAGCACCGTCGGACTAAAGTCCACGGTCCGACGCCCTCAACAGACCACCGTCGGACTCAACCAGACGGAGCCGTCGGACTAAAAGAAACAATCATCCGACACTTCTAGAGAGCTCCCCGAGCGCTGAAAACCGTCGGACGTTAGTCCGACACTCGCCATCGGACCAACGAAGCGCGTCCGACGCACCACAGCTCGCCACGCGTCGCTTTACCATTGCTCCGCACCGTCGAACAGAGCAGGAATGGTCCGACGCCCTCAAACGCAGCGTCCGACGCTCTCAGAATGAGCAGAACAAGTGTTAGCCGTCGGACCGAGGCTAATGGTCCGACGCTCTGTGACAGCACGGTCTGACGCTAGTTTTTCTATTGTAACGTTTCCGAAATTCGCCGAAAATGAGGAAGAGAAAAGAAGAAGAAAGGCCGAAAAGAAGCAAAGAAGAGAAGCTCGTGAACAAGAAAGAGAGAAGAAAATGCTTGAAGAAAAGAAGAAAAGAAAAGAAAAGAAAAAAGAAGACTCAAGAGAGGAGAAAGAAGGAAGAGAAGAGAAGCTAGAAAAAAGAAGGAAGAGAAGGCCAAGGTGGTGCACACGTCATCTAGTGAGCTCTCTAGTAGCTCCGATGATGGTGATGATGACGTGTCATATCATGCTTCCAAGAAGGACAAGGGTAGCACCACTAACAAGAAGAAGTATGCAACTGTATCCTTCAATTATGCTTATATGACTAACCGTGATCACAAGTCCTTCGTCAATGTGCCCGCAGGCAAGTTACGTCATTTCGATGAGACTAACTTTGCCAAGTGGAAGCACTTGATGAGGGTTTATCTTATAGGTCTTCACCCCGACATTTGGGAGATTGTGTGCAATGGATTTGAGCCTCCCGTCGAACCCGAGCAACCCACACATGAGGAGCTATTGGCTGTCCATTTGAATGGGCAAGCCACTAGTGTGCTACTTAGTGCTTTGGATGGTGATGAGTACAACCGGGTGATGGGAGTTGATGTGGCAAAGCAGATTTGGGACACCTTGCACCTTGCTCATGACGGTGTTGATAAGGTTAGAAAGGCAAGAATTGAGTTGTTGATGGCTGTTGGCGGTCCTTATAGATCATTTTTAACCGCCAACTTATGCCTAAAGGGAGAGAAACTATCATACTTTAACACATAGACATATGCTATTAACAGAGTTCCACTTGTACCCCTAGTGTTTATGTTTTTGCAGGATTTATGGTGAAACAAGTGGAAGTGCACAACACCAATTGGAAAGCGTAAAGGAGAAATGTGAATTCAGAGAATGCGCAACCAAGAATAACAAAGAAGCCCACCTTTATTACAAATCTGGGCCCATTCATAACCATAGGAGAGGTCTAGGCCCAGAGGAGAACCAACCACGCGAAGGCGGTGGCCAAACAGGCCCACCAGGGGACCAACCGGTCCCGGTGGCGGCCGCCCCCTGGTGGGGCCTCTCGGGCCCAGTTTTCTTCTGGCGGTTGTAGGGCGGTTACCCAAGGACGGTCCCACCTACGATCAACACAGATGAAAAGTGGAAACGGCCCTTTGGAGGTTGGTTTGGGTCCTTCCATGTGGGGATGATCCTTTTGCATAGAACCCCCTCCTCTCATGCTATAAAAGGAGGCCTCCTCTCTACACCTATTCATGAATTGATTCACCAACACAAGAGGTCACAATGTAGAGAGGAAGAGCAAGCTCCATTCCATTAGCTTATAGCTAATTTAGTATAGGGAGTGAGAGAGGGACAAGAGCTGGAGAAAGAGCGGAGTCGAAGCAGTTCTGCCTCCGGGTGGACGAAGTGCCGGGCTTGTCGGCTCTCGGATCCAACTTGTACCTCTACGATCGTCTTGCTACTTGAAGTAAGAAGTTCGTGTTCAACTTTGGTTTGATTCATTAAGCATGTTACTTCCATAAAGCTACTTGTTTGTGGGATCGTCGTTCGTCCTTTGGACGGATGCTCTAGTAAGAGGACTCCTGATAGAGACGGATGTTCCTGTACGCCGCTAGAGTAGTAGTCGCCTTCGTAGACGTGGTGTCTAGGTCGGAGTCTACCTTCGTATGTTGCGTGCGCCCACGGGCAGAGGGGTAGGTGGTAGGTGGTGACAGCCCTGTCCACTTGTACCAGCATCCCCTCACGTTTGGACGCGGAATAGCGCTGATACTGGTATCGCCTGGCAGACCAGGTGCGTCAGTGGGCCTGAAGCAAGCAAGTAGTGGGGAAGTTTCCATCGCTTATATGCGTTTGACCTTAGAAGAACCTCTCTACCCAAGCTATCCCTTCCGTCTCTTCTGATTAAATTAGTTTAAGAGACTAAGTACAAAGACCGTTTCTCTGGGAAATTATGATACCCTGAATACTTCCGGGTGAAGGCTACAACGGTACTTCCGTGCGCTTGCAGACCTTTTTGCTGACGCTAAGAAGCGCCAACAAGCTTTCTGGCGCCGTTGCCGGGGAACGGTTGTCGTATTTATCTCCGAACCTAGTTCACCCGTGTATCTTGTGTTTTATCAAAAAAAATCTTTTATCTTTTCTTTTTATAAAAACAAAATATTTCTTTTTATCCGATCCCTTCACCATGAAGCCAGCTCCAAATTCAAAATTCTTCTGCTTCAAAGGGGGAGTTCTTTGAACCACATTCTTTTTCAAAACCAAAATTTTCATCCAGTTGCGAACTCCACCCAAGATTCAAAGCTATGGTTCGGACAAAACCCTTCTTTGGTCATGACAATGAAAATTCTTTTGACCACTTGCAAAAATTCGAGGAATTGTGTTCATGCCTAAGCATTCCTGGCATGACACAAGAAATTCTTAAGTGGAAGTTGTTTCTGTTCTCCCTCAAGGGGAGGCAAAACAACGGTACACTAATGCTGTAGAAAGTGCGAATGGAGAATGGGATGAACTTAAGATCAAGTTTTATCTTGCATTCTTACCCATGTCTCGTATCGCCGCTCTACCAAGGGCAAACCTCGACTTTGAGCAAAACGAGAAGGAGTCCATAGGTACAGCCTAGGCCAGGTTTACAATGTTTATACATGCTGACCTAGACTTGTCTTTATCTGATAATGTGCTTTTACATATCCTTTGTTCGGATCTAGACATAGATGCTGTCCTATGCTTTGAAATAACCGTTGGAGGGCCGTTTTCATAAAAACCATGACGGAATAGAGGAAAATCCTTGTTTGCATCCTAGAGAAGCACGCTTCTCCCGTCATCGTACCCAAACCCCTCCATACAAGGGCATGTCAAGTTCTGAAGAGCCCTCAGCAGCCGAATCCTTTCCCTTGCCACCCTTCGATTCGTCTGTTGAGCCCTCACCCGAACCATGAACACCGAAGGAAGGAATGTTTTATCCTTCGGAGTTCGCTATCAAAATTCGAGAATTATGGCAAAACTTCAAAACATTTCTTGGCACAAAATTCTGACATTTGTTAGGAAGTCTCCCCTAATGCGGAGTCATCGAAAGTACGGCTGTTGCTTGTTGGAAGTGAAATGTTCTTATGAAGAAATTCAGATTCTTTCACCTCCCACAACCATGTCTTGCTCATTAAGGGGGACTTCTATGAAAGCCCTACACAACCTCATAGTTGGGACTACTTTCATTCCAGCGGAAACCCTTTTAGGGCGATATGCCGCTAGTCCCGGCCGACAAACTTTTTAGAAGTCCATCCGGACTCATCTTTGAGTTTTGTGGGATTGTTAAGGTAGTGCCATTGAAAATTAACAGAACCGAAGTTTCTTATACTTTCTCATCTATGCCATCCTTGATTTTGATCTTCTCATAGGGCACCCTCTTGAAAATCTCATATATATATATATATAAAGAAGGGAGCCCCGATGAAAAGTTTGAAAGTTTTGCTTCTGCCAGCCATAGCACTTGCTCGAAAACCTAAAGGCAAAGCAAAACTACTTGTTCGAGCATGTGAATCCTTCTCCTGCGCCCATGCTCGAACAAGATGCATGTCCCTCTGGCCATCAAGAACATTGTTCTTGATAATGGTCAAGGTTAAGTGATCATCCTCCATGATATATCTTTTGAGAATGAAAACTTCCGTGCCACGGACATGCCCAAAGCAACAACTCTAGAGCCAAGAAGGAGCCCGCTAACAAGCATGGTTTTGAGGTCCCTCACATTTATACTCAAGGTCTCCAGAGTTTGTTTCACTTTGGACCACTTGCTTCTACGAGGATCTCGCAACCATCTCTTGATTCTAGTTGTTCAACTTTTTGAGAGAATGGTTGTGAATGCTTATGTTTGTCATGAACATTGCAAATCCCGTGTTAGTACGATGGTGAGTACCTTGCATCTTGAATTTTAATACCTATGACTGGTGGTAAAGCTGGGAACTACACCACCATTGATTGCTGCAAGAAGAAGTTCCCACGGTCAAGCTTAAGACCATAACTTAAGCACTGCCGGGAGATACCCCGGATTATCCTTAAAAAATATATATTTTTTTTTATTATTATTACTATTGTTATTTTCAAAATATATATATATCTTCTTTGAATGGTGAGGGCATGTTATCAAGTTAGTATGCACCTTCGGGTATGTTGCTAACCATTCCAGGAAAGATTAAGAAGAACTCAGGTCATATGATGCTTGACGACATGGAACGACATCAACTACAAAATCTTGATGCACTCCTAGGTAATGGAACACACTCATAAGAAGGCCCTAACTCTGCACTTGACTTTTATGCAAAAGTCCAGGTGTGAGGGAGGACGGTGAGAAACCCAAGTTCCATGCACACCAAAGGGTCATTCAAAAAATGATGATGAAGATGTGAGCCTCGCCTTGCAAAAAAGAAAGAAAGAAGAGAGAGTTAATATATATATATTTAAAAATAGAAAGAGAGATGATATATAAAAAAAGAGAAGAAAGAAATGAATGAAAGAAAAAAAAGAGAGATGAGGGGGACTAAAAAAAAGAAAGAGAACTAAAAAAAGATTGGGAGTCACCCTCTTTTGAACCTTTGCTAGTATCATCAAATCCCATGGCCCATGCTCATTGATGTGTGTGTGGCCTGGCTTCGGAGATCACCTGAGCAGAACCATCATGCTAGCTGCAACAACAACTTCAACGCCTCATACATATATGTTGCCGGTACATATACTCAGGTATGCAAAGGTAAATAAATGTTCACCAACTTCTTATAATTGTCTTCATTTGATCATACAAATTCATGCTTCCTTTGCTTATGTTATAAACTCTGGTTTGGGTGTAGTCTTATAAGGTACATCCATAGGTCTTTTTTTAAATTGAGCATGGTGCTTAGGTTAAAATGGCCTTCTTTGATCAAAATTTGACATGGTGTTGAAATTTGATCAATGAACTTTGTGTTGTTGACATAATCAATGAAAGTAATCTGATATGGAGATAAACCAAGGCATATCTTTCTCTGCATCTTTATCTTGGCCTTGTTTATAAAAAGTTGAGTGAACAAGTTTTCAATAAAACTAATAAAGAAATAATAATAAAATCTTTCTTGCTCTCTGGTTTTAAAGCCAATAGAGTCCTTGCTTGTTGTTGTTGCTCTTGTTTTGTTTTCTTTTTATCAAAATAAAGCAGGTACAAGAATAAGTGTGGAAGAGATCTCTCTAGCATACCTAACAAACCTTCAAGATCTCCCCTGCACGTTGCACAACACCGAGTGACTCATCACGCAACAAGGACAAGACACATGACTTCTATAAACCTCCTTCATCTTCAACGGTGGTTTGTGCAACACCTCTCTCACTCCTTTGACCAACCATGACTCCATGCATATCTTGGATCACACCTCGTTTAAAGATTCTAAAAAAACACAACAAAGGGGAGTCATGGTCGCAATATTCCTTTTAGTTAGAAGCTTGCATGAGTTGTTCCTCCTACATTTGTCGTGTATGCGAGTCACTAATATGCAGGAGTTACCAATAAACGACTTGCTACATGACGACATGCTACTAAAAGTGATGGACTCCAACCCACGCCTTGGTAGTCACCTGAGATGGAAACCAAGCCACCACACCGACAACTCTGATGCTTCATCCATACATGCTGTTGGTACACACATTCAGGTATGTCAAGGTAATGTTGACCAACTCATGCACTCATATTTGTCTTCATGAAAATATAATATCATGCTGTTCCTCTGTTCATGCCATATGCTCTGAGTTTGGGTGTATTCACATGAGTACACTTGTGGTACATCCATAGGCTTTTTAATTTAAGCATGGTGCTTAGGTTAAACTAGCCTTCTTTAATCAAAATTGTGACATGGCGTTGCATTTTGATTAATGAACTTTGAGTTGTTATCATAAATAATGGAAGAAATTCATGTTGGAGATGAAGCAAGGCACGCCTTTCTTTGCTCTCTTATCCTAGCCTTGTTTGAGTTTGAATAGATTGGCTGAGCAAACTTCTGACTAGGTTCCTTTGTTCAAAAATCTGTCTCCATTGAATGACTCTTGGTTATCCTGTCATATTTCCTTTCTCTATGCTAGTAAGTTTCGGTTTGGAAGTGTTGGTCTTACATCTTTCTAACTAAGCACGGTATTTAGTTTGAAGCTTAGATGTGAGATCATACCTCTATAGGATTTTTAATGTAAGCATGGTGCTTAGATTATTAAGCCTACCTTGACAAATTAGACGTGGTGTCTAGTTTGATCTTGGAACTAAAACTGCTAGTATAGATTTTGGTTAATCTTATGGATTAACCCCTTGCAGAAATTTATCAACTCCATGAGGGTAAGTCTTTAGATGACAGTAGAGACAAGTATTTCTTAGGTGAACCTTGAAAAGAAAAAAAATAATGATAAATAAAATCTTGAAGAAAAAGAGTAATTTATCTTTCAACCCCAAGTTTTGTTGTCTTGTTATCTCAATACCACCATAAAAACAAGCTTGTGGGGAGCTTCCTAGCACGCTCAAGAGAGGCCACGAACTGCACATTAAGCTGAGGCACCACCAATTAGCAGCACCCCCAGGTGAAACACATTGGTAAGTCAAAAGCAAGCTTGGAGGAGGGCTCCCACAAAGGTAACTTGTATCTCACATTTCTTTTTAAAATTCTCCAACTTAAAAAAGGTGAGATATGTTCTCCTCTCTCATATGTGTTAAGGTGTGTTAGTTTCTACCCTTGTTGAAATGATGAACAGTTGCTCTGTCCTATGTTTCACCTGTACCCATTTTATAATCGAGCTTTCTCTATGGTTTGGGTTTATCAGCTAAAAATGTCTCATCCTAAAAACTTGGACTAATGGGTTGCACATGCTTAATCTTGTCTAAGTTATTGCCTGATATGATATGGTGACATGGGCTGTGCTATGACTTTGTTCTGAGCGAAACTTGACATCCGGACTTTTATTTTCGAAAACTTTCAAAAACAAAAGTTCCTCAATGATTATGAAATACCTACCAAGGCCATATGACATGTTTCAATTATGCAAACCCTTTAGTCATATGCTGCTTGTGGAACATTGAGTTAGGTCAAATTGTTGTGCCCTAAGTGAGATTATGGTCATGCACCCATGATTGAGATTCACATGCACCCACCAGATAATGCCAACTCTCACCCCGAGAGTTGCGCACAACATGCACCCATCCATCCACCAAAAATATGCCAACTCTTACCCTGAGAGTTGCGCACTCTTTAACCAAATAAAAATGCCGACTCTTACCTTGTGAGCCGCGCATTTGTTATCCACCAAATTAAAATGCCGACTTTTACCCTGAGAAGCCGCGCATTCATTTTTCACCATATAATTACTCCTTGCATTCCATCATGACATCTCTCCAGCCAAAGTTCTTCAAATACTAACAAGAGATATGGGTTATGCTTAAAAAAAACATTCCAAGGGGCATGCAATAAACAAATGGAAAAAAGTTCCAAGTACCCGTTCAAAAAAATAGAAGAAGAAAAATAATAATAATATGGATATATGATCTTATAGCCCATATCCCTCAAAAAAGTTTCATTCCATCCAATAAAGGAGAAATTCATGATGCATGGAGTGTCAAAATATTTAGAAATTAGGATTCCACCATCTTCATACTCCACACACTGGCACATCTCAATCAAAGTATATGACTTGTATCTCCTTGTGGTTCGGTTTTTGACTTAACAATATATGTGATGCAAGTATGCCCACCTTTATACCTGCCCAAAACTCCACTCACAAGCCTTAGTGGTAGGATATGAAAGGCAACATTACAATGCCTTTGGTGAGGTATTCATACACTTTGAGCGATTGAGAGAATCATTTGAGGAACTTACATTTCTTTGCAAAAATTTTCAAAACCTCCGGAAAGATGGTTCATCTTGGGATGAATGATAAGCAATGTCTATGAACCTATCCAGTCTTGCAATCACCCAAGACTTGAGATGGCTAAAAGGCCCCATTTGTTTCAAGAAAATAGTAGGGTGGATAGCATGCTGATTTATTCAAATTACGGTGGAAAACTTTATTATAAACATGGTACATTTGAAATATGATCGACATTGTAGCAACTCCTGATCAACAACCATACTTAGCTATTTGCTCGGGACGAGCAAAGGTTAAGCTTGGGGGTCTTGTTGGCGGTCCTTATAGATCATTTTTAACCGCCAACTTATGCCTAAAGGGAGAGAAACTATCATTTCTAGCATAAGATGAGAATCCATAAGTTTCTCATGAGAGAACAAAAGCTCATCATGATTTTCTTGTAAAATCTCATTCTTGTTAGTGAGCCTTTCCAACTTGTTCTTGAGCATATAATTCTCATCTTCTAATTGAGCAACACAAGATAGAGAGTTAGTGTCATTTGTTTTCTCAATTGACAAGTTTTCATACCTTTGGACCAAACTAGCATGAGAGCACTTAAGCTTTTCATGCTCTTTGGTCAACTTCTCCAAGCACTTGATCTTTTTGATAAGAAACTATTCTTGCTTGTGAAGTGCTTCTTCTTACTCTTGAATTTTGTTTATAAACTTGAGCACCATCAACTTGTCCTTCTTGCTTAACCGAGCAAGGTGTTGATTAATCTCTTCATCACTCTCAACTTCACTCTCACTCCCACTTGAGCTCTCACTCTCACTTGCCACATTCTTTTCTTTCTTTGCCATGACGCTCATATGAGAAGTGGCATAGAGAGTTGAGTATCTCATTGAGGTGGATTCATCATTTGGCCTCCACCGATCACAAGCTTCTTCTTCCTTCAAAATGTTAGTTTCACAAGAACTAAAGGAAGTAGAAGTACTACATGTAAAAGCATTATTCTCACCAACTCTTGCATTGCTTTCCAACAAGTCATATGTTGGTAAGGAAGTGGATGTGGCATAATCACTCGGGCTGTTTGAGAGAATCACTTGAGGCTCATTGTTTCTTGATGAAGTAGAGCACTCCTCAAGTGGTTCCTCCGATGAGATCAATTTCTCATCACATTTGGACTTGCCATATCTTTCCTTGAGCGTGGTCCAAATGACATGAGCATCATCAAGTGGCTCACCATCTTCAAATATGACAGCATCTAATACATCTTCACTCAAAGCACTAAATAAGACATTAGTAGCTTGAGCGTTGTATTGTAAGCATTTCACTTCCTCTCTAGATAGATAGTCCAAATCATCACTAGGAGGTAAAATGCTCACATCTACAATCTGCTCTATTTGATGACCCATGGCCCTAAAAACAGCAAGCACAGCAGCAGACCAAGATGTATAATTAGAGCCATCCGAAAGTAAAAGATCTAGAGATACCTCCTCACGAGTCGACATCTTCTCTCAAGGCGGTTAAACCCAAATCTGAGAGTCCAGTCTCTGATACCACTTGTAAGGACCTTGATGTCGGCCTAGAGGGGGGTGAATAGGCCTGTAAAAACTCAACTCGATACGAGATCAGAACTGAGGGCGGCACTGCCGCACTCCAAATAATCCTCCACTACAGACCAAACTTGGTGAGGATGTTCTGGAGGTGTCTAATAGCAATCCTGCAAAATTTCAGCTCAAACCGAAATAAAAACGCACTGCGGCACTGCCTCCCTATGAGGGCGGCACTGCCTCACCTACGAAACAGAGAATCTTACAGAGCATAATATATGGATATAAAGAGCTCAATAAGTAGAATCTTATCCTCCAGTAGCAACACCGTTCACAGTTCGAAGACTGGAAACCACAACTTGAGCTCACGAGAACGGATCCAGCAACCCTAGCACAAACTCAACAACACAAGTAAGTGGACAGTACACAAGGATTTAACCCGTGGTTCAGCTCGCCACCCAGGCTTGCCTACGTCCATGTTGTTGAGGTATGCCACTAAGGCTCGGGCTTGCCTCCAAGGCTTGCCTCTCCCTCGTTCTCAAGTCAAGAGAGTGAACTCTTGAAGTGAGGGGTGATTTCTTAGCTGCAAGAGAGTCTTACAAAGCTCCCTAGGCTGTCACAAAGAGTTGGCAAGCTTTAGGGCGACGCCTAGCCGGCTAGGAGCAAAGCTCCAAGGGTATGGAACTCAAGAACGCCGACCAAACGTGAACCAAGTGCTCTCTAACTTTGGGAAGC
Organism: Eremochloa ophiuroides; assembly: GCA_038502445.1. Classification (NCBI taxonomy): domain Eukaryota; kingdom Viridiplantae; phylum Streptophyta; class Magnoliopsida; order Poales; family Poaceae; genus Eremochloa; species Eremochloa ophiuroides. The sequence continues at coordinate 79,763,174 of JAHLJS010000007.1, read as the reverse complement.
AGTAGATCTGACCTCCAGTCGAAGTTTGCTACCTTTTCTCTTAAGTTTTGCTGGTTGCAATGGTGGATCCACTTGAGAGGAGAGGAGCAACAATGGAGGAGAGAGGGAGACTTCTTTCTCTGTTCTAAATCGGGCGTGTGGCGTGGGAAAGAAGAAGTGACCGTTGGGAGCAACAAAAGTAGTATTTATACTCTGTCAACCAGCGGTCGGACAAAGTGCGGCACTGCCACCCTTTAAGTGCGGCACTGCCGCATTAGCAATATCCAGAAGAAAGAGATGGGTCAGGACTTGCTGGAATTGTCAGAGTGTAGGGATGGTATTTCGAGAATATGAGCACTTGGTTCGGCACTTGGATAGGTGTCCTTTAGAAACCCTCTTGATAGTACGGCATACCTATACTCAAGATAAAGAGAATGAAACCGATTTAACCACTTGAGTCTTCAATGTCTTCATATGCCATTTCTTCTCAATATCACTTCATAAGGGGTTGCAATCATCCTTGTCTCATCTCTTCGAGCAAGCACACCTAGAGCATGTGACTTGAACCATTTCAACATATGTGAGTTCGATTCATGGCTTCAAGTCACTTCTACTAATGATTTGATCCTCAACACAATATGACTCCTCTTAACTTGATTAGTTCTTCGACTCAATGTAAGTACTCTCTTCTTCACCTTAGCCATGGTACCTCGGTCTAAGCCATTGCTTACCCTTCACCTTCGCTTAGTCCCTCGAAGCCCTTTCCTTGCTATCTTTACCTTATCAAGCCATACTCGAGTCACATCATATTAAGCATCCATTGAAAATCATTTCTTTAATATTGTGATCCTTACTTGAATATCTTCTAGATATGAATGTTGAGATCAATCAAGCTTCACATAGAGTGATATATATGAATCAACATCAAAGTAGTCAAGCCAATTCACGATTCCTTATATCCTCTTCATTTTGACTTGACTTTCCAAACACTTGCTTCAATCCTTGATCAAAGCTCGTCCATTACCAAACCCTTCTTGTTCATGAAAAGCAAGCTATTATTGAGACCAATCCAAAACCATCAACTCATATCTCATTTCCATTTGCCAAATATGCTTGCTTTATCATGATGCTATGATATCCCACCATATAAGCCATTTCATCAATTCCATTTGCATTGTTGTCTTTTGCTTGAACTATAATGTCCTCATGATCTTCCAATACAACAATACACAATATTGGCTTTCATTGAACAATATGTTAATACCATCAAGTTTGCCTTCTTGTTAAACCTTGGGCACACTTAGCAAACTTTGTTAGCCCTTTAATTGTGTTGTCATTCAATTCACCAAAACCCACTAAAGGGCTAGATGCACTTTCAGATTAGCACAGAAAGAAGGTCTTCCAGCCAAAGCATGTTCCACAGAAAAGTAATAAATCAATCTGGGGGCAATCAAACAAGTATTCTTGTCAACCGATGACATTTGCTCTTAGGCAAAGCTTAGGTTCTTGCTTTGTGTTGAAGAATAATAGCAAGGGTGAAGTGGTTGCCAAGTATATTGGCAAAGAAAAGAATGTTTATCATAACACTTCCATTTGGGTTCCTAAGATTCTTGTGGCTCTAACATGCAAGGCCCCAAGAACATTTGGGGACCTAAGTCAAGGAACTAAACTTGTTTTGCAGGCATACTCCTCCGGTGGATCAAGTTGGGTGCTTGATAGTGGATGTACAAATCATATGACCGGAGAGAAGAGTATGTTCTCATCCTACACCCCCAAGGAAGATTCAAATGAGAATATTGTCTTTGGAGACAATTCCAAGGGAGGTGTGCTAGGTCTTGGTAAAGTTGCAATCACTCATGATCATTCAATTACTAATGATTTACATGTTGATTCGTTGAGTTACAACTTGTTGTCCGTATCACAATTGTATGAAATGGGCTACAATTGTCTCTTTACGGATAAGGGTGTGGAAGTCACTAGAAGGGAGGATTCCTCTATTGCTTTTATGGGTCAATTAAAGGGAAAGCTTTACTTAGTTGATTTCAACAAAGGTAAAGCCAACCTTGAGACTTGTTTAGTGGAAAATCTAGCATGGGCTGGTTATGGCACCGCCGTCTAGCACATGTTGAGATGAGGAACTTGGCCAAACCTCTAAAAGACAACTACATCCTTGGACTAACCGATGTTCATTTTGAGAAAGATAGGATTTGCAGCACTTGCCAAGTCGAAAAGCAAGTAGGTGTACCTCACCCACCAAAGAGTATCATGACCCCCATTCAACCATTAGAGTTGATTCATATAGATCTCTTCGGGCCAGTTGCCTACCTAAGCATTGGTGGTAACAAATATGGCTTAGTTATTATTGATGACTATTCCCGTTTCACTTGGGTATTCTTTGTCTATGATAAGTGTCAAATACAAGAGAAAGTGAAGATCTTCATTAGAAGCGCACAAAAGGAATTCGGTCTCCCCATCAAGAAAGTGAGAAGTGACAATGGGACCGAGTTCAAGAACACCCCCGTGGAAGAATTCCTTGATGAAGAGGGCATCAAGCATGAGTTTTCAACTCCTTACACCCCTCAACAAAATGGTGTAGTAGAGAGGAAGAATAGAACACTCATTGATATGGCAACAACAATGCTTGATGAGTATAAGACGCCGGGCATCTTTTGGTGTGACGCCGTCAACACCGCTTGTCATGCCATCAACCGCCTCTACCTACACAAGAAGTTAAAGAAGACCTCCTATGAGCTCCTAACCGGTAACAAACCCAAGGTGTCTTACTTTAGAGTATTTGGGTGTAAGTGTTTCATACTTAACAAGAAACTTAAAACCTCTAAGTTTGCACTTAAAGTTGATGAAGGTTTTCTACTTGGTTATGGATCAAATGAGCATGCTTACCGTGTCTTCAACAAAAACTCCGGTCAAGTTGAAGTAGCGGTAGATGTGACATTTGATGAATCTAATGACTCTCAAGTAGAGCAAGTTGACTCTAGTGTTGTAGATAAAGAGGATCCACCTTGTGAGGCCATCAAGCAATTGACAATTGGTGATATAAGGCCACAAGAAGTTCCTGCAGCCAAACAGGGGGAGCCTCAAGATGCTGCTGTACAAGACTCCACTGAAGCACTCTCTAGAGAAGAGCAGGGAACACCTGCCACAGGAAAGAAGGGCAGCAGTGCCACTCCTACACCAGCAGCCAGAACTGAGTCAGGCTTGGACCAAGGCTTACACCGTGCTCCAATATTTGAACTGGAAGACTGTGATGAGCCAAAAGATCAGCAAGAAAGTGTTGAGCATCCAAGGCTACATTAAACGATTCAACGGGATCATCTCGTTGATAATATCCTTGGGAGTCTTCGAAAGCGGGTAATGACTCGTTCTCATTTAGCAAATTTCTGTGAATATTATACATTTGTTTCCTCTTTGGAACCTCTTAAGGTAGAATATGCACTTGAAGACCTGGATTGGTGTTGGCAATGCAAGAAGAGCTCAACAACTTCACAAGAAACCAAGTGTGGACCTTGGTGAAGAGACCCAATACAAATGTGATTGGCACTAAGTGGGTCTTTCGCAACAAGCAAGATTAGAATGATGTGGTGACAAGGAACAAGGCAAGATTGGTTGCTCAAGGCTTCACTCAAGTAGAGGTATTGGACTTTGAGGAAACATTCGCACTGGTGGCTAGGAAGCAATTCGAATGCTTCTTGTCTATGCTGCCCATCATGACTTCAAGTTATATTAAATGGATGTCAAGAGTGTATTCCTTAATGGTCCAATCCAAGAACTTGTCTACGTTGAGCAACCACCGGGTTTTGAAGATCCCAAGTTCTCCAACCATGTCTACCAACTCCAAAATGCACTCTATGGACTTAAGCAAGCACCAAGAGCATGGTATGAATGCCTTAAGGACAAGGCTTTGAAATAGGCAAAGCCGATCCTACTCTCTTTACTCACAAGTTCAATAAAAATTTCTTTGTGTGCCAAATATATGTCGATGACATAATATTTGGTAGTACTAATCATTCTTTTTGTGAGGAGTTTAGTAGGACCATGACCAAGAGATTTGAGATGTCCATGATGGGTGAATTGAAGTTCTTTCTTGGTTTTCAAATCAAGTAATTGAAGGAAGGGACATTTATTTGCCAAAATGAAGTACACCCATGATATGCTCAAGAAGTTTGACATGGTGAAGGCCAAGCCTATCAAAACTCCCATGCCAACTAATGGACATCTTGATCTCAATGAACAAGGGAAGGCCGTTGATACAAAGGTATATCGTTCCATGATGGGCTCTCTACGTTACTTGTGTGCATCTAGGCCGGACATAATGCTTAGTGTGTGCATGTGTGCTAGATTTCAAGCTAATCCTAAGGAATGTCACTTAACCGCTGTTAAAAGAATCTTGAGATATTTAGTTCATACTCTAAATCTTGGCTTGTGGTATCCTAAGGGCTCTAAGTTCAATCTACTTAGGTATTTGAATTCCGATTACGCCAGTTGCAAAGTAGATAGAAAAATCATTTCGGGGACATGTCAATTCCTTGGACGGTCCCTAGTGCCTTGGAGCTCTAAAAAGCAAAATTATGTAGCCCTTTCCACCGCCGAAGCCGAGTATGTTGCAGTCGGTGCTTGTTGTGGTCAACTACTTTGGATGAGGCAAACCTTAAAAGATTTTAGATGTCACTTTACCAAAATCCCACTTTTGTGTGACAATGAAAGTGCCATAAAACTTGTAAACAACCCGATAAGTCACTCAAGAACAAAACACATAGACATCCGTCATCACTTTTTGAGAGGCCATGAAACCAAAGGAGATATCAAAATTCGCCATGTGAGCACCGAAAATCAACTAGCCGATATCTTCACTAAGCCTCTCGATGAGTCAAGATTTTGTGCTTTGAGGAATGAACTAAATATACTTGATTCTAGGAATCTGGCTTGACATGTAGCACACACTTGTTTGTCAACCTAACGACTTAGGAAAAGTTTTGAAAAGCTTCATAATGTCTTTTAAAACTATTTTCAAAAGGATTTTCAAGGTGTATGACCATTGTTTTTGTTGCTTATTGTTTCTGGTCACGATACCTTGAAAATAAGTATACACCTGTGGTAGAAATAGGGTCGAGAAAGCAGAACTACAGCAGCTCTGTTTGGGCAGGGCGGTAGTGCCGCCCATAGGATGTGGCAGTGCCGCACTCTGAAACCTGAACAGTTTCAGCCCAAATTTCTCTGAGATGTGGGGCTTGTCCTTCTCATCTATATCTAGCCGCCCCATCGTCTCTCTCTCTCTCTCTCTCTCTCTCTCTCTCTCTCTCTCTCTTTCCCCAGAACCGAGCCGCCCCCAACTCTCTCTCTCTCTCTCTCTCTCATGCCAAGTTAAGGGCGCTGGAGTTCCTCGCTGCTGTTTGCTGGAGTTTGTCCGGCATTGGTGCACCTAGGGCCAGCATCTCCTGCTCCTTCTCATGCTGGTCAAGGTGTGGAGGCGTGGACATTGCTCTTCTTACCTCCTCAATCTTCGGTTTGAATCAAAGTGAAATCTTAATCCTTCCCGATCTATGCAATGCGTGATTTTTAGTTATGGATTCGAGTTTCCAGGGGTAGTATTATGGATTTAGAGGGAGCCTCTCTGGCGAAATCGTGGAAGAAACCTGATTTGATTCGGGGAACCCTAGCCTGGGCGGCAGTGCCGCCCTATGCTGGAGCAAGTGTGCATGGCCAGGTTTCTCTGGATCGATTCAGTTTTACTCCAGGATTTTGGTTTTGAAAGTGCACCCCTCAGATCCAAAATATTACTCTCTGTCTCATTCATAAGTGAATTTCATGGCCCAATCTGTTGTTAAACTGTGATTTCTGAGATTGTGATGGAGTATAGGGGTTGTTGGATTGAAAAGTTATTAACTACTAAAATAAGATGCGCATGGTTCTGATGAACAGGGTGAGTGCAGCAGTGCCGTCTTGCCTGGCTATTGAGCCAGGAGCCCTGTTTTCTGTGCAATGCTCATTATGTTACAGTGGTTAAAATTTCTTTGCAGCAAGCTCTGTAGATCCAGTTTGCACAGTTTCTTATCAAAGTTTCATTAAATTGCATAGATGGAGCGTGGAGGTGGCAGTGGCAATCCACGTGGCTTGAAGAATCAGCTGTCAAAGCACCCGTCCAAGAGAGGTCGCAGAAGTGGAGGCAGCAGCGGTCCCAATGTTGTTGGAGATCAGGCTGCACATGAGCAGTATATAGCAGATGAGGAGAGACGCCAGCAGGAGGGATTCACTATCCCTTACAGAGGTTGTCCTAGTACTCCACATCATCTGAGTGAGTTTGATGACAGCTATATGAGAGACTCAGATGAGAATCCCCAAATGCGTCCTCCAATTGATACTACTCCACATTCAGTGTTTGATTATTCCAAATCTTGGACAGAGACTCAGCAGGTTAGAGCTGTTAACCTCTACACCACTCACAGTCATATGGGAATTGACTATAGGTTTTGGAGTGTCTTTCACTCCAACTTCTATAGGACAGCTATTCTTGGTGCTAGAAAGTCCAAGATTGTGACCATGTAGTATGTGGACTTTTAGAATATGAGGGACAAGAATGAGCCAGAGTTCAATGCTACTATCAGGCTATGTGACAGGTTTGATTTGACTGATCTGATGAGTTTCAGGTATGGATGGAACACAGAGGTACTTGCACAATTCCATGCCACTATCATAGTCAGAATACTGATGAGATTCATTGGATGACTGAAGGTAGGCACTACAGAGTTGATTTTATCACTTTCAGTCGTATTCTTTATTTTGGTGATGTGCACAGGCAATTTTCTGAGATTCATGATGAGCCTCGCTTTGATGTTGAGCAGATGAGGCCTCTACAGGGATCCTATGAAGGCTGATGGCAGGAGGAATGGTTTGCATACTGTGTACTATGTGATGAACAGCTTGATCAGAAACACTAACAACCCGAAGGATGGAGCAGCTTTAGATGTTAGTGGTTTTGCTAGAAATGTGCTTGTTCGCTTTCACGCTGGTGAAAGGTTCAATGTTCCTCGCTTTATGTGGCATGAGCTCTCTACTGCTTTGGATGATGGGAGAAGGGGCTTGCCTTATGCCCCCTATCTCATGTTTGTTATTGAGAGAGTTTCTGGTATTCGATATCCACATGACACTTCTCATCCAGTATACAGGATTGACAGGCCAAGGCCACATGTGGTAGAGAAGGGAAGTGGCAGTCATCAGGCACATACAGATATCCCAGAGTCTTCTCATGGTAGAGGAAGGCAAGGCAAGAAGAAGAACTTCATCAAGAAGTTGCTGAAGGCTATCTTTGCTACATGTACCTAGTCAGCAGCTACCGCTTATGGAGCCAGACTTCAGGCTAGGGAGGTTAGGCAGAAGGTTGGACTCCCAGATTTACCTCCTATTCAGCCTCCTCCTCCCTTCACCCTTGCCCCTTCAGGTTCAGATGATGATGACTCCGATGATGATGATGATAGAGGCCAATAGCAGTAGTATCAGCACTACCAACAGCACCAGTACCACCAGCATCAGTATGGACAGGCACCGCCTTATTAGCCTCAGTACAGTATGCCCGGTTGGCATGACACTCTTGCTTCCTATTAGCAGTGGGAGCAACATCAGAGACGGATTGGACATTCTACTCAGGGGGCAGGCACTTCAGGCACCACTCATTTCACATCCACTACTCACCGTCAGGGCAAGGCAGTTGTTTTAGATTCAGATGATGATGATGATGATGGCAGCCCTCATGGTGGTCTTCGTGGTGGTGCAGATCCAAGCTATGGTGGCGATGGTGGTGATGATACAGGTGTCGACTGGACCGATTCTCGGCTACAGGATTGAGCTCTCTTCTTCTCTCTTCTCTTTTTGGTATTTGATGCCAAAGGGGGAGAAATTAGAGGGGTCAATTCGTTTTCATCGTCTTGATGCAATTTTTACTTAGTTTTAGTTTAGTAGTGTGTGAGGTTAAGAGTTAAAACTATTTTTCATTATGGTTTGTAATAACTTAGCTTCCTACTTGACTCTATCTCTATCATATTTGGCTATATACTGTGTTTGTGTGATCTAGAATTCCATAGTTTGTATCTGTGTAGATCCTGTTAATGTGCAGGTGCTAGCAATGTTTGACTGTGATCTGACTGAAGAAGCCAGTGCGGCAGTGCCGCCCTGTGTTAACTCAGCCAAATCTTGTGTGTCTTGAACTGTCATTTGCATCACATTTATATGTTTGACACAGTGTGCAGCACCCCACAGAAGCTTTGACTGTAAAGAAATTCATCCTTTCTTCACTTGTATGTGGATGTTTGGCCTCTTATGCCAAATTGAAAATTCAAATTCCTTTTCACAACTTTTTGGGAGTTCTTTACATCCATAGTTTGTTCTTTACAGTTTATAATGATTATCTTTTGTAAACCCTAATTAGGTTGTCATCAATTACCAAAAAGGGAGAGATTGAAAGTGCAATCACACCCTATTGTGGGTTTTGGTAATGATGACCACAGAATTAGAGAACTAATGATTTCTATCGAGATATTGAATAGGGAATCCTAGTGAGAGGATGATATTTGTTTCAAAGAACTTGATGCTAAATTGCAACTGCGGTGTCCAACTCAAATGAAGGTTTAATTTCGTTTTACTTTTGAATTTGAGTTTAGGTATGCCGTACTATCAAGGAGTTTTTAGGGATGCCAGTCAAACTGTTGAATCAAGTGCTCATATCCCAGAAACAACATCCTTACATCTTGGCAATTCCAGCAAGTCCAAGCCCATCCTTTTCTGCTGGATATTGCCAGGGCGGCAATGCCGCCCTCCACCCGACCGTTGGTTGACAGTGTATAAGTACTACTTTTCTCACTCACAACGGATTCTTCTTCCACATTTCGACTCTTTGCGCTTTATAGACAGAAACAGACTGCTCTCTCTCCTCCATTGTTGACCTTGAGCTCAAAAGTGGATCTCCACATCCCACCATAGAAATTTGAGAAAAAGGGCAGCATCCTGCGAGTTGAGAGCAGATCTACTGATTCCCAAAGTTTGAGAGCACTTGGTTCACGTTTGATCGGCATTCTTAAGGCCTACTCCATGGAGCTTTGCTCCTAGCCGGTTAGGCGTTGCTCTTGAGCTTGCCAACTCTATTGTGGCAGCCTAGGGAGGTTTGTAACTCTCGTGCAGCTAAGAAATCACCCCTCTCTCTGAGAGTTCACTCTCTTGATTTGAGAAAGAGGAAAAGGGTAGCTTTTGTGGTGACCCTTGCCTTATTTGTGGTAAGCCTCAATAGCGTGGAGGTAGGCAGGCCTTAGTGGCGAGCTGAAGCACGGGATAAATTACCGTGTGCTGTTGTCTCTCTATTATTCTTGTGTTGTTGATTTGTTCTAGGGTTTGGCCCAATCTGGTGATTTGTGACTTCTCTGTGGTATCCAGTCTTCGAGCTGTGAACCTCGGCAAGATCTGAGAAATAGACTACTGACAGTATACACTTTCTATCCATATCTTGTTCATCCAGTTTGGTTTATTTTTCAGGGTGCGGCAGTGCCGCCCTAGCTACTGAGCTTGGTTCGAATTGAGTTTTTGCAGGCCTATTCACCTCTCCCTCTCTAGGCTTCTAGGGATCCTACAGTGTGGAGGTAGGGCGTGTAGCGTGTGGGTGCGCGGTGTGGGAGAGGAGGGGTCGCGAGGAGGCAGGTGTGTGGCTTACAGGGCGGGGCGTGTTACGTGCTCAGCAGTGCAGGATAGGGCATCCGAGCGGAAGCAACGCCGTTTCAGCAACATTCGAAATTCTTACTTCGGATTGCAATTGAACTATTAGATTAATTAATAACTACACTTATATCATATTAGATTTATACTTTTTTATGATGGTTTATCTAGATTTGAAACCCAACGCAAGGTCTCCAATTATTTTTTTATGGTTGGAAAGGCCTCTCAGCAGGGAAATAATAACGCACACCACACTACCACTACCACACGCGTGGTACTTTTGCATACTTGGACCCTGTGCACTTTTTTTTTTGAATAAAATAAAATACATAAATTTTGCGTTAGTATGTTTTTTTAGCATTTTAATGCTTAAATAATGCACCTTATAGAACAAAGAGATAATTGTAATGAAGATAAAATAATAATTTGGGCCTTGGGCCGACAAATCATGACGGAGGTACGATCCAGCAACGAATGTTTTGGACAACAAATCTAGTTTTCCAGACATATTGGCCTCGACCACACTTGGACTCCCCTCAGATGCACGAGAAACAATGAAAAAAAAATACATAAGTTGCGCTGGGCTCCCCTTTGTACGAACGCAGATGGGCCGCCCCCGGGTCCTGTGGGTACGTGAGTGCACGCGCGCGCTGGATTCGTCGGAGGTGCTGAATAATGCTGCTGAGTTTGTTTTCTAGGTACTTGCCTATTATAGCTGTCTGTAGCTTTCTATTGAGCTGTAGCTTTCTCTTCTGCTTATCCGTTTGCTATTGGGCTTATCTGCTGTCCTTCTTTTAATCGGTGCATGCATGGTGCGCTATAAAAAAGGAAGAGGCCACGCTTCCCCGCTAGTACCCTCGCTCGTGGTTCCAACATGCTCCTTTTCCAATCAGCCAAGGAATAAATTATCTGCCCATAAAAAATAAATTATCTGTACCAAAGGACATGTTTAGATGTCCAAGAGGTGTGGAACTATGGATAACTAAGGAGCAAATTCCCTGGTTGCCATTGAAATCTATAACTATCTCTTCATTGCCATCCTCAAGTTCACAAGTCAAGAGTGCTGCAGTGCTTACTCCAAAATAAGAGTTGCCTCTAGTGTGGGCTGCAGCCAGGCACTCATTACAGACCATTCAAATGAGTTGCTTGAACTACAAATTCAGATCTGGAAGTTTCCTCTTGCTTCTAGTGTGTGCAGCAGGACTTTGCTTTAGAGGGTCCTTGCTTCTAGTTGACATGGCTCTGATTTTCAGCAAGTAAGTGGACTTAGGGTCCATCCTGCGAACGTGTAGGCTATCTATCAAAATTATGCAAACACAAAGTCTACCCGTGAGTACCCCTAAATGTGAAGAACTAAGAACAGCATAGTTAGCACTTACCCTGCAGGAAGCCAAGATGTGTCGGGGATTTGGCCCGGCGTTCCCATGCCTCCCTCTGTTGCTACCTTGTCTCCTCAATCCATATCCACACCAGAGCTCGTCGGGGTGGGCGGCTCGTCGGACTCGGAGGCGGGTCGGCGACGAGTCGGGTCGGTGCCGGTAGGGGCCCGTCTCGACGGGGTGCAGACAGGGAGGGGTGGGCGGCTCGTCGGGCTCGGAGGCGGCTCGCCGGCGTGTTGAGTCGGGGCGGCGCATCGGGTCTGGAGCTGCAGGGGCGCAGCGTCGGGTCTGGAGCTGCAGGGGCGCAGCGTCGGGTCGCGATCAGCAGCTCCAACGGGGCAGCACGGACGCGACTGAAGGGAGAGGGTGCATCGCGGACTGCGCAGGGTGGGCGGCTGGCCTGGAGGGGGAGCGTCATGGCGGGGAACGCACCGCCGCACGGACGTTGCTGAAGGGGATCTAGGGTTCGTCAATTTGGTGGTCTGCTGGGCCAACTCCTGATTACATTAGAGGCAAGGGTAAAATCGGCACAACAATATACTCCGTGAACGCTGCTAACACGGTTCCGTTCGTGAGTGGCAATGAAGGAAAAAAAAAATTATGCATTTGAATGGCACTCAAGGCATCAGTACATGATCATGTGACGGCAATGGCAACCAAGGGATAGAGAAAATAAATTGGATGGCAGTGAGGGGAACCTGTAATTTTGGATGGCAATGAAAGGATAGTTATAGATTTAAATGGCAACCACGGAATTTGCTCATAACTGAGTGGGCCCATAATCCAGTCACCTTGTGGGTTGCGTGGTCAACGTGCAACGACGACCGAACTGTACATGAGGCTCAATTGCTGGTCAACGTTGGGTGGCCATGGCCCATGGGCCGTTCGTTGCTCCTTTGATCTGCTGTAGTGCTCAACCCTTTGATACACTGTACTATTCTGCACGTGGCAAAGTTAAATTTGCCCTCAAAAGTATGTGTTCCCACATTCTGCATTGAGATGTGTGTGTACATTTCTCAATGCAGATCAAGGGAGGAGGGTGTGGGAGCACATGCTCTTTCGGGGGAAAAGACCGCCTCCTTCTCCACGCAGCAGCTCGAGTGAATTCAACAACTGCATACCTGCCTTTCTTGCATCTTCTCTCATATTCATTTACTGCTCCGATCCACTGAAACATTTTCTTCTTAGACGAGTCAACAATGGCTGCTGCCGCGATTTGTTGTTCTCTTTCCAATTCGGTCCTCTCCATATATACACCCACTCCAACCAGTTCACACCAGCTCACACTTTCCTGTTCAGGACGGCGGCCGGAGCAAGAAGGAAACTGAGCTGCATGCAATGGCGTCGTCGTCGTCAGCAGTAGTGGTAGCCGCAGATGTGAGAAAATGCGGAAGTTGGGATAAGAGGAAAAAGCGCTTTCTGCCTCACGGCGGCGCTTCTCTCTGTCGCGATCATCAGCCTCCTGGCCGGCCCGGCCACCGCGCAGGGGAAAACCGGGCAGTAGGTGACGGTGTTCTGGGGCCGGCTGGCACACAGGACCGGCTCTATAATTTTGTAGGCCCATGGGCACATAAGAAAATAAAATTGAACTATTTTTTTATTTTTTTAAGTACTCGTTATTTGTTAAGAGACATCTAACATATTCAAATATATAAATTAAATTTTTAAATAATGAATATTTAAATTGAATTAGAAATTTATAACCCTACTACTATACAAGTAAATCGCATACGCAAAATAAATTAGAAAAATAGTCTTTATTTGCTTCAAGATGTGTTGCGTACTATGATGTTTGTAGACTATCGTGCATCCTCGCAAAATTACAGTTCGAGTCACTGTCGTCGCTATAGTGTGCCAACAAGGCAGCAAGGCGGCGATTAGCATTCGATCTAGCTCGATGAGATTACAGAATAGCACGTCGTTAAGGGTCTTGGGAAGAATAGAATGTGAAGGAAGCGACGTGCCGCCGGTAGAAAACTAAATAAATCGCTACTTATAGGAGAATATATGATTGATATTAGGCTGGTTGGGGTGATATTTGTTAGGACTTCAAAGGATTATGTCAATTGTAATATATATGTATATCATTTTTATAGAGAAATTGTCATATATATATATATATCTACTACTTATCTATAAGAGCTTGGGCCCCTTAACTCCATGGGCCTATGGCCGTCGCACCTCCTGCCCTACCCCTAGAGCCGGGCCTGCTGGCACAAGGACGAGGGCTCGCTCCGAGAAGCCTGCGACACGGGGCTCTACAGCATGGTGATCATGTCCTTCCTCGACGTCTACGGCAACGGGAGCTACAACCTGCACCTCTCCGGCCACTCGACCGCCGGCATGGGCGCCGCCATCAAGCGGTGCCAGTTCCTAGGCATGCCGGTGTCCGTCTCCATCGGCGGCTTCGGCGGCGCCTACTCGCTCCCGACCACCGCGTCGGCGCTGGCGCTCTTGGACCACCTCTAGAACAACTACTTCGGCGGCAGCCTCAACGACACGCGCGTGGCTGAACGGCCGACGTCGACATGTTCCTGGAGCACGCCACCCCGGCCGAGCACTACAGCATGCTGGCGCTAGAGCTGGCCCATGTTCGGTTCTACGATGGTCCGGACTGCGCCGCCAGGTTCAGCGCGGCGGAGTGGCGCAAGTGGACGGCGGCGTACCCGTTCACCGAGTTCTACGTCGGCCTGCCGGCGTCGCCAGAGGCGGCCACGAGCGGGTTCACGGACCTGGCGGTAGGCCGGAGGGCGGTGCTCCCCGTGGCGCAGAAGGCGGCCAACTATGGTGGCATCATGCTGTGGGATAGGTACTACGACAAGCGCAGCAACAACAGCGGAAGCATCAAGAGCTGGGTTTGAGACAAGAGTAAATCCTATTGGAATTTGTTTTGTGCTCTCCATGTTTTTTATATCGAAAATAAATATGCAATGATGGAAAAAAGAGAGAGATCAACGTCGACAATCTTGTGATCCAGCACCTTTTTAATTTCGGTTGATCCACACGGTATAGTGATGGTGTGTGTTTTTCCTTCACTGCTGATGGCCCTTGGCCCTTGCGAGCCCCATGTCAGATTTTGGAGCGAATATTCTACGATTTTCAGTGGGAGGGAACATTCGTGACGACAGTAAAGCGTCTGTGATGACTTCATCAATCTCAAGAATTTGCCAGTTACTCTTCGAAAATTATCAGATGGGTAGGGTTTGCATGCGTTTGTTCTTAGGGTGAGTGTGTACGTTGCGATTGTTTGTGTTGTACTGTGTAATAAAAAAATGGTTAGAAGGATGTTCCTGGCCTTCATATCTCTATGGATCAGTGGCGTGCTTAATATGGCAGAGTGCAAGTCGTGTAGTCCTGTACTAATATAATGGATCCAACATATAATTATATATAGTGCTTTTATTTATGAATGGGCAAATTAACCTCATTATTTTTCAATTCCCACGTGTCATCTCCCTAAGTACCACACAATCTCCCACTAAGTGTCACATTATTTTCTGCAAGTGTACAATTACTATTTTCAGTCTATACAAGGTATGTCCACATTGTTCAAAGCTTTTATTGCTCAGTTTTGATAGGCTTACCACACAAGTAATGATTTGTCAAACTTTGTTTTTTAAAATATCTTGCAATAACACAAGGAAATGGCAATAGTGCTACTCAATTGAAGGGACCAAATCGTTCAAAATATGCCCCCCCAAATATAAGACCCTGTTTGGGTCAAAGGATCCGCTAAAGAATTTTGAAGGAATAACAATAAGAATTACTTCGGGTCTGTTTGGAACGCGGGAAAATTTTCTTGTTCTTGCGTTTTTCATGTGAAATTGAACTGATTACTATGAAAATTCATAGTGTTTACAATGACAGAAAGTTGACTTCCTTTCCAACAGAAAGGAACCAAGTAATGCAAAACGTACAAAATAAAACCTCCGCTCTAACCGAAGGAAATTAAAAGAATCTTTGCTCTCTCTTGCTATTGTTTGTTCATGTTCGTGTGTTTTTTTTCCTCTATTCTAAAGAGAGTTTTTTCACTATTTAATCTATCTTCTTCCTGCGTGTCAACTGCACTGAAAATGGCAAAATGCGGAAAATGCAAGCGGCATGGAAATTGAGGCCCAGACTCTTTCTTCAACAGAGTTGCCGTACACGTCGAGGAAGGAGACATGATGACCATATGTTGTAGAGGCTCGAGTCGCAGGCTTCTCGCAGGGAGTCCTTGTCCTTGTGCTGGCCCCAGAATACCGTCACCTGCCCCGTCTTCCCCTGCGCGGTGGCCGGGCCGGCAAGGAGGCTGATGATCGCGACGACGGAGAGAAGCGCCTCCGCGGTTACGACTACAGCTGACGATGCCATTGCATGTAGCTGAGTTTCCTTCGTGCTCCGGGCACGAAGGAAATAATTTTTTAAGCGTATATAAGGACATAAAATAAAAAAATCAGCGTTTAACGTCAACTAGCAAAGATGTCCATACGCAAATATGTCCATACGTGATACGTATGTCTTTACGAAAACCACTTCGAAAGCAATGGGAATATTAATTGAATTCTCCATATGCCAATTCCTAATATTATAGAACTGTTATTTGAAACTGTGAGATGAAACATGTGTATTGAGAGTGGTTGTTTTAATCATCTATGCCCAAATTTGTAGAGTCGACGTTGCGCTCTTAAAAGCGGTGCAGCGTTGTCACGTTGTCTCACGTTGGAGGATGACTAAAAAAATACCCGAATTGGAGAAGGAAGCGGTACACAGGAACACACAACAAATTGATGGAGTACTCCCTCTGTCCCAAAATAAACGCACATCTCACTTTACGAGGAGTCAAACTTCTTTAAATTTGACTAAAAATATATAAAATAGTATCAATTTTTATATCTCCAAGTATTTTATGAAAGTATATCCTATACTCGATCTAACGATAATTAATATGTATCATAAATATTAATATATTTATGTATATATTTGGTCAAACTTTAAAATATTTGACTCCTCGGAAAGCGAGATGTGCATTTATTTTGGGACGGAGGGAGTATTTTTTTTATTCAGTATATATATTGGTGATTGGCATATCCATCAATGCTAGCTAGGTAGCTGCATGGATGTACCAATGAGACTGGCAGCAGCAGCAGCACAAATGTCGGGGCAGCAGCGGCGCTAGGGTTCGAACCCGGCCGACCGAGGAGGAGAACCACGGGCAAAGAAGGCCGAATGTCGGGCCCCTACTTTGGGGTCCACTATACATCCGTATCAGTCCCTGAATCAGTAGCTGATACGTATAGATTAAACAAGATTGATATCAAATTAACCATACTTTTATTACTAACGTGGGAAACACATTTATAAGGTCTATATTTACAAACATGGGACATAGGCCTACAACATACATCAGAGTCTACACAGCGTTCCTACATCGTCGTGGTTCCATTCCGACAGGCAAGTGCGGACATAAACCTTAGTCTTCAGCTCATTCTTGTGATCCACTACTTGTAGTCTCTCTCACTTGAATCTCTTGTGCAAGGTCTATATCTCCATCCTCGTGTATGTCCTTGTAGATCCATCCTTACGTAGATTCCATACTGGTGTATATATACTCCTGCTGTTTCATCCTCGCGTAGATCTTGGCGGCTGCATCCTTATTTATACTCCTTTTGCTGGATCCCTATAAACATAGTATCGAGTGGGTTGAGTACCTGGGAGAGCATTAACCCTTCTCGCCAGTTCTCGGAGTTTAATTAATTAATCATAACTTACCAGATCATCACAGTTCAGATTTTTATTATAGTGATTGTCCCTAAACATAAGTGACCTCATCCCAGCGGTTGCCCATTCCAAGGACGTGGCTATTCGAATAGATTCGGTGAATCTGCAGAGGTGTACAAATTTTTCCACACAATAGACACAGTCCAACAACATCATCATGGATTAGACAGGTCTAACAAGCGTCCATACCCAGTTAGAGCTACCTAAGGATCCATATAACTCTACCACGAACCAATCAGGGGTCGGAGAAACCACACAGTGACTTGTATGAACCCTATCATACAATAAGAACAGGAATATATGGGGCTCGAGCTCGGCCCAAATAAATAAGTGGCTCGCACACGACCCAACAGAAATTTAACGTGAAAGATCACATAGTATTCATGCCGGCCGAAAATAGGGCCAGTATCCCCATGTCGGCTCCTGACAGTTCGTTGCACCTCCGGCCTCCAGATAGATATTATACTTCAACCTTACGGGGTGTAGACCGCAGGTCTACCCATATAGACATGTGGTTGTACGAGTTTCTGACTAGACGAGAGTGGCTTATTACTAATCCATTTATGACCAAGACAAGCATCTCCAAGTAGGAACCCACTCCGGGCGAACCTACCCAAAGATAATTCACACAGCATGAAATTACGTCCCGCTTGCTCAGTCGAACAGTTTTAGCTATCACAGCATATCAGGATTCATGTTCACAGATTTAATCATAGCAGAATTATTATTTAAGCATTTACACAAATATCATGAAATAAATTAGGTTTATTTAGTTCAGGTGGTAGAATGGGAGGTGTAGGTTTGGTGGCGGAGGTGGTGAATATGGTGGTAGTGGGAGAGGCAGTTGGGATGGTAGTGGCATGAATATGTGGAGGGGAGAGGTGGAAGGTATGGAGGGGTGGTGGTGGTTTATATGGTAGGCTTTTGATGGAGAGGAATTTAGGAGAGGAAGGTTTTTAGGTAGTGGAAGTATATGTGGCATGGTGGAAGGGAAGTTGGGGCTTGTGGTGGTTTTGGTGGGAGGAGTATTTAGAGAGGAAAGTATTGGTAGGGAAAATATAGAGTGGATGGTGGGAGGGAAGTTAGACTTGCGGTGGATTTTGGTGGAGGGTGGTGTTTAGGAAGAGGAAAGTTTGGTGTGGAAAAACATGGAAGAAGGAGGAGGGATGTTAGACTTGCCTCCACTCGATGATGATCATATCCATGTTCTGGGATCCTGACTTCTGAGTTCCTTGTTCATTTGTGTTCATGTGCCATGCTTCGGGATTTCTCCATCTTCTTGTGGTTTTACTTCTAGGTGCCTTCAGGTTTTCTTCACGTCGTCTTGTATTCTACGCCATCTAGTGTTGACAAGCAAAGAACTCCGAACAAAGAAAACATTGCAAGCACAATCAAAACAACATAGAGAAGAGAGGAACGATACTAACTAAACGTGTCCTAACTAGTGGAGGATTATGTACTAGGGCTATCATTATTACATGAATTTGAAGTAGAAAGCCTGACCAAGTCACCATAAATGACCCGATCGACTTCTACATATCTACAAGGGGGTTAGCAGCACATACGCACCTACATATGTATGTGCCTTGGGGCGATTAGAAAGGCGGGTGGAGAGGTGGTTAGATTGTTAGCCATGCATAGTATGATACGGTGTATATATATATATACATATATATTTACATACGGGTTTCTATATATACATACACACATATACATCGCATATGCCTTTGCATGTGAGCGACTACGATTCTATGTGCATGTGTATATTCGCGTATTCATATACGTGATATGTTGTATATGCCTACGTGGATATACGGTGCAAGTGTAACTACGGGTTAGCGCGGAAAATAAAAGAGGACAAGAAAATAAATAATATAACTAGAATTTAAATAGGCACAAAAAATTAGGAAGAGGATATAAATAGGTACGAAGTGATTTTAGAAGATATTTGGTGGAAGAACCGTGGGATTTGGAGTTTGGATGGTGGAGATATGAATTCTAGAGATTTAGTGGGAAAAGGTGATCGGGACAAAGGATAGGAAAATATTCCTAGAATATTGGAGGATGGGAAAATAGTGGGAAAGGATTAGATAATCTCTAGAATGTACCTAGTTTATTTAGGAATTTTGTGGGATTTTTCCAAAATAGGAAAGGGCTTTGTTTAGTCCTCCGTGTACATTCTGCGGGTGCGCGTAGCAATTTCTTTCAGGCTAGCGAGTTGGTATGGCCTGCTGACCAACGCTGATTGCACTGTGCTCGTGCTCTTTTGCAGAAGAGGGAGTGGAGAGCTGCTGCTGTGGGGCCACGGGGCGACGTGGCCTGCTGCCATTGGGTGCTGCGACGTGGCCAGGGGCATGGCATTGGATTGGATGCTATCGGCTCCCTGTGCCTCTGCTCGTCCGTGCCTCTTCCCGTTCCGCAAAGGAGAGAGAGAGAGAGAAAGAGAGAGAGAGAGGGGAGGAAGAAAGCAGGGAGGCAGGCAGCGCGAGCGGCTGGTCGCGGCCTTGGCCGCGTTTGGCTTCGGCGAGTCCGGCCAGTGGCGCTCGGTGGCTCGCGGCGAGCAGGTGGCTCCAGCGCGGCCTCAGCTCCGAGCGACTCGGCTTCGGCGAGTTCACGGTGAGCGAGCTCAGGCTCGGCTCGTCGTCGTCGCCTCAATGAGCAGCAAGGCTCGTTCTCCAGCTTCGCAACACCAGCAGTGATGGGTGATGGCGAGGATGGCGAGCTCGACGGCTTTTTATAGCCGGAGTAAGGCGGTGGCAACAGTACGTCGGTGGAAGAGGTCAGCGAGGAGATATTTTCCAGCAAGAGTTGCAGAGCAGCAGGAAGGCGGTGGAGAAGTCAGCGGGCTCACTGTGGCCTGGTTGGCAGCACAGGTGCCGCGTTGACGCTGGGAGGGAGAAGGGATGAGGAAGATGAAGCTTACAGGCGGGGCCCGCCTGTAAGTGAGAGAGAAGAGAAGGGAAGGGGATTGGTCTGCTGCTGGCCCTTGCTGAGCTGTTGGGCGCCGGCCCAAGTGGCCGAGCTGGCCCATGCGGGGGAAGAAAGGAAGGATTAAGCCCGCAGACCATTTCGTATTCAAGAAATGGTTTTTCCATTTCCCAGAAAGTTACTAAGGCACATCTACATTGATTTCAAATTGGATTTCAAAGGATTTAAGGGAAGAGTGGGTTTGGATAAATCAAGGATTAGAAGTCCAAGGAACATATTTAGTGGTAGATAGATTTGAGATCAAGGAAGGGATCGTATGGATATTTAAGAAAAATATTTTAGTGCCACAAATAAATTCTTGGAAAGGCAAACAAGCAACCAATCGATCAAGCATTCAAGCAAACAATCACTTCAATCACAAACACATGAACATTTGGAATGCAGAGAGAATGTGTATGGTGAATTTTAATGCAAGGTTTTCGGAAAAGGTTTTCGAAAATGGTTTTGCGGAAAAGAAATCAATCAAATTTTAATTTGTTGGAAAATTTGAAAAAAAAGTTTAAATTTTTAGTGAAATTTAAGATGATGAAAAATACGGATGTTACACCGAAGTGGACCACCACGGGGCGCGGGACGGTGGCGCCAACGTGGGCAGAGGAGTTCGGGGGCGAACGGTGGCATGAACGCGGTGGCGCGCAGGCGAAATTTTCGGCAGCCCTTCGGGAACAGTTAAGGGGAGCCGAAGGATTTGAACATTCGGGCAAGAAGGGCCCCCTTTTATATGCAAGTTTTAACCAAGGTGGGCAAGTAAAGATAACAGCCTCGATTAATATTAACCAAGGCAGTTATCTTAATTTGCCTGCCTCGGTTAAAACTTGTTAACCGAGGCGGTTTATTATTTACTGGTTCTTACTCGTGCTAGTGTTTAGTGTTGCTCTTGTGTATCAAGCTATTAACTACTGTAGTTAATCAGTTGTTCTCTTGTGTTAGTTAGCTTGTGTAGCTAAGTAGTGAGTAGTGCTAGTGTAGTGAGAGTGTTATTTGTCCTTTATGCTCTACTCACTAGTATGTGTAGGAGCTCATGATCATATAACCTACAGGAGGCCAAATCAGCGACCGGCTGCTGCTACATTGATTCCGAACCGATGAGGATCAAAACCATCCATTTTGAACACCAGCCGATGTCTTGATCTTGAACAGCAGCTGAATCCTGCAGGTTTTTATCCTGATGGCCATCCATTTTCCTTGCTGTGTTAGATTTTGATCCTGACCACGAGTAATGCATATGCTTCCAGTGGGGTATCAGGACAATAGATATACCGTTACATATATTCGGGGAGGGAATGTAGGGTATCAGGACAACGGAGAGACGATTATATAAAAAGTAGTTAAGGTACATGCTGAACAAAGTTTATATCAGTGCTTAATGCGTGTAGCCTGTGCATCTGTTTGCATTGCATAGCTTGTAGGGATCGGGGTATATCTATCTATATCGGTGCAGTGCTAATGATATGGTGTGACAAAGTAACAATTTTGCAACCTCAGCAAAGAGTGAAATAATGCATACCAGAGACCAAACAGCAGGCAAAAGTTGCAAAAAACTACCAGTGAGAAGACAAATCCTATGTATGGTGTAGCAATATTTCGCAGCTTTAGATGACGGATCAGAACTTTCAAGGTCTACAAAGGGCAATAGGGCTCGCGCATTTGGGAGAACAGTCAAGCCTGCTCCCCAGGATCCATGAGTAACAACGTACTAAGAGGGGGATTAGATATTGTGCTACTTTATTTCTAGCTCATATAAGGAACTGGATGCTTTAGAAATAAAGATACTCGTGCATCTTTCATTCATTATTTCTTTCTTTTCGGTTCAAGAGCTGGGGAGCTTTATTAACAAGACTATGAAAATATATTACAATTGGGGATGGAAGTGGCATGGAGCAAGCCGCTAAAGCTGCTAGGTTGACCG
Source organism: Eremochloa ophiuroides (assembly GCA_038502445.1). NCBI lineage: Eukaryota > Viridiplantae > Streptophyta > Magnoliopsida > Poales > Poaceae > Eremochloa > Eremochloa ophiuroides. The sequence continues at coordinate 79,741,448 of JAHLJS010000007.1, read as the reverse complement.
AACCACAAGCCTGTGAGACGAGCGACTCGACAATGACATCCTAGACTCCAGCTCAAGTAGGTTTGCAACTGTCTCATTAAAGTTGAGAGTAGTTTACCAGATGTGAATATTCATCTCTAGCTACTCCAATAATGGTGGTAAGGATGTTGCAAGTATGATGGTGTTATCATTCTTCTAAATTTTCTCGTCCATGTACACTAACCAGCTATGTGACAAGCTTGTTTAAGACATCTAGATGGTCCATACGAATTGCGTAACTTTTAGTATGCACTGATTTATATATATCAGCTACTTTGCCATACACAAATCTTCTAAGCTCTTTCACAATTCCGTTATTGAATTTCCTTGATTACCGAGTACTTCACCTTATTAGAGAGACATAGTCGAATTGAGCTGATAGCCTTCCATACTTCATCAGTTGTCTTGTTGGACAAGTAGATCTATAACCACCATCGATACATGCTGAAATTTTGCATGCCATAAAATTTCTCTACTTGATTCCACATCCCTGGCGTCATCTTAATTTATTGCTTCCTAACCTAGCCAATCTTCTCACAAAATCAAAGCAGCTCGACCTTGGCTCTCATACAACTTGTTATGATCTGAAACACCTAGTGATGCGCAGCAATAGTCCTCAGATCTTTGAAAGGATATTACAAGTATGACATAGTATTGCTGTGTATCAAGGACGACATCGATGAATCTCATAGAAAATTATAGATGACGATGTTGAAGCAGTCATGCCAAGAGATTATAGAATTTGGTGAAGCCGTCTGCAAATTTAATAAGCACAGTTCTGAGTACAAGTGATTGTTGCTCTTTGAGAATCCTACTTAACTCTTTAGGATTCGGTAATTCTTGCCCTCTAGAAAAATCTAGTGCAATATAATATTGTCTATCATAATAATTTTGAACACTCCTAATTGCTCCTTGCAACTTCGGATGAGTCCCTTTATCCCTCTTGTTTACCTAGTCCTCTCCAAGAACCTCATACATGCAAGTAACTAGGAGCCCTATTTCTAAATGATTCTATATTGAAGTCCTAATATCACATTACTCTAGTATTCTTGTGTCCTTTGTCAAGTAGAATTTGAGTAATAACCATATAAAGTTTCAAAGCCATACTAAATAGAGGTCAATTTGAGAAAAATTCTGTTTGGACTCTAGTCATACTAAAATTTTGCCACACGTCATGAGTATGACCTATAGGGTCTACATGTCATTATATTTTGTCTTCGTAGAAAAATAGACAACCTAGAACTTTTTTGTGGAGAAAATTACAGGGAATGCATAAGTGAAAAGAAATACTAGATTTTAGTATTTAATGGGGTTTGGTCACTGAAAAAATAGAACCACGTGCAACCAAAGAGTAACCTGTGACGACAAAACACGTACACACCTCAAAAAATCATGAATCGTGCAAAGTTGATGCCCTATCGACATCCAAAGGGCCGGCGATGAGTGATGACTGATGAAGACACATAACTGACTTGGCATATGCATGCACTGGAATTATGGAGCCAGCCCGACGGACATTGCGGTGCCATCAATCAATTTCTATAATTACTCCAGTGCCGCCTAGTACAGTCAAGAATAATACTCCCTCCGGTCCTTTTTATCTGGTGCAAGTTAGAATGACACAGTCTCGTAAATTATACTTTAACCATTCGTTTGCTCTATATTATATTATTTATGCTTATAAACTTATAATCATTGAATAGTATGATTTCTTATAAATCTAATGATATAAAGTTTGTATTATAATATTTAAAAGTTATTAGTCTAATTGTTGGTCAAAGTTTTTAAAGCTTGAATCTTGATATCGTGTGCGCCAAATAAAATGGACCGGAGGTAGTAGCGGATTGGAGAGGTGCAACAAGTCCACCATTCATACTGAAATAAGAGTTAAATGCAGGTGCGACCCATCAACTTATCAAATGCATGGTACTACACAGGTCCATTTAGCACATATTTCTAGACCCCTAAACTTATCAAATGGTACTATGCGTAGTGGTTGGTATGGTCTAGAATGGCCTATGCTATACCATTTTACAAGTTTAGGGATATGTGGTGTACCACTTAGTAAGTTTAGGACCTAGAAATTTGTTTTCAAAATTCGTGAATAGGTACCATCCTTTCACAAGCTCGGGTACCGCTGAATAAGGCTCTAACTGCGAGGAATAACTATCCAACGAAGTACACCAAGAGTGTTTGCTTATGACTAGGCCATGAACCGTGCTTTAGCATATGTAGAAGATGTAGAATCTTTTAATAGATAAGTATCTGAGTTCACGTTGTACATATATAACATAGAAGAGCTCTGTTACAATGATTGAAAAGTACCATCGATACTTTTAGGTACTTTTATTTTTGTACTAGACAATTAAAACTGATAAAGATTATTTATAAAATATAATTTTTATCATAGAGGATATATTGGTAGCTGAGTTTTTGCCCCTTTCTCATACTAGGTGGCAACGTGTGTTTTCTTTTTCCTTCTATACCTACACGACAGTGCCTCACTTCAGCCAAGCGTTTTTTTTCAAAACAGCTTTAGATCTATAAGAATCAACTACACCAGAGAAGTTAGGGGGTGTTTAGATCCAAATTTTTTTGGGATTTTGGCACTGTAGCAGCGAGGAATCTTTTGTAATAAGTGTCCAATTATAGCCCAAGTAGACTCAAAAGATTCGTCTCGTGATTTACAGGCAAATTGTGCAAACATACAAAAATTTCGTCTACATTTAATATTCTATGCATGTGCCGTAAAATTGATGTGACGGAAGTTTTGGGATTTTGGAGAGGAACTAAACACCCCCTTAGTGCTGGAGCTCTATCAAATGAGTCCGTACCTTCTGCACAATGCACACAGCCCATTCACTATGAGGTAATGTTTGGTTCCAGGGAGGGGATGGCCCTGGGTGGGATATTCCACCTTATACTAGTATTTGGTTCATAGTCAACCGGGGGTAGAGTCATACCTTACGGGAGTATTGTAATGAGATCTGGTGAAACCTCGTCCCCAAAATTCCAGCTGATGAAGTTGTCCCACCTGAGACACAGGCATCTGTGTGTGATCTGCAATCAAGACTGATCCTGAGTTTCTCTGGACCTAGAACGAAACTAAAATTTTAGGCTTTTTTATATAAATATGATAATACAACTAGTACTACTCATTGCTAGTATATACATACATATACGAAATGTTACTAATAAGCAACTAACTGAATGCAAAAGCAATATTCATGAGAAATAATTTTGTATACATATTAAATTACCTCAAAAATTTCTTCTAAGATTTCTCACTGGCACCCACAAGGAATTCAAGACTCTATTCTCTTATAGGCCCCTTCTCAACTAATGCATCTCTTGCTTTGTTATCAAGTTTGTCCCAATTTCTTGGATCATAAACATCGATAGAAACTAGATCTTCAAGACTAGTAGGTTCTGTTTCATTTGAATTATACATGCTCATGATCACTCATATTATTTTCGTCCATGTCGATATCAACACTGTCTTCTATATGGTCTTGATCTTCGGGATTAGCAATAGGTGGTTCCTCCGCAATAACTAGCGCCAATGCATCTGGATCCCTTGAAGAGCTTGTATTACTCTTAAGGAATTTATGAATAGTCCCTCTTTGTGGTTGTATCAAATCATCTATTCGCTTTTTCTTCAGAAGCATACTTTCTTGACGTGGTGTTGTTAAAATTTAGAGAAACAATTAGTCAAAGATTAAACAATTATACAAAGAGAAAATTCACAATGATAAAACAATTATACACTACCTTAGAGAGTCAATTGCCTACCAGATTGAATATTTGAATACTCAATTAAATGGCAATTTGCAAATCCCAAATGATGTCCGTCCGTCCGGATCTCTGAATCATTAATTATTCAATCACAAAAATACCCATCAGATTCAACATAAATAACACAACTACATAAAGTAGGGTAGCGTAAGCTGTACATGATTAGGGTTAGGGATCATAGGACAGAGATTGATACCTAGTTGCTGCTGCCTGCCTGCTAGAAGCCAGGAATACGTCGTGGCTGACTCACCCTCACCTTATGCTGATGACGTGCGGACGTGCGTCACGTGCCAGCCCTGCAACTTGCAGTCTATGCAGACTTGGAGAGGAAAGAGGATGCGAGGAAGTCCCTCAGTCATCTACAGTATTATTGAGACTCAACCAAACGCTACCTTAGATAACATTTAGGCTCTGTTCGTTTGAGCTTAAAACCGCTTATTTTTCAGCCCTTCTACAGTATTTTTCTCTCACAAGAAATCAGCATCAGCGCTTATTTTCAGTGGTTTTCAGCTTCAGCGAACAGAGCCTTAGAGTTCAAATACAGCGTGTACATACTGCCAAGGATGGCGTCCAATTAAAGAGACCACAAATACAGTAGCTAGTATGAGACCACAAATAAAACTTTTTGGCATTGAAAAAAGTAAGGAGCATATATATATATATATATACATATATATACATATATATATATATATATATATATATATATATATATATATATATATATATATATATATTATTGGGAGCTTTAGGCTTCCAATAAATTAGAGGAAGCCCCAATCCGAAGTACCTCTAGCAGGTTCCACCGAACCAGCAAACTCTAGCCTGCCGTCTAGACCAGAGACACCGAGCCCATTTCCCTTCCTTGCCGTGGCGCGTGGCACCCACACTGGATTCAAATGAACACACAAAGCCCTCTCTCTCTCCCGTATCTCTCTCCATCCCCACGACCCGATCCGATCCACTCTAGTGGCGGCGCCCCTCTTCCCCACCGGCGTGGGATGTCTGCTTCTCTTCATGCGGCAGGTAACGAGCCTTGGCGGCCACGGTGCCAGCGGCGCTGCCTCTACAGGGCCTCGCGCGGACTGTGGATAGGGAGCTCGCGTGGGTCTCCTCCACCAGGTCACGACATCACTGGTAGCGGCACTCCCCTCTCCACGGCGATGACGGCCCAACCCCATGAAATTTTTCAAAAGAACCTATATTTTTTAATATATCTTTACAATACCGTTATAGTAGTATATAAAATAAGTATAACCATGTACTCTATGTATACTTGCATACTTGACGTATATACTTGGATTTAGAGATATACACAAGTAACTACTCCCTGGGAATACGACTTTCTCGCCTGGCTTTGGCCCTAGCGATCTTGTTGCATTGGAGGTGCTGAGAAGGGAGAGGACGGCGTGAAAGTTGTCGCCGTCATCCTCTTCGTCATCCTCGTACGGATCGGCGGTGGGGCTAGGGGAGGCGGTGCCGGAGGGAGCGACGGTGGAGGCTGGCCTGGGGATGCCCGCACCCGCGCACCAGAGACAGACGGCGGTGGGGCAAAGCTGCAAAGGGAGATGGAGGTGCTCGGAGGGGAGAGAATGGCAGGGAAGTGGCGAAGGTGGTTGTTGGTATCAATTAACTGTACTCTATTAAAGATTATTATTATCAAGGTACCCGCAAGCGCACAGATAAAACAACCCGATGTAGCACTTTACCAGACAATCCCGGTTTTAATATCGAACCCAAAGAAACAGTAGGTGATACTGACTAAGTCTATTGGCTCTTAACCCGATAATACAATCAATCCAGAGAAAATTAAGAATGAGGAGATAACAAGTGATTATCTAGATCCGACAACCGGTAAACTTTGAATAATATCATTCTAATCGGGCAGTGACTTGAATAAGAGGCGAAATCAGAGTTCCCTCCTACCAGACACTTATACACCTATCGATCCTATCAACGGGAAGTGGACTACAGAGGACTCAATGCAGCTGTCACCTACGCGATCTACCACTATCCGGCCAATCAGGGGACATTCACAAGTAATTATAGCCCAGGCACCACGTCTACACTACAAACTACTACTTCAACCAAGGAACTACCAAGATCAAAGCACTTAAATAGAGTTGTAAACTTAAGAACGAATAAGAACAAATGCTTACTTGAATCAGGATGTTGAATACAAAAGTACCTCAGAACGCAACTCTGGGCGAGGGAGCTGAATCCAGATGAACACAGCTACGAAGAAGCTCCGACAGGCCGGGACTCCTCCGAATCTCTACTCATCTACTCTATCTCTCTAATCTTTCTCTTGATTGCTAGGCTAGATCTAGTAGATATCTATCTAATGCTTCAGGGTCTTCATCTCTTGATCTGGCTCTCCTCCAGGAGGGTATGCCTCTTTATTTATAGGCCGGTGGGGAGCACGTATGCCGTAGGATCAAACCGACTTGAAACAAGGGCTCAGATGACTTCTAATAGGCGGTGGTAGAAGACTCCAGAAGGCGGCGCGGGGAAAACCCTAGGGGGGCGCCGGCCGGCCCCACCCTGTGGGGTTTCGAGCTCCGGTGCTTGAGGTGTGTTCCAGATGCTTCTAGCGTTCTCGTGAAGATGTTTCCTTGGCGGTTAAGTTTCGTGGTAATTATGCTCTTTAATCCTTCTTTTAAGCTTTTCTGGAAAATCCCCTGGAAAATAGACAATTCACCAAAACTCATGGAATCTGTCAGTAATAACCCTATTCTACTGGATATTCATGTTTAATGCAGGGATAATTGATAATAAAATTTGGATGATAACAGGTGTCAACAATTACCCCCGCACTTAGGCTTTTGCTCGTCCCGAGAAAAATGTTGGTTTTAAGATGTAAGATTCTTAGAGAGAATGGGGCATTTAAAACATAACTTGAGAGTACATTATATAAAACTAGTCTAGTCATGCATGTACTATGGAATTCAAAGTGTCTACCATGAATCTTTGAGTAGTTGATGAATAGAATAGTTTGAAAACAGATCACTCTCTTCGTTTAGTTAAGTCAATTGAAGGGTATGTAATTTTGCAAATAAACTTAGCTTTACCTTCTCCTTTTGTTGTACTCTCGAATCACTGATATATCTGGTATTTTTTATCCTTACCAAGGCATTAATGAAATTGCCTTCTTTATCCTACTTCTAAAAAGCTTATGTGGATCTCAGGTAGGTAAAATATGAAAACATACTTGCATTGTATTTGTTGTAAAGTCAAATAATGAATCCACAGAGAAATGAGGCATATAATCGAATCAAGGTTTATTTGGTGGAATATGGTGGAACCTAATTCTACCTTGCTCCTTGAGAAAATAAGTCTCTCTTTTATACAGTTGAGTTTATTCAGAGGGTATGAGCTATCTCTTTCTCTTTTTTTTCAAGGGAGGCGAGCATCTAAGTACTCATTGTTTTAATTTCTTTTTAATTTCTACGAACACTTGTCTATTTTTTATACTCCCTTATTCTTTTGCATAGCTCATATCTCTTTTGAATTTAGTAGTTGAGAGACTTTAACAAAACATGGAGCAATTATATGATAACTATGCTATATAATTTTTTTAGGTGTTTTCTCCCAGTGTAGGAGAGAAACATTTTTAATAGAATCACTCGCTATTACTCCGGATTAGAGTAATGCTTATGTAGAATTGGCACTTGATTCGAAAATATGACAAATTTCTTCAAAGGGTTACAAAGATTGACCAAACTCAATACAAAGACAAGTATTATATGTAGCAGGCTTCTATCCTATATATGGCTCTGGTAGGACAATATTTTTACCACAAAGGAGAGGTATAACTAATCATTTAAATTTTTGAAATAAAATCTCCGAAGACAAAACATCAGGGATTGAGTTTTCATTATTCAACTATATCATGTTTCACAACGACTTAAACAATCATGGGGTCCCTATAAATAGTTTCCAATAGTAACATGATTCCTAGAAAAGTATTATATAATTTATTCTTAAGCTATGAATTAAACAATCTTCTTCTTCTCTTTTGAAAGTAATTTAACATGTGAATTTTAATTCGGATCGCAACGGAAATCGAAATATATGCAATTATATTGTATGAGGATCAAACCTGACCATGACCGAGAAGGGGATGCAAAGGATGCAGAGGGGGGCCGGCCGGCCCAGGTAGGGCGCCAGGCGGCACACCTCTATGGCCCCACGAGGTCCACTTCGGTATGCGAGGTTCTGGTTCGATTATCTTCCGAATTACGTGATTTTCCCGAGCGAATTGATTTCCATTGTCGCGATGTGCCTCCTCCACACTTATTTTCCTGCATACTTTTCTGCGCAACATGTGGAGACAACATGCGTACCAAAAAATATAGAGAGTCGAGTAAACTAAAACATTAATATTAATAAAAAGAATATGGCACTTTATTCATTAATAATACTAGATAACTCTGATAACTGACTGAGCTAACGACTGTCCTAGCTCAATAGGTTTTACCTAACTCACTTAATATTATAAATCAAACCTAGCACACTTGATAATATAATTAAACCTAGCAAACTTGTGCCTTATTACATAGATAACTAGGGCAACTTAAGGCTGTCCTTTCTTCGCAAGCTTCCTAATTTCTTCCTTAAGATCACCAATCTCTTCTTTCAGCTGATCTTTTTCGCGCTTAAGACTGTGAATTAACTTGACATTGACTTCTATCTGCTTAGTCATGTCACTCATAATCTTGCTCCTTAAGTCTTCATTCCTCTCTATACCCCTAACGGTGTTAGAGAGAGCTTCCATCTTATCATTAAGGATGCGTAGAGAGAGCTGGGGCTGTCTAGAGACTTTCTCTAGTGCTGATGTAGATGTAGCCCGCTGTCTCTTGGGCGGAGGTGGTATGAACTCGGTGTAGCGGATTTGGCTTGGACGTGCACGAACTCCATGAATGGCAGGGCGAGCAGTGGTGTACTTCGCACATACCAGCGTTCCGTTCTTGTTGGTCTTGACCGACAGGAGTCGCTCATTATCTCTAGGTGGAAGAAGTGGGATGCCTCGGGAAATAGCGATCTGCTTCCCCCTGATACCATCTTCTAGCAGTAGTCTCTCAGGTGGCGATGGCAGAGAAGGCTGAACATGCGTGTAGTAGACTTGCTCGAACTGCTGGGGCACCGTAGTAAGATGCTTCTGTGGCACGACGGCAAGGTGCTTCGGGGGCACGATGGCAAGGGGCTTCGGCTGCGCGAGGACGATGGCCTTCGAGTCGTCGCCTTGGAGCTTGCCGGAGTCAGCGCCGACGACCGCCTTGCATGCCATTGCTACTAGATCTAAACTAGAGAGTTTCTTTGGAGGAGAAGAAGGCAATGATGATGGGATGACATTCAAGGGTGGTATAGGTGCGTATTTATATGGTTTTCAGGAGACAGGATAAGATCAAATCTAGGTTCTACAGGATTCGTACGAAAGATTATCCGTACGCATCGGGAATCTATGGGATTGTATTTAGAAAAGATAGAGAAAGGAAAGGTAACTTGAGTCAGGACGAGAGGGGACAGGGGGGCGCCGCCCGGCCCCACCAGGTGACTTCCCTGGTTGGCCGAGCTCGTGAAGCCTCTAGACTCTTCCTACTTCCTGTTAGTTGCGATGCGCGATAATTTTTTGTAACAGGTAATGACGGGACTAAAAAGTAGGTAATTGGACAAAGTCCAGCCCATCAACAACTTCTAAATTAAATGGTTCTAAAAATAATTTAAGTCGGTGACCATTTATCTTGAATAACGTACCTTCGTGTGATTGTAGAGTTACCGCTCCATGTGGTAATGCATTCACAACCGTAAATGGTCCTTCCCATTTGCTTCGTAGTTTTGCAAGCCCGAATAATTTAAACCTGGAATTAAAAAGTAATAACTTATCTCCTAGTGCAAACTCCTTCTTCTTGATCCTCTTGTCATGCCATCTTTTTGTTGTTTCTTTATAGATCTTTGAATTGTGATAACCCTTTTCTCTCCATTCTTCTAATTCTGATAATTGCATTTTTCTCTTTTCTCCAGCGGCTTCAAAGTTCATATTCCATCTCTTAATAGCCCAGTGAGCTTTATGCTCTAATTCCACTGGTAAATGACAGGTCTTACCATATACTAGCTGGTAAGGTGACATACCCAAAGGTGTCTTGTATGCGGTCCGATATGCCCAAAGTGATTCGGGTAATCGGTCCTTCCATGCAGTACCCATTTCATTTACTATTTTCTGTAGAATATTCTTGATTTGTTTGTTTGATGTTTCTGCCTGGCCACTTGTCTGAAGATGGTATGGAGTAGCTACATTGTGACGGGTGCCATGAGCTTGCAAGTATTGGTGAAACTTCTTATCAGTGAAGTGTGTCCCTCCGTCACTAATGACCATCCTTGGTGTTCCAAACCTTGAAAATATAATCTCTTCGAACATCTTTTTTGAATGTTTGGAATCAGCATTCATGCATGGCATAGCTTCTACCCACTTGGATACATAGTCAACTGCCACCAGAATGTATTCACAATTTCTTGATTTTACAAATGGTCCCATGTAATCAATTCCCCAGATATCAAAGAGCTCAATCTGAAGATTATTGGTGAGTGGCATAGCATCTCTTGCATTGATATTCCCGTGGCTCTGACATGATCCACATCTCCGGACAAAATCTTTGGTGTCTTCACACATAGTTGGTCAAAAGAACCCACTCTGCCAGATTTTAGCATGAGTGCGAAATGCTCCATAATGACCTCCATATGGTGATGCGTGGCATTTCTGAATGATCTGCATGCCCTCTTCTACTGGTACACATCTTCTAAGTAATCCATCTGAACAAATTCTGAAGAGGTATGGCGGATCCCATATGTGGAGACGACTTTCATACATAAGCTTCTTTTTATTTTCCCCTGGTGGTACATAACCTGCAACCATAAAGTTGACAATATTCGCGTACCAAAGGTCTGACTTTGTCACTTTAAACAACATGTCATCTCTCAATGAGTCATTAATAGGCAATTCCTGAGTTTCTCAAAGTGTATTCTAGACAAGTGATCAGCAACTGGATTTTCTATTCCTCTTCTATCTTTAATTTCTAAGTCAAATTCTTGGAGTAAAAAAATCCATCTTATCAAACGAGGTTTAGCATCTTTCTTAGTGAGCAAATATTTTAAAGCAGCATGATCAGAATATATAAACAATTACTTTTGCTCCTACTAAGTAAGATCTAAATTTATCAATAGCAAAAATAACAGCCAGGAGTTCTTTTTCAGTTGTTGCATAATTTAATTGTGCTCCTGTCATAGTTTTACTAGCATAAGCAATTACATGATGCTTCTTATCTTTTGTTTGTCCTAATACTGCCCCTACAGCATAATCACTAACATCACACATAATTTCAAAAGGTAAAGACCAATCAGAGGGTTGAATGATTGGTGCTGATGTAAGTGCTTCTTTAACAATATTAAAAGATTTTAAACATGCATCATCAAATTTAAAAGGAACATCCTTAGCTAGCAAGTTAGTCAGTGGTCTAGCAATATGTGAAAAATCTTTTATAAATCTACGATAAAAACCACAGTGACCAAGAAAACTTCAGATTCCTTTTATATTAACAGGTGGAGGTAGTTGCTCAATTACTTTAATTTTTGCCTTATCTACCTCTATACCTCTTTCAGACACTAAATGTCCTAGCACTATTCCTTCTCTAACCATAAAATGACATTTTTCCCAATTAAGGACTAAGTGTTTTTCTTCACATCTCTGCAAAACCTTATCTAGATTTTCTAAACAATCATCAAAAGTTTTTCCATAGACTGAAAAATCATCCATAAAAACTTTCATGATTTCTTCTATCATTTCAGAAAATATAGACATCATACATTTTTGAAAAGAAGCAGGTGCATTACATAATCCAAAACACATTCTACGATAAGTATAAGTTTCATAAGGACATGTAAAAGTGGTTTTGCTTTAATCATCAGGGTGGATAGGTATTTGGTGATATCCAGAATAACCATCAAAGAAACAAAAGAAAGAATTATTTGCCAAACGCTCTAACATCTCATCAATGAAGGGCAGCGGAAAATGATCTTTTTTGGTTGCTTTATTGAGTTTTCTATAATCTATACACATTCGTCATCCTGTAACAGTTCTCTGGGTATCAATTCATTTTTATCATTTTTAACTACGGTCATAACACCCTTTTCAGGTACAACTTGAACAGGGCTTACCCACTCACTATGCGGAACAGGATAAATAATCCTAGCATGCAAAAGTTTTAAGACCTCTTTCTTAACAAACTCCCTCATCACATTTTGAAGCCTACGTTGGGGCTCTCTAGAAGGTGTAATCTCTGGGTTGGTTGGAATACGATGGGTGCATAAAACAGGACTAATTCCTTTAAAGTCTTGGAGTGAATAACCAAAAGCAGCACGATGTTTTTCTAAGACAGTTATTAATCTGAAAGACTCTTCATCAGAAAGTTTATCACTAATAATCACAGGAGAATTTTGATCATTATTCAGAAAAACAAACTTAAGACCAGAAGGTGGTTGCTTAAGCTCAATAGAAGGCTTAGATGGCTCTAGTAATTCATCCAGAGGTACAGGATCAGTCGGATCCCCTTCCTCTTCATTAATGAAGAACTGAGTATCATCCTCTAAATTAGGTTCAATAAATTCCTCAAATGACACAGCCTTAATTTCTTCTATCGGATCTAACTCAGGCGGTGGCTCTACCTTAGCTTTTAATGCATGAGTTATAGGCCCTGAGAGATTAAATCCCTTCCCAAGTTTAATTTCTAAATTGCCCGCACAACCTTCTCGTAAAAGTTTTCCTATTGGTAACCCAATCATTACATCAAAATCCCAAACATCAAAGATATAGAAATTCAGCAAAATTCGGAATTCGTTTATCACAATAGGAAGAGAACATAAAACACCTGAACTAGGAATAATATGTCCTGAATGATTTCTCAATAATTTATTTGTAGGAATTGATGGCATATCTTTCAAAAAAATTTTAGCAAATGTAAGAGATATAATATTGACACCTACTACTGGATTATAAAAGGCATCAAAAGGATATGCATCAATTTGACATTTAATAGTAAAGGCAGGAGAATTTAAACAAATTATGTCATTTGAAAGCTCAGATTCTATCAACCACTCATTACTCATAACAAAAATTAATTCTCTAGTTATCTCTCTAAGGAATTTTAAATTAGCAGGATATGAAACATTAAAACTTTTAAAATTCATAGACACTTGTGGTTTTATAATTTTATGATAGCGTGAGGTGTTTCCATAATCATCAAAAAGTCCATCCTCAAATTCAAGCATAAAATCAGAAACAGGAATTATCTCCTTCTCATTAGATAGTTCAGGTAAAGGTTGAGATGAATCAGATAAAAGTTTAGAATCAAACGACAAAAATTCACCTTCTAACCATTTTTCTTTTTCTTCAGGAAGATCAATTAAGATATTAGTAAGAATAGTTTTAGCATGTGAAGCAGTAATATGCATAAATGCTCCTCCTGCGGCCAAATTAAGGTATTCTTTATTTTTATCATTAAGGCCTAAAAAGAAATGTTGCAAAAGCATAAGTTCTGGCAAAGTAAGATTAGGTCCAGAATTTATAAATCCATCAAAGCGTTCCCAAGCCTTGCCTAATAATTCGTTATTTAATTGTTTAAATCCAATAATTTCAAAACGAAGTTTAGCGACCTTTTCGATAGGGAAAAATTTAAGACAAAAATTAGCACGCAATACTTCACAATCTCCTTGACTACTCTCAACATGACGATTATACCATTTCTTTGCTTTTCCCGTTAATGAAAACAGAAAGAGTTTCCATCTTAAAGTTTCATCTGCCATACCCTTAATGTGCAAACATGAACATGTCTGCTCAAAATCAGCTAAATAGGAATAGGGGTTTTCGCTAGAACTTCTAGAAAAAATATGATTTTGAACTAACTTAATTAATCCCGGATGTAACTCATAGCCAGATGATGTGATAGGTAAAGATGATTCTTTTGGCTGGAGATACGATCCCGATGGTGCTCCATATTGATATAAAAGTTGGAATGTGGGTTCCATACTTTAAAAGGTAAAAGATAAAAGATAAAAATATAAGACAAGATTAAGATAGACTAAGCCAAAATCAGCAAACCGTTCTCCGGCAACGGCGCCAGAAATGGTTGTTGGTATAAATTAACTGCACTCTATTAAAGATTATTATTATCAAGGTATCCGCAAGCGCACAAATAAAACAACCCGATGTAACACTTCACCTGACAATCCCGGTTTTAATATCGAACCCAAAGGAACAGTAGGTGATACTAACTAAATCTATTGGCTTTTAACCCGATAATACAATCAATCCAGAGAAAATCAAGAATGAGGAGATAACAAATGATTATCTAGATCCGACAACCGGGAAACTTTGAATAATATCATTCTAATCGGGCAGTGACATGAATAAGAGGCGAAATCAGAGTTTCCTCCTACCAGACACTTATACACCTATCGATCCTATCAACGGGAAGTGGACTACTGAGGACTCAATGCAGCTGTCATCTACGCGATCTACCACTATCCGGCCAATCAGGGGACATTCACAAGTAAATATAGCCCAGACACCATGTCTACACTACAAACTACTACTTCAACCAAGAAGCTACCAAGATCAAAGCACTCAAATGGAGTTGTAAACTTAAGAACGAATAAGAACAAATGCTTACTTGAATCAGGATGTTGAATACAAAAATACCTCAGAACGCAACTCCGGGCGAGAGAGCTGAATCCAGACGAACACAGCTACGAAGAAGCTCCGACAGGTCGGGACTCCTCCGAATCTCTACTCATCTACTCTATCTCTCTAATCTCTCTCTTGATTGCTAGCCAAAATCTAGTGGATATCCATCTAATGCTTGAAAGCCCTTGTTTGGTTTTGGGTAATTTATGAAACCTAGTTTGCTAACGATTGCTCTAAGTGTTTCATGAGAATTGATTAGCAAATGGCAAGATGGAGCAAAGGACCGGGTCGGTGGAGGTCACAAGTGAAGGGCAATGACGGCGTCCATGAAAATGGTGTAAGTCCATCAACAAAGGAGAAAGCCCTATTGACGGCATCCATGCAAATGGTATAAGTCCATCATCATAGGTGTCCACAACGTCCATCAAGAGATGAGAAGGAAGTTGATAAGAAACCGGGAGCTCAAGGCAAAGGTATAACCAATAGGAGCACTTTTGGTTTTGGTGATCAAGACTCCATAGAGGGAGTGATCACATTTAGGATAGATAGCCGTACTATCAAGAGGGGCGAAATCGTTGATGAAATACGGTTATCAAGTGCCACTAGTTGTTCATGATCATTGCATATGCATATAGATGCTAGTGACTCTAACTTGACCCGTGGAAAACTCTTTGAAAAGGCTAACACACGAGCACTAAAGTGAGAGACACTTTGGAGTGTTAGTGACTTAAGAAACGGGGTGAAGTTTGAGGGATAGAGAGGGCTTGGTCCTCTCTTCCTCCTGCCGAGCTTGCTCGGCAGGATTCGGCGAATTTCGGAAACGTTACAATAGAAAAACTAGCGTCGGACCGTATTGTCACAGAGCGTCGGACCATTAGTCTCGGTCCGACGACTATCACTGCTGAGAACGTCGGACGCTCAGTTTCGGAGCGTCGGACTATTGTCCGAAACGTCCGACGGTGCAGTTCGTGCGAGAGATAACACGTGGCGAGCTCTGAGAGCGTCGGACTCTCGGCGTTAGTCCGACGGTGAGCGTCGGACTATCGTCCGACGGTTTTTAGGGCTCGGGGAGCTCTCTGGAAGCGTCGGACGGCCGCGTTCGTTAGTCCGACGGCTCCGTCTGACTGAGTCCGACGGTGGTCAGCTGAGGGCGTCGGACCGGTTGATTTAGTCCGACGTTCGTCCGTCTGACGGTCGTTTTGGCGCGAGGAAATAGCCATTGTGATCCAACGTTCGACTTCAAACGGCTAGTGACACGTGGCGTTTATCCGGAGCGTCGGACCGTGCTGATTAGTCCGACGGTCTGGCCGTCGGACAGTCCGACGGTACGCAGTGAAGTCTAAACGGCTAGTTCTTTGTGTGTGGCTTATAAATAGCGACTTGGCCGGTTTGGGGAGCAGCTCTTGGCACTCCTGAACATCATAGCATACTTGTGAGCCTTTCCACTCCACTCTCACTCATCCTACTTGATTGTGTTCATCATTTGGTGAGTTTGGAGAGCATCAAGTGCATTGCATTGATAGAGATCATCTAGAGGCACTTGGTAGTGGTGATTCGCAGCGGTTTCTCTCATTACTCTTGGAGTTTGCCGACTCCTAGACCGCTTGGAGCTGCGAGGATCGTTGAGGGGAGTTGGTGATTGTCTCCGCCTCCGATCAAGGTATTGTGAGGGGTTCTTGAGCCTATCCCCGCGGGAGATCGCGAAAGGCATCTTTAGTGGATTGCTCATAGCTTGGTGGATCCCCATCTTGTGTTGGTTGTGCGGCACCCTTGAGAAGGGTTTGGCGTGTGATGCCAATTAGCGCGTGAACCTCCAAGTGGGTGTATCGCTACAACGAGGACTAGCTTGCCGGCAAGCAAGTGAACCTCGGTAAAAAATCTTGTGTCATCTCTCTACCGAGGATTTCCCTTATATTTGATTGATTGGTTATATTGGACTTCATATCTTCTCTACACCGGGGGTATTGAAATCACCTTCTCTCTTTATTTTTGTGTACTTACTCTCGTGTGTAGCTTGTTAGTTAGTTGCTCACTTAGGAGTAGTGTATAGTAGTGACATAGCCTTTGAGTGTGAACTAGTGATTATAGTGTAGTATACTTGTCTAGGTGGCTTGCATAGCATAGTTTAGAGCTAGTGTTTTGCAAAGCTTGCTATTGTTACTAATTGGCTTGTTAAGTGTCGTTTGTAGATTTTATAGGCTATTCACCCCCCCTCTAGCCATTTAGGACCTTTCAATGCTTCAGGGTCTTCATCTCTTGATCTGGCTCTCCTCAAGGAGGGGTATGCCTCTCTATTTATAGGCCGGTGGTGTGCACGTATGCCGTAGGATCAAACCGACTTGAAACAAGGGCCCAGATGACTTCTAATAGGCGGTGGTAGAAGACTCCAGAAGGCGGCGCGGGGGAAACCTAGTGGGCGCCGGCCGGCCCCACCCTGTGGGGTTTCGGGCTCCGGTGCTTCGGGTGTGTTGCAGAGGCTTCTAGCGTTCTCGTGAAGATGTTTTCTTGGCGGTTAAGTTTCGTGATAATTATGCTCTTTAATCCTTTTTTAAGCTTTTCTGAAAAATCCCCTGGAAAATAGACAATTCACCAAAACTCGTGGAATCTATCAGTAATAACCCTATTCTACTGGATATTCATATTTACTCCAGGGATAATTGATAATAAAATGTGGATGATAACAGATGTCAACAGTGGTGGTGGCGGCGGCCGACCTAGGGGCAGGGGCGGCAGCCACCGCCGCCTTAGTGGCAGAGGGAGCCGGCGACACAAGGACGTGGGAGGCATTGAACTCGAAGAAAATCGCAAGCTGGGAAGGGAGAGGGAGGTGAAAGAAGATCGGATGTCCCATCGCGCCACGTGTCACATCCAACGTCCTAAAATTCGGTTGATGAGAAGACCTGAAACAACCGGTTGTTGTATAGCAATTCTCTTAAAATATCACCGAAAACTCGAAAACTAACAAAAGGAATCAGATTCATCTTGATAAAAACACAGCTGCTCAAAAAGGAAATGTCCACTAACAATCGATGTGAAAACACTTGATCGTGGAATAGGAAATTGCTAATCTTAATAATTGAAAAGTCTTGTCACAGTTACAGGAAAGTGACCCAACACCCACGAGAAATTTTACAGCGCTTGGGGATAATGAGAGCCCTCCGTTTCATTAGATCCGATGATCTAAAAATAGGAGGAACCAGATGGGAGAAACTTAAGTTGTGGGCCAGAACCAAAAAACTGTGGACCCAGAGCTGGTTTCTAATTAAAATAGAAGAGTATTATAGTATTTTAATGTCTCAGAAGCCGCTTCTCTGAGTCAATTAAAAACGAGCTTCTTCTCTTAATCTTAAGAGGAGTTGCTTCTCTGAATTATAAAAAAGCTGATTTTCCATTCTTATCCAAACGCCTTACCGCGAGGAGCCGCCACCCGCGTCGCCGCTCACCGTGAGAGACTCCAATCAGAATGATATTTTGACATCTCACACGTGTTGCTTCTCTGAATCGAGAAAAAGGAAGTAGGAGCCTCTTCTCTTCGCGCACATCTCTCTCTTATCGGCTCGACTCGAGGCATCGCGCGGGATCGGCGTTGTCGTGTCATCCAGCGTCGGATGCCTCCTAGCGCAGTAGATGCGGTGCTCAAGCGGCTGCCGCTGTGTTTAATGCCTCCCTGCCAGTGATTTTGGTGCGTCTCTGGCTGGAGAAGAATGAGCACCGCTGGACTCGCTCCCAGCAGCCTCCGATGAGTTGCTCCTCAAGACAGACGAAGAAGCATTCTCCTATGGCCGTCCGTGCGACCGTGCCCGTCGACTGATCCCGTTCGACTAGATACATGGCGCAGCAAAACGCGCTACCTCCGGTCGAAGTCCACGCCTCCACGGTCTCGCCCTCGAGTGCCTCCTTGCTTGCTGGGCCCGGCAGTCATAGGTCAGCTGGCCGGCGGCTGCCGGGCGGCACCGCGTGGAGCCAACTTAGGCTACGAGTAGGGAGGCCGCGACGCAGATCTAGCGAAGCATGGAGCAGTTCGTGCAGTTTGAGTTACGGAGCTGAGAATTTGTACAACAGTAAAATACTAAACTATCCTTAATTAACACCTGCCGCTCAAGCACCGTAACAAATCTCCTCCAACACCCAAATAGTAAACAAATTCCACCAATTTAGAGATACGGAAGAGGAAGAATTTGAGAGTGAGCTGTGCTAGCTTGTCTACCTAGGATTAGGATGGCATCCAATTAAATGGACCCCATATATACGATACTGTTCTGTCCATTCAAAACTATATATAGGACGAAAAAGCCAAGGCGCCTTATAATTTGGAACGGACGAAGTAGTAATAGTGTCTAGCAAGGGCCATGTTGTTCGCGTCACTATATGCATCCCGTATATCGGCGTCGTCCAATGCAACAACGAGCTAGTTCGGGTCGTCAATCCAGAGCTTTAGCTACCTTCATAATCCTAGCAAGCCAAGCTAAGCCACCGAACCAACCCATCCCGTCTGCAAAACCATGCCGTCCAAGGAATTTTGGGCCGGGATTGGATCTGTTCTGGCCTTCATACTCGCCCTCATCTCCATGGCCTTGAACCACGAAAGAATCACCCTGTGGATGAACACGATCAAAGCCTTCTTTAGCCCATACATCCAGATCACCATCCCTGAGTACGACGCCGAGCATCTTGAACGCAGCGACTTCTCCGAGAACTGTGCCGCTAACGTGCGCAAGCTGAAGGCCGAGCTCGGCAGCCACAGAAAGAAACCCCTGTTCTACGTCGACGACGGACAGCAGATCATTGACACCATCCGCGGCGGCGAGCATGGCGACGGCGGTGGTGGCGGCGAGCCCAGCCCCAGCGGCGGTTGCAGTTGTTGGAATATAAGTGAATTGCCCACCTTTCCCCATCAGCTTAAGCTTTTGGGTTGAACTGGTCGGTGCATGCAACTCAATATGGTATCAGAGCCAGAGGTCTCGAGTTCGAATCCTGGTTAGCGCAATTAAAATAAAATAATTGTTGCTCGCTCCTATTCCACGTCTGAGGCTTGCCCGTCGCTGAGATCTCTCGCCGGAGCCTCGACGTGAGGGGGAGTGTTGGAATATAAGTGAATTGCCCACCTTTCCCCATCAGCTTAAGCTTTTGGGTTGAACTGGTCGGTGCATGCAACTCAATAGCAGTGGTGGTGAACCAGACGGCGGGGACAGCGAGCCCGGCGGCCCGACGGTCTGGTGGCACGCCTACAAGGAGAAGCCAATAGCCAACGTCATCTATAGACCCGGTGAAGAGGAGCGCCGCTTCTACCGAGTTTCCTTCCATCGCAGAATCCGCAAATCCGTCGTCGAGGAGTACCTGCCGCACGTCATTCAACAGGGCCGCGACGTCATCGCCAAGAACCGCCAGCGCCGCCTCTTCACCAACAACCCATTCCCACACAGCGGCTGGAGCCACGTAGCGTTCCAGCACCCAGCGACTTTCAAGACGCTGGCCATGGACCCGGCGCTGAAGCAGACCATCATCGATGACCTCGACACCTTCAAGAGGAGGAAGAACTACTACGTCAGGGTCGGCAAGCCATGGAAGCGTGGATACCTGCTGTTCGGGCCCCCGGGCACCGGCAAGTCCACCATGATCTCCGCCATGGCCAACCACATGGAGTACGATGTCTACGACCTGGAGCTCACGGCGGTCAAGAACAACAACGAGCTGCGGAGGCTCTTCATTCGGACCAAGGGAAAGTCCATCATCGTCATCGAGGACATTGACTGCTCCGTCGACCTCACCGGCAAGCGCAGGGGCAAGAAAAAGCGGCGACATAAGAAGCCGGCCGCCGGCGAGGGTGTGGTCGTCGCCAACATGACCGCAGAGGCCGAGCAGACAATGATAGAGGCCCGCAAGGCCAACGAGGACGACGGCAGCCAGCAGCTGACCCTTTCTGGGGTGCTTAACTTCATCGACGGGCTGTGGTCGGCGTGCGGCGGCGAGCGCATCATCGTCTTCACCACCAACCACAAGGACAAGCTGGACCCGGCGCTGATCCGGCGAGGCAGGATGGACATGCACATCGAGATGTCCTACTGTACCTACGAGGCCTTCAAGGTGCTGGCCAACAACTACCTGGAGATCATCGACGACCACCAGCTGTTCGAGCGCTTCGGCAAGATACAGCAGCTGCTGGAGGTGGCCAAGATGTCTCCGGCGGACGTCGCCGAGCACCTAATGCGCACGGAGAATGATGCCGGCGCGTGCTTGGAGGCTCTCGTGGTGGCTCTCGAGGAGAAAGCGGAAGCAGCAAAGAACGAGTTGCAGAAATCGGCCATGGAGAAGAAGCAGGCTGTCGAAGACCATTGAATAAAGGCATACATAACAGGTATTACTGCTAGAATGTTGGTGTTATCCTGATGTCCATAGTGTTGACATGGCGGTGATCGAGCTGAGTTTGCGACAGAAGCGAGTTTGAACTCAAGTGGAACAAAGCGGGAACGGCTGTTCCTGGCTGATTGCAGCGACAACGTGTGCACGGTGAGGACACATCCAAGCAGTTGCACCGGAGTCCATGTTTAAGCAGTTATTTTGCTGGTCATTTTCCCCGATCGTATCACGAGATACGTATTTCACTAATAAGAGGAAGTTGTTTAGCTAGTCATTGTGTATGTAAGCTACAGGTATCTTAATTTAGCTGAGAGATCATAGTTTGCGTGTGGGCCAAAACCCCATATAATCGTGTTTGTACTATTTCATAAACACCTGTGGAAAATAGCACCGCCAATCGACAATTGCCAGTTCGTGAACCCGTCTATTCATTTATGATTGATTGATTCTCTTGTGTTCTAGGTGAGCCACTCAAATAAAACAGGGCTATGATTGTGTGACCTTTGGTCTAACATTTGGTACCAAAGCCTCAATTGCATGCCAAAGTATCCTTGGTTCAATCCAATGTCAACTATGACCGGCGGTGAAGGAGCTCGAGGCCTTGACGACGACGGGCAGCAACTCTATCCATTGCTGACAGTGACGAACTACACTAGCTGGAGCATTTGGTGCAGGTGATCATGCAGGATCAAGGGGTTTAGGAGGCAGTGTTATCCTAGATGTGAAATGTTAAACAGTCAGCCATCATTAGTAGAAAAATGGTTTCCACTAACGCTAGGAAATTATTTTTACAGGCGGTTCCTGTTATCGTGCGCATGTGAAAAGAAACACGTGGGGCCAGAATTAGAACCGCCTGTGTAAATGACTTTACACAGGCGTTTTGGTTAAGAAAACCGTACACAGGCGGTTCACATAAGAAACCGCCAGTGTAAATAAGGTTTACACAGGCGGTTTTCTTAACCAAACCGCATGTGTAAACGAATTATTTGTACACGCGGTTTTGTTAAGAAGATCGCCTGTGTAAACCATTTAGGCGGTTTCTTATGTGAACCGCCGGTGCTTCTGCCAACTGTATAAATACCCCTTCTTCAACTCCGAGACAGACCTATAGCTCACAGCCAGCTTCTATAGTTGGCGATTTGGAGGTCTAGATTAGCAAAATACAGGCAAAGAGGTTTTGCCCTTCATTTCTTCGAATGAGGTTGCTACAAAAGGTTAGGTAATGCTTTCTAAACCTCTTTTTATCCATTGTTACTCAATTTGTACCACTTTTTGGATCTAGGGTTTCACCATGGGTTAGAGAGAAGAAATAGTTAGGTTGTTTCCTTAAATGAGGTTGTTTATGATGCTTCCATAATGTCTCTCTTTTCCTTTTCACTGTTACTTCTCAATTTTTACTTGTTTTCATAAATTATGTGCTATATATATCTAACTCTATGTTCTATGTTGTGTATTTATGTAGAGAGAGGAATATTGTTTTTTAATGTTTTAAATTATATTCTCTTTACTTCACTATTTATTTATATTAACATCAACGCTCTCTTTATTTCACTATTTATTTATATTACCATTGTCTATGCTCTCTCTTTTACTTCAATATTTATTTATTTATTTATATTACCATCGTCTATGCTCTTTTTTACTTCACTATTTATTTTTATACTACCATATCTATGCTCTCTTTATTTCGCTATTTATTTATATTACCATCGTCTATGCTCTCTTTTACTTTAGTACTTATTTATATTAGCATTAATGCTTACTTCACTCACAGGTGAAGATGGAGAGGTCACGATGGATGTATAATTTATCAAGACTAGATCCATCATTCATACATGAGGTCAATGGGTTTATTGATGCCGCTAGGAACCATGCTTGGAGAACAATGACACAGCACATATGTTGTCGATGCATAGACTGCAAAAATGTTGTTGTGTTTGATGATACAAAACAAATCATCTCTCATTTAGTGTGCCGAGGTTTTATGGAGAATTACTTGGTTTGGACAAAGCATGGAGAGGGTAGCTCTGCGCCTCAGACGACTGACCCAACAAACACCAACCTCGCCGATCCACATGTGCGTATTGATAGATGTCAGTTCGAAGACGAGCCACAAGATCATTGTCCCCGGAGTAAGCATGTTTTGCCAAATAATGCTCATCATGTTTTTGATGGTGAAAATGAAGGTGTCGAAGATATGCCTAGTGCAGAAGAAGATGCGGAATTGCTAGATGCACTAATGCATCATCATACAGACCCATCAATGTTTCTCATTAAAGGTATGGAGGCCTTGAGGAGAGCAGCAGAAGAGCCTTTGTATGCAGAGTCTAAGGGTTGTACTAAAGAATTCACGACGTTGCGATCTGTGCTGAAGTTGTTGGTGCTAAAGTCTAGATATGGTTTGTGTGATGCTGGCTTTGATGCATTCTTGAGTCTTATCGCAGACATGCTTCCAAAGGAGAACAAAGTGTCTGCTAACACCTACTATGCAAAGAAGCTAATCAGTTCACTTACTATGGGTGTTGAAAAGATCGACGCATGTAGAAATCATTGTATTCTATATAGAGGTGATGAGTTCAAAAACTCAGACAGATGTCCAAATTGTGGTGCAAGTAGGTACAAGACGAGTAAAGATCATCGTGAGGAAAATAATGTTTCGTCGGGTAAGAAGCGTAGAAAGACCCAACCGAAGCAGAGTTCAAAACCCACCAACAAAGGAAAAGATGAAGTAGACTACTACGCTCAGAGAAAGGTTCCTGCATTGGTGATGTGGTACCTTCCCGTAGTTGATTGATTGAGGTGTTTGTTCGCTAACCCTGAGGATGTAGAACTTATGAGCTGGCACGCTTCTAATGAGCATAAAAATGATGGAAAGCTTCGACATCCAGCCGATGGCAAGCAATGGCAAGATTTGAATGACAATCATCTAGAATTTGCTAAGGAACCAAGAAATGTTAGGTTCGCACTGAGTACTGACGGAATGAATCCATTTGCTGAGAGGAGCAGCACGCATAGCACGTGGCCGGTGATCCTTACCATCTACATCCTGCCTCCATGGTTGTTGCAGAAGCGGAAATACCTATTGTTAACCATTCTTATTTCTGGACGTACACAGTCTGGAGTTGACATGAATGTATTTCTAGAGCCTTTAATGGAGGAGATGAAGATACTGTGGGAAAAAGGTGTCCAAATATTGGACGAGTATCGCAAAAATTCGTTCACACTTAGAGCAATTATTTTTGTCACTATCAATGATTACCCTGCTCTCTTCACATTATTAGGGTAGTTCAAGGAAAAGGTTGGTTGTGTAATATGCATAGATGACACCGCTTATGTGTCCCTTGATGCATCCAATAAGCTAGTGTACATGAGGCACAGGCGCTTCTTACCGAGAGGGCATAGGTACCGCTTGCGAAAGATGGATAAGTTCTTCAACAATAACAATGAACTGCACTCTACTGCTCCATCAGGTAACACCAAGGGTCAAAGAGTTTATCTTATAGTAAGCAAAATCAAATTTGTTTTTGGGAAGAAGATAAAGGATGGAACAAAAAGAAAGGATAGGAAGCCAACCCCAGGGGCTACATTCAAGAAGATGTCTATTTTCTTCAAGTATCTACCCTACTGGAAAGAGTTAGACGTACGACACGCGATTGATGGTATGCATGTTCAGAAGAATGCGTTTGAAAGCATAATTGGAATCTTGCTAGACATGAAGGGCAAGACGAAGGAAGGACTGAATTCTCGTCTGTACATGGTACAATTAGGCATTAAAAAAGAGCTGCACCCTGTTCTTCTTGAAAATGGGAAGTACCATCTTCCAGCAGCAAGCTACAACCTGATCACAGATGAAAAACAAGTGATGTGTTTGTGGTGGAGGAACTTGAAAGTGCCATCTGGATTCTGCTTCAACATAAAGAGTATTGTGTCAATGAAAGACCTTACACTCCACAACCACAACTCCCATGATTGTCATGTCATACTGACTACTTTTCTCCCTGTTGCCATCAGGGGTACAAATCCCACATTTTTGAAGATGGCAATCACAAGCTTGTGCTTCTTTTTCAACAAGATCTCACAGAAAGTAATTGACCGCGAGGAGCTGCCATCTCTACATGAATTCGCAGTGGAGACCTTGTCACAACTGGAGATGTGTTTTCCTCCCTCATTCTTTGATATAATGGTACATCTTGTGGTGCACTTGGTGCCACAAATCGAGGCCCTGGGTCCCATGTACTTGCATGAAATGTGGACATATGAGCGTTTCATGTCAATACTTAATGGATATGTTCAAACTCGTGCTCATCCTGAGGCATCCATGGTAGAAGGGTACACTACCGAAGAGGCCACTGAGTCCGGAAGTCCATTCTGCAACAATGTTCTGAAAGACCAGATTACAATAGACTTGCCTCCTTCACGACACGAGGGTAGGCTACATGGAAAGGGAAGGATGGGACGAAAATCATTCATCACACCAGACTACAAAATAGTCCTCGAGGCACACCACAGCATCCTACATCAACTCTCGATAATGGAGCCTTTGATCAAGAAACACGTGGAAGAACTTCGTGAACATAATCATGGGCAAAATGACAGTTGGGTAATGAAGGAACACAAACATCGGTTCACCGCATGGCTGAGGCATCAGAACATTTCAGAAGCGGAGACATTTGAAGAACAGACCATCAAACAGTTGGCATATGGACCATCACGTCAGATCACCACGTGGCAAACCTATGACATTAGTGGCTTCACTTTTTGTACCAAGACCAAGGACAACAAGAGCATTGTACAGAACAGTGGTGTTCGATGCGAGGCCATAGACGAGACTGGTGGGATTACCACGTACTTCGAGTTCATTGAAGAAATATGGGAATTGGACTATGGTACATTTCAGGTCCCTGTGTTTCGATGTCAATGGGCTCAAGATAAACATGTCACAGTGGATAACTACGGGCTCAGAGTTATTGATCTAAGTAAAGTAGGTTACAAGGATGACCCTTGGATCCTCGCTAACCTTGCTACACAAGTGTTCTACGCTAAACAGATCCTTTCTAAGAATGAGCAGAAAACTAAGGACAAGCAGAAGCATGTAGTTTTCCCTGGAAAGCAATAAGCTATAAGAATTGATGTTGTAACTGATCTGGAGGATTTTAACCAGTTCAACGAGTTGTCTCTCTTTATGGACCTTCCAGAGAAGATAAGGACTGTTGAGCGAAGCATCCCACAAAATTCGCTTCCCTATGCTCACCACGATGGACAAGGAAGAACAGTCGGTGGCTAGAATCTATTTGTCATTTATCTTGTAATATGCATTTCTGTATTAATTTGTACTCTATGCTTCCTATCATTTCTATATTTTAGTATCTCGAATAATATGAGTGAACCATTACTAATATTTATGTTTTACTTTCCCAACATGAGTGAATAAGAGTAATATAATAAAACAATATATAGAATATAAATAAACAATAATTATAAAGCCCAACATAAATAATATAAACCATAAACCCTTTACTTAAACAATAATTAATATAAATAAACAGTAACTGTAAACAATATATAGAAACAATATATAGAAATAACATAAACCATAAACCCTTTCTACAGGCGGTTATCAATGTAAACCGCCTGTAGAAACATCTTTTTACAGGCGGTTTTCAATGTAAACCGCCTGTAGAAATGTCTTTACAGGAGGTTATCAATGTAAACCGCCTGTAAAAAGATGTTTCTACAGGTAGTTTACATTGATAATCGCCTGTAAAGACCTTTCTACAGGCGGTTCTTAAAGTGAACCGCCTGTAAAGACCGTCTGTATATATATCCCGCCCTCGATTCTGAAATTTCGCCGTCTCGGAGGCGCGCCATTTTCTTCAAGGACGCCGTTAGGCTGCCGGATTTCGCCACGCTCGTCATCCTCGGTTCGCCGCACCGCCGCGCGTCCCCTTCTCTCCTCCGAGCCTCTGCGCCGCCCCGCCGCGCCCTCGTACCTTCTCCGAGCCCGTGCGCCGCCCCGCCGCACGAGCCCCTTCTCCTCCGCGCCGCCGTCGCCGCCGCCGCTGGTAAGCCATCGTCAGCACCGCTTCTCCTCTCCCCCACCCTGCTTGCAGGTTGAGCCGCGGCGGCGTGCGGTCCCGGCGAGCGCGGGGCCGAGCGCAGCGCGTGTGGTGGCGGCGGTGGTGCAGGACCCCATGGCCGAGCGCGGCGCGTGTGGTGGCGGCGGTGCGGGTGCCCGGCGGCGGTGCGCCCTGAGGCGGTTGCCCGGCGATGGTGCGCCCGGAGCCGGTTGTGCCCGACGGCGGTGTGCCCAGTGGCGGCGCGCTCGCAGTGGTGGCCACACAGTAGTGGGCCAAACAGTTGTGGGCAGGCCCACTTTTTTTAAATTTTTTATTTCTTTGTAAATTCTATACGTTGAGTTTTAGAGGTCCAAAAATTATGATTCTAGTTTTGTTAGTCTTCTAATAACATGATCTAGCTAACAAAAATATATAATACATAGGTTCTTTATTGATTTTATGATGTTTTACATAGGTTCTTTATTGATTCTGTGTAAATTATACAACCCATAAAATTATATAGATTCTGTGTAAATTAGTTTAAGAAGTTTTAAATGGATTTTATGTATAGTATATGACTTATCAATTTATGAATTGATTGTAAAATGGTTTTGTGAATATTCTGTGTATATATGACTTATCGATTTATGAATGGCGTATGAAAATTGTTTTATGAATGGCGTATGTATGAATATCGACTTTTCGAATGACAACTTAGCGTATTAGTTTTCATATGAATACCACTATGATATGTCAGGTTTTCGCGATGAGTTCTCCACACGAAGAGCAACGTGCGGAGTCCCCCCTCTGATGAACCTAGCGATTCGCAAGGACGCGGAGAACACCAGTCGGACGATGAAGTGTACGAGAGTCCAAGCGATCCATGTCCTAGAGTAGATAGGGCTGCTCGTCGTGAAATGGAGCGTGACCCTAATTACGATCCACGAGACGATACGGTGAGTTGTTGCATGAAATCGAACAAACGGGTAATATAGGAGGTGTATGTATATCCATCCATGATTTTAGTATTGTTTGTGCCTTGTTACGTGAATAGGAGGTGCTATCGCAATTTCGCGAGTTAGCAGATGCGGAGGAACAAGAGAAACTTGAACAAGAACAACCAACATAAGCAGAGACCGAGGCACCCTGCAAGAAATCTTGGAAATGAAAACAGAGTGATCGCAGACAAGGTGACAGAGGAACAAACAAGTGGGAGGACAAGATATATAGGGTTACAGATGTCAGTCCAAAAGGAGAGCCCCTACAACCGGATGAGGTCCAAGCTAAGTTCCGTAACGCAGTTGGTTTCTTGGTTAAGGACAATCTTGATATCACAATCTCTAACTGGAAGGATGTGCCAGATGCGGTCAAGAATACCATGTGGGAGAAGCTCTCAAGAAAATTTATCGTGCCGCGGGGTTCAGAAGAACTCGTACGAGACTATGCAATGCGGCAGATTGCCATCTCGTTCCGGGGTTGGAGGTCTGAGTTGAATAACAAATAGTTGAAGCAAGGGTTGGACCCAACGAGGAAGTACAAGATCACAGAAGGTCAGTGGGCGGTTTTCAAAGAGCAGAAGACTAACCCGGAATTCTTAGCTTGAAGTGAAGCCAATTCCGCACTTGCAAAGAAGAATAAGTACCACCACCACCTTGGCACTAGTAGATACAAGTGTCAGATCCCAAAATGGAGGGCAGAAGAGGCTGCGAAGAAGGCAGCAGGCCTACCGGTCCTTTCTGAGGAAGTTGGTGAAAGGAGCGTGAATTGGCTCCGTGGTCGAAAGCCACAAGAAACCTCGACCAGGTTGTCCTTTCCTGATGCAATGGTCGAAGAAGCAGCAAAGAACATATTTACGGTGGCAGCTAAGGAGAAGCAAGGATCGTTCAAAGCAGAAAGGGAAAGGGACACCCTAACTCTTGGGCTTGGTAACCCTGAGCATCCGGGTCGAGTGCGGGCATCTCCTCAAGGTTGGGCTGGAAAGAAGGTTTCAGTGAAGAGTGGTCTGGCATGTACAAGAAACGAGATCGATACAAGGAAGCCATGAAAGAATACTTTGAGGAGGATGGTAAAAAAGTATTCCAAGACATGATGGCCAAGGTATTATCGGGCCGTGACCCTCAAATGATGCAGCAACTAACGAGTGTATTGTCGTCAGCACAGAACACGACCACACAGACTCCGCAGATGCAGCTGGTAGTAGCACCTCAGTCAAGTTCTCAACAGAATGTACCACCGGCGCCGAGCAGTGTCGCATCTACCACAAAGGTCCGGTACCCTGTTGATGACATAGACAGGCCAACGCCATGCTCCCTTGTCATAAGCTACGGGATTGCCAAGATACGGACAAGGGAAGTTGCTTCTGGGTATGTGATACCAGGACAAAAGTTCCATGGTGAGGACATTCCTGAAGAATACTGCAGGGCATAGGTGGTGAACGTCGTGCCAGGTTTTGAAGACGATATGTTGGACATCCCTGCTCCTGAAGGTATCGAGAAACTCGGACAGGCTGTCAACAACTTCATCCTCTGACCTCGACGAGACATTAGGTTGAGTGCTCCACCACCCTCCTATGAATCCTTGCCACAAACTCAGGAACAAGGCCAGGAACAATCATCGCCTACCCGTTGAAAGGTCCTAAATGGCTAGAGGGGGGTGAATAGCCTATAAAAATCTACAAACAACACTTAACAAGCCGATTAGTAACAGTAGCAAGCTTTGCAAAGCACTAGCTCTAAACTACACTATGCAAGCCACCTAGACAAGTATACTACACTATGATCTCTAGTTCTCACTCAAAGGCTATGTTACTACTTCACACTACTCTTAAGTGAGCAACTAACTAACAAGCTACACAAGAGAGAAGTACACAAATGTAAAGAGTAAAGGTGATTTCAATACCGCCGGTGAAGAGAAGATATGAAGTCCAATATAACCAATCAATCACATATAAGGGAAATCCTCGGTAGAGAGATGACACAAGATTTTTTACCGAGGTTCACTTGCTTGCCGGCAAGCTAGTCCTCGTTGTAGCGATACACCCACTTGGAGGTTCACGTGCTAATTGGCATCACACGCCAAACCCTTCTCAAGGGTGCCGCACAACCAACACAAGATGGGGATCCACCAAGCTACGAGCAATCCACTAAAGATGCCTTTCGCGATCTCCCGCAGGGATAGGCTCAAGAACCCCTCACAATACCTTGATCGGAGGCGGAGACAATCAACAACTCCCCTCAACGATCCTCGCAGCTCCAAGCCGTCTAGGAGTCAGCAAACTCCAAGAGTAATGAGAGAAACCGCTGCGAATCACCACTACCAAGTGCCTCTAGATGATCTCTATCAATGCAATGCACTTGATGCTCTCCAAACTCACCAAATGATGATCACAATCAAGTAGGATGAGTGAGAGTGGAGTGGGAAGGCTCACAAGTATGTTATGATGTTTAGGAGTGCCAAGAGCTGCTCCCCAAACCGGCCAAGTCGCTATTTATAAGCCACACACAAAGAACTAGCCGTTTAGAGTTCACTGCACACCGTCGGACTGTCCGACGGCCAGAGCGTCGGACTAATCCGCACGGTCCGATGCCTCGGATGAACGCCACGTGTCACTAGCCGTTTGAAGTCGAACGTTGGATCACAACGGCTATTTCCTCGCGCCAAAACGACCGTCGGACGGACGAACGTCGGACTAAATCACCGGTCCGACGCCCTCAGCCGACCACCGTCGGACTCAGTCAGACGGAGCCGTCGGACTAACGAACGCGGCCGTCCGACGTTTCCAGAGAGCTACCCGAGCCCTGAAAACCGTCGGACGATGGTCCGACGCTCACCGTCGGACTAACGCCGAGAGTCCGACGCTCTCAGAGCTCGCCACGTGTTACCTCTTCGTCGCTCTGCACCGTCGGACGCTTCGGACAATAGTCCGACGCTCCGAAACTGAGCGTCTGACGCTCTAGCAGTGTTAGCCATCGGACTGAGGCTAATGGTCCGACGCTCTGTGACAATACGGTCCGACGCTAGTTTTTCTATTGTAACGTTTCCGAAATTCGCCGAATCCTGCCGAGCAAGCTCGGCAGGAGGAAGAGTGGACCAAACCCTCTCTAACCCTCGAACTTCACCCCGTTTCTTAAGTCACTAACACTCCAAAGTGTCTCTCACTTAGGTGCACGTGTGTTAGCCTTTTTCAAAGAGTTTTCCACGGGTCAAGTTAGTGTCACTAGCATCTATATGCATATGCAATGATCATGAACACCTAGTGGCACTTGATAACCATATTTCAACAACGATTTCGCCCCTCTTGATAGTACGGCTATCTATCCTAAATGTGATCACTCCCTCTATGGAGTCTTGATCACCAAAACCAAAAGAGCTCCTATTGGTTATACCTTTGCCTTGAGCTCCCGGTTTCTTATCAACTTCCTTCTCATCTCTTAATGGACCTTGTGGACACCTATGATGATGGACTTATACCATCTGCAAGGATGCCGTCAATAGGGCTTTCTCCTTTGTTGATGGACTTACACCATTTTTATGGTCGCCGTCATTGCCCTTCACTTGTGACCTCCACCGACCCGGTCCTTTGCTCCATCTTGCCATTTGCTTATCAATTCTCACGAAACACTTAGAGCAATCGTTAGCAAACTAGGTTTCATCAATTACCCAAAACCAAACATGGGCTTTCAATCTCCCCCTTTTTGGTAATTGATGACAACCTTCACAAAGATATGAAATGAAAACCATGTTTGCACTTTGGTAGTATTAGCTCCCCCTACATATGTGATTCCTTGTGTTTGGTTCAATTTTTCACATATGCATGAATTTGAAAGTTTGGGTGAGCTACTACTATCAAATGATGCTAAGGTATATAGAATGGACTTTTGAAGTGTGATACCATCGGAGTTGCGGAAATATACCATCCTTAGCACCATTGTTTACTAGTCATGCATCACAAACTCAAAATACCTCGTGAGATCAACATTTAAGTAAAAGAGGTACTTTGTATGGCATATAAGTCCTATGCATGCTAGTTTGTCAAATCACCATTCAAATCCTATTTCTAAGCATTTCATCAATTCAAACAAATATAGGGATTGAAGTTTTGACAATGCAACATTTCATATGTTAATGCATACACAAATGCAACAACTTATTCATGAGCTTGCTCCCCCTACTTGTGTGCTTTCAAATTTTTAATTGACCCCTTTCCTCTCTTATCTTTGTGACTTTCTTCTCCCCCTTTGTCAACAATCACCAAAAATGGTGCAAAATATGGGAATATCAAGTCAATAAAAGGGGTTTAGTTCATTTACACATTGGTTCAATCTAGATCACTTGCCTAGAATATGTAACTAAGTTTGATCCAAGGACAAGCTTCTTCACACCTCACTAGTAGGGTTATCTTGACCATGTGAAGTTACACATCATGAATGAGCCTATAAGATGCATTTCATGTCTACATGAACTAGACAAATCCTTATCAAAGTATGAATGCCATGTCAACCAATTTTACCTTGCTTTAGTCGAAGGAGAGGCATGTCATATAATGTAGGATGCGTTTCACTTCATGTTGGAGTAGTCTAGTATGTTTAGCTCATTTCTCAATTTGCAAAATCTTGACTCATCAAGTGGCTTGGTAAAGATATCCACTAATTGATCTTCGGTGCCAACACTTTCAATTGCAATATCCCCTTTGATTTGATGATCTCTAATGAAGTGATGCCTTATGTCAATGTGCTTTGTTCTTGAATGTTGCACGGGGTTGTTGGTTAGCTTGATAGCACTCTCATTGTCACATAGCAAAGGCACTTTCTTGTATTTCAATCCAAAATCACTCAAAGTTGCCTTCATCCAAAGCAATTGTGCACAACAACTTCCGGCACTAATGTACTCCGCTTCGGCCGTTGAGAGAGCAACACTATTTTGTTTCTTTGAAGACCATGATACAAGTGACCTTCCAAGCAATTGACAAGTTCCACTAGTGCTCTTTCTATCCACCTTGCAACCGGCATAGTCGGAGTCCGAATATCCAATAAGCTCAAAGTTGGATCCCTTAGGATACCACAACCCAACATCTTGTGTGCCCTTTAAATACCTCAATATTCTCTTTGCGGCTTTCAAATGACTTTCTCTTGGTGAGGCTTGAAATCTTGCACACATGCACACACTAAACATAACATCCGGTCGAGATGCGGTCACATAAAGGAGACTTCCAATCATTGATCTATATAGCTTTTGATCTACCATTTTTCCACTATCATCCAAGTCCAAATGCCCATTAGTTGCCATAGGAGTATTCATGGGCTTTGCATGTTCCAATCCAAATTTCTTCACCATGTCCCTTATGTACTTTCCTTGACTTACAAATGTACCATTCTTCATTTGCTTAACTTGAAGACCAAGGAAGTAGCTAAGCTCACCAATCATGGACATTTCAAACTCACTTGCCATCATATTTCCAAATTCTTCACAAAAATCTTGATTTGTTGATCCAAAGATAATATCATCCACATATATTTGCAACACAAATAAATCATGTCCAAGCTTCTTAGTGAAGAGAGTTGTATCAACCTTTCCCATTTTGAACCCTTTTGAGAGCAAGAAATCTCTCAATCTCTCATACTATGCTCTAGGTGCTTGCTTCAAACCATACAATGCCTTTCTTAGTTTGTATACATGATTGGGCTTCTTCACATCTTCAAATCCGGGAGGTTGTTCCACATAAACCAACTCATTGATGTACCCATTGAGAAATGCACTCTTGACATCCATTTGATATAACTTGATGTTGTGGGCACAAGCATAGGCTAATAGGATTCTAATGGCCTCCAATCTAGCAACCGGTGCATAAGTTTCTCCAAAATCAAGACCTTCAACTTGAGTATAACCTTGTGCAACCAATCTAGCTTTGTTCCTTATTACTATGCCATCTTGATCTTGCTTGTTTCTAAAGACCCATTTGGTTCCAATCACATTGTGTTTCTTTGGTCTTTCCACTAGTTCCCAAACTTGATTTCTTGTGAAATTGTTGAGCTCTTCATGCATAGCATTAACCCAATCAACATCTTGCAATGCTTCCTCAATCTTGCTTGGCTCTATAGTTGACACAAATGAGAAATGCTCACAAATTTGAGCTAGTCTTGCTCTAGTTTGAACTCCATTTTGAATACCACCAATGATTTGATCCAAAGGATGATCCCTTGCAATAGAGACCGGTTGGAGAATAGGAACTTGATCATTGGATTGAGATGAACTAGCTTGTTGATCTTGCACTTGAGATTGATCTTGTGAGTCACTTGTACTTGCTTCATTTTCAACTTGCATACTAGTATGAATTGCACCATCATCTTCATCATCATTGACTTGCCTTGGCCTAATATCACCAATATCCATATTTTTCATTGCATTTGCCAAGTCATTGCCTCTCACGTCACTAAGATTTTCAACTTCATCTTGAGAGCCTTGGGTTTCATCAAATTCAACATCATGTACCTCCTCAAGAGTACCACTAGCCAAATTCCAAACTCTATATGCCTTGCTTGTGGTTGAATAGCCAAGTAAGAAACCTTCATCACATTTCTTTTCAAACTTGCTCAATCTTGTGCCTTTCTTGAGAATGTAGCATTTGCAACCAAAAACCCGAAAATATGCAATGTTGGGCTTTCTACCATTCAATAGCTCATAAGGAGTCTTTGCAAGCATACCATGGCAATATAAGCGGTTGATGTAATAGCAAGCGGTATTGATTGCTTCGGCCCAAAAAGAATGACTAACATTGTATTCACTTAGCATTGATCTTGCCATATCTATCAAGGTTCTATTCTTCCTTTCAACAATGCCATTTGATTGTGGTGTATATTTAGGTGAGAATTGATGTTCAATGCCATACTCATCACACAATTCATCAATCTTGGTATTCTTGAATTCACTACCATTGTCACTTCTAACTTTCTTGATGGTTGTTTCAAACTCATTTTGGCTTCTCTTGACAAAAGACTTGAATATATCATACACTTCACTCTTGTCAACTAGAAAGAATACCCATGTATATCTAGTATAGTCATCCACAATCACAAATCCATACTTGCTCCCACCAATGCTAGTATATGTGGTTGGTCCAAACAAGTCCATATGCAAGAGCTCAAAAGCTTTACTAGTACTCATCATGCTCTTCTTAGGATGTGTATTTCCAACTTGTTTGCCGGCTTGACATGAACTACAAAGCTTATCTTTCTCAAAAGTGACATCTTTCAAGCCTCTAACTAGATCATGCTTCACTAGTTTGTTCAATTGTTTCATTCCAACATGACCAAGCCTTCTATGCCATAACCAACCCAAACTTGACTTAGTGATCAAACAAGTTGACAATTGAGTTTCACTAGCATTGAAATCCACAAGATATAGGTTGTCATATCTAAACCCTTTGAATATTAAATTTGACCCATCAACACTAACAATTTCAACATCATCAACCCCAAATATGCACTTGAAACCAAGATCACAAAGTTGTGCAACCGAGAGTAAATTGAAATTCAAACTTTCAACTAGCAACACATTTGAGATAGACATATCATTGGAGATAGCAATTTTACCAAGTCCTCTCACTTTTCCTTTCTTGTTGTCACCAAATGTGATTGCATCATAGCCACTATTTGCACTTGTGTTGAGAGAGCCAAACATACTAGAATCACCCGTCATATGTTGAGTGCATCCACTATGAAGCACCCAATGCCTCCCTCCGGCTTTGTAATTGACCTACAAAAAGAGATCAATTCCTTTTAGGTACCCAAACTTGCTTGGGTCCTTGAAGGTTAGTGACTAAGCTCTTTGGTACCCAAATGGTCTTCTTCTTTGGACCCAACATGGATGTACCAACAAACTTAGCCTTCACACCATTTGAGCCCTTTGTGAGAACGTAGCAAGAATCAAACTTAATTGAGGATACATAAGCATTGGATTTCTTGTTTTTGCAATCTTGCTCTAAGTGACCAACTTGCTTGCATTTTGTGCAATACCGGCCATTTCTCTTCACAAAACAAGTCTTGTGAGGTACAAAGGCGGTTTTGCCTTTCTTGGGGTTATAGCCCAATCCCTCTTTGTGGAGAGATGCCCTTTGGCTACCCAAGCACATAAGCAAGCGGTCCTCACCACCATAAGCCTTAGCTAAGGAGTGATTAAGCTTTTTAACCTCCTCCTTTAGGTTCTTGTTCTCAACTACTAGTGAAGGGTCACTAGTGGGTGAGGTAGTAGTGGAAGTGCTACAAGAAGGGTTAGTGGTAACAACACTAGGTTCACAAGATATGTCACATGTTACACCTATGTTGCAAGTTTTAGTTTCTTTCTTTTGCACTTGTTGTTGCAAGTCTTCATTTTGCTCAACTAGAGAAGAATGAGCTTCATCAAGCTTAGTGTGAACCTTTAGGAGCTTCTTATGGTCTTCCTTTAGACTCTCATAAGATGCTCTAAGTTCCTCAAGTTCTTGCTCAATGGATTGTTTATCCTTGCGCAAGCCCTTGCATTTCTTTCTAAGTTTATCAAAATGAATACGTGCATCATCAAGCATTTCAATTAATTCTTCTTTTGTTAGGTCATCATCACTATCATCATCACTAGATTCGGTGTCGGATGATACCTTAGAGCCCTTGGCCATGAAGCAAGAAGGAGTGTCGAAGATGGAAGGCTTGTCATGAATGGCAATGCTTGCATGTGCCTTCCTCTTGCTCTTCTTATCATCATCACTCTCTTCATCACTTGAAGAGGCATCACTATCCCATGTCACCACATGAGAATAGTTCTTCTTCTTCTTCTTGTATGAAGATTTCTTCTTCTCTTTCTTCTCCTTCTTCTCATGCTTGTTCTTCTTTTTGCCCTTGTGATCATCTTCACTTGAGTGTGGGCAATCGGCTACCAAGTGATCTTTGCTTCCACAATTGAAGCATCTTCTTAGGCCATCAAATCTTCTTGCATTCTTCTTTCTTCTTGCCCGGTAGCCCTTCTTCTTCATGAACTTGCCAAATCTTCTTACTAGAAGGGCCATTTCTTCATCACTTTCACTTGTGCTAGAGGGATCTTCACTTGACTCTTCTTTGGCCTTGCTCTTGCCCTTTGATGAGGATGTGGCATTGAATGCCAAACTCTTCTTCTTCTCATCTTTGGAGTCTTCATCTTTTTCTTTCTTCTTCTTATTAATCAACTCCTCTTTATCATCATCATCTCTATAAGCATCATCGGTCATCACCTCCGCTAGCACTTGATTTGGAGTCAATTCACTCAATGTTGTTTTCACCAAGACCGTGATCAATGTGGCAAACCGCTTGGGCAAGCTCTTCAAGAACTTCATGGAGAAGTCACTATCTTTCACCTCTTCATCCACGGCCTTGAGATCATTCACAATGACTTGCAATCTATGGAACATCTCCGGCACGGTTTCATCATCCTTCATCTTAAAGCTTGCAAACTTGTCCTTCAAGATGTATGCTTTGGCGGCCTTTACACCCTTGGTGCCCTCATATGATTCCTCAAGCTTCTTCCAAGCTTCATGAGCACTCTCAATGTTCTTGATTTGCTCAAACACTTTTTCATCTATGGCCTCATGAATAGCACAAACCGCAATGTCATTGAGTTGAAGCAATCTTTCTTCGGCGGTTGTGGGATTGGCCGCATTGGCAATCTCAATCTTTGTTTCCACAACCTTCCAAACCTCTCTATTGATTGACTTGATGTGTGAGGTCATCTTGCTCTTCCAATATGCATAATTTGTGCCATCAAATTGGGGTGGCTTCTTGGTGTTGTTGATGTGAATGTTGAGTTGAGCCATTTTTACACCGTAGGTTGTTAAGCCTCAAATCAACGGTGCCTCGGCTCCGATACCACTTGAAAGGTCCTAAATGGCTAGAGGGGGGTGAATAGCCTATAAAAATCTACAAACAACACTTAACAAGCCGATTAGTAACAGTAGCAAGCTTTGCAAAGCACTAGCTCTAAACTACACTATGCAAGCCACCTAGACAAGTATACTACACTATGATCTCTAGTTCTCACTCAAAGGCTATGTTACTACTTCACACTACTCTTAAGTGAGCAACTAACTAACAAGCTACACAAGAGAGAAGTACACAAATGTAAAGAGTAAAGGTGATTTCAATACCGCCGGTGAAGAGAAGATATGAAGTCCAATATAACCAATCAATCACATATAAGGGAAATCCTCGGTAGAGAGATGACACAAGATTTTTTACCGAGGTTCACTTGCTTGCCGGCAAGCTAGTCCTCGTTGTAGCGATACACCCACTTGGAGGTTCACGTGCTAATTGGCATCACACGCCAAACCCTTCTCAAGGGTGCCGCACAACCAACACAAGATGGGGATCCACCAAGCTATGAGCAATCCACTAAAGATGCCTTTCGCGATCTCCCGCAGGGATAGGCTCAAGAACCCCTCACAATACCTTGATCGGAGGCGGAGACAATCAACAACTCCCCTCAACGATCCTCGCAGCTCCAAGCCGTCTAGGAGTCAGCAAACTCCAAGAGTAATGAGAGAAACCGCTGCGAATCACCACTACCAAGTGCCTCTAGATGATCTCTATCAATGCAATGCACTTGATGCTCTCCAAACTCACCAAATGATGATCACAATCAAGTAGGATGAGTGAGAGTGGAGTGGGAAGGCTCACAAGTATGTTATGATGTTTAGGAGTGCCAAGAGCTGCTCCCCAAACCGGCCAAGTCGCTATTTATAAGCCACACACAAAGAACTAGCCGTTTAGAGTTCACTGCACACCGTCGGACTGTCCGACGGCCAGAGCGTCGGACTAATCCGCACGGTCCGATGCCTCGGATGAACGCCACGTGTCACTAGCCGTTTGAAGTCGAACGTTGGATCACAACGGCTATTTCCTCGCGCCAAAACGACCGTCGGACGGACGAACGTCGGACTAAATCACCGGTCCGACGCCCTCAGCCGACCACCGTCGGACTAACGAACGCGGCCGTCCGACGTTTCCAGAGAGCTACCCGAGCCCTGAAAACCGTCGGACGATGGTCCGACGCTCACCGTCGGACTAACGCCGAGAGTCCGACGCTCTCAGAGCTCGCCACGTGTTACCTCTTCGTCGCTCTGCACCGTCGGACGCTTCGGACAATAGTCCGACGCTCCGAAACTGAGCGTCTGACGCTCTAGCAGTGTTAGCCATCGGACTGAGGCTAATGGTCCGACGCTCTGTGACAATACGGTCCGACGCTAGTTTTTCTATTGTAACGTTTCCGAAATTCGCCGAATCCTGCCGAGCAAGCTCGGCAGGAGGAAGAGTGGACCAAACCCTCTCTAACCCTCGAACTTCACCCCGTTTCTTAAGTCACTAACACTCCAAAGTGTCTCTCACTTAGGTGCACGTGTGTTAGCCTTTTTCAAAGAGTTTTCCACGGGTCAAGTTAGTGTCACTAGCATCTATATGCATATGCAATGATCATGAACACCTAGTGGCACTTGATAACCATATTTCAACAACGATTTCGCCCCTCTTGATAGTACGGCTATCTATCCTAAATGTGATCACTCCCTCTATGGAGTCTTGATCACCAAAACCAAAAGAGCTCCTATTGGTTATACCTTTGCCTTGAGCTCCCGGTTTCTTATCAACTTCCTTCTCATCTCTTAATGGACCTTGTGGACACCTATGATGAAGGACTTATACCATTTGCATGGATGCCGTCAATAGGGCTTTCTCCTTTGTTGATGGACTTACACCATTTTTATGGTCGCCGTCATTGCCCTTCACTTGTGACCTCCACCGACCCGGTCCTTTGCTCCATCTTGCCATTTGCTAATCAATTCTCATGAAACACTTAGAGCAATCGTTAGCAAACTAGGTTTCATCAATTACCCAAAACCAAACATGGGCTTTCACCCGTCCTCAGCACCTCCCCTTCCTCAGCCTAACCCACCATCACCTCCCCTTCCTCAGCCTAACCCACCATCACCTGCCCATCGTCAGCCTGACCCACCATCACCTCCTTGTCCTCAACCTGACCCACCATCGCCGCCTCCCGAGCCCATGACACAAACTACACCACCAGCCAAAGGTGATCAGGCAAATCCTGATGAAGATCCAACACCACCGACCGCGCCAAAGAAGGGCAGAGATTCGATTAAGAAGAAGAGCGGATATAAAGGACTTAGATTGGTTTCACCCTTTGAGCCGAAGAAAAAAAGTGCCGGGACGATCCTATTCTTAAAAGGAATAGCAAAGTCCTGTACGACACGTACCGTTGACTGTGCCGAGGAGGAGAAGTCAACGCAAGCCATAGTGAAGGAAGTACAGATCAGAAAGCCAACCAAACAGGATTACGATCATATCCCTTCAAACTATGTGCCGGGAAGGCCCCTTATACGGTGGGAGAATTTGATAAAGTTGCCACCGCAAATAAAAAAGATGTATGACTGGTACATGAGAGCGGCTCAATTTGGCATCGACGCAATCAACGCATCAATACCACCAGGGACATTTGCGACTCTAAGAGAAATAGCTTATGTAACCTTCGAGGACATGCATTTGTTCCTAAACCTCAGGAGAATGGATGTTCAGCTGGTGACAATTTGGTGCTTGTAAGTGTTCTCGAACTAACAACAAACTTGCGCTATTATTATTACAATGACGAACTCTAATTTGCACGTGTATATAACTTGCAGGATGCAAGAGGACGAGCAGGCGAGGAGGTAAGCTGAGAAGCGTAATTATAGTGAGGCTCAAATGGTTGGTTATCTCAGCTCTATGAGAATATGTCAGACGGAGCACACATTGAGGCTCGGAAAAACCGAGGAGGAACAATTGAAAGACAAGACACCGGAGGAAGCTGAAAAGATTAAAGTGCAAATGAAAAAGGACCTGGAGGCCAATTTCGCAGCCTACCTTGGACACGCAATGCTTTCTTTTAAAAATAGGAGCTGCATACTAGCCCCATATAACTTTGAGTAAGTTAGTCAAATTATTACATATACATTGGATACCGGCCCCATATAACTTTGTTTCTTGCAACGACCATTGGATCCTGTTCAAAATTTTTCCCTATTTGGGAAGGGTAATCGTCCACGACTCCGCAGATTACGTCACGTCAAGATATCAACCATTCTTGACCTTATTAGAGAGGTAAGGAGAAATATATGCATGCGTGCTTAATAATATCGATTAGAATTTGAGATCAGTAACTTGGTTATTCTATTTGGTCGATATAGTAGGGCATATAGGTTTTATAAGATACAAGGTGGACCGTACGACCCGAGCACGAAAGGCAACTCGTTGAGAATATTTTATGACTGGCCGGTATGTAAATTTCATGAATCAAAAACGTATATTATGAAGGATGATGTTACATCCACTCACCCATTATTATAAATCTAGTGCCACAAGCAACCACCCGGCTCGATGCACTGTGGATACTACGTGTGCGAGTTCGCTAGATTGAGTGGACGATACATCAGAAACAATGATGAGGTAAGTAATTTTATATAGGCAAGTACGAACGTTATGTCATTTTGTAGATCCATACTAATAAAAATCTCATTTACAGAGGTATAAAATACCACCAAATCAACGATTCAGCAACGAGAATTTATACGAGATAGTTGCGGACTTGTGCTCATTCGTTATGAAAGATGTGATTCCATGCAATGGAAATTATCACGACTATACAAGCATCCTCTCAAATCCAGAATATAGAATTCTAACCGAAATTCATAGGCTAGGGCACAAGCGAAATGAGTATTAGAGCACTTGATTGAGATGTAAACAGTTTGCAAATAACAAGTTGCAGGTGCGTGTAAACAGTTTGTAAATTTTTTAATCCTGAGTTGTATATATCTGTATTTTGATATAATTGACCTTTGTTGTACATAATCAAACTTATATAAATAACATAAAATATAAATATAAATATAAAATAAAATAAAATATGTAATAACAAATAACATAATGGCTAAAAAATAACATAGGCGGTTAGCGGTAATAACCGCCTGTGAAAAATAGTTTTTACAGGCGGTTCTCTTAAGTAACCGCCTGTGAAAACATACTTTTCACAGGCGGTTCTCTTTACTGAACCGTCTATGAAAACATGTTTTCACAAGCGGTTTTGTAGCAACCGTCAGTAGAGAGGATTTGTTTTCACAGGCCTTTAGCACTGGCGGCGCTGAAAAACGCCAGTGCAGGGTGCTGTGAAACCGCTTGTACAAGCCTTTTTTGTACTAGTGCGTCCTCTGTTTAGAGTTAGCTAGGTAGTTTAGACGACCGACTAGATAGTTTAAATGATTTGGCTTCTTCTCACAATCTTTAATCCTTCAAGACATAAGTATTACAAGTTAACGTACAATTTTAGTAATAATCAATTTTCAAAATTGCTTATGCACCATATTATGATTGAGAATTTTTATAATGGTTGGAGAAGTGACTGGAGACGATAGGTGTGTCTATGGTCGGTGGGCCCAGAACATGAGAACCGATGAGAGGCGATGGGACAAAAGCGATGGGAGGCGATTGGTGTGTCTATGGTCAGTGGGTCAATATGTCTATTGTCGCCTTCCATCGCCTCTTATCGCCTCCGAAATCGAGAAGATTAGAATGCCAAAATAGAGGCGTGGTAATTCCTTGTTCGTAGTTCTTTTTTATAATAAAGGGTAAAAGGGTAAATGCATAATTGTGAAAAAATAATGTTTTGAGTTTGAGTAGTATAGTTGGAGTAGTACAATATACTTAGATGAATATTTTGTTGCTGCTAGGGTGTTCATTCTCCGTCTTCGTTTGAGTTTATAATTGTGGTGAATAATTCACATAGTACAGTTAGATGAATATTATTTTTTCTAGGGTTCATTCGATTTCATTGGAGCTCCAGCACTCGACTCTCATGGGCTCTCATGGCCGCAGAGCTCGGTCGTCCCGTCAATGGCGGCCGGAGGGGACGGGCGCTCCTGCACGGACTGAGTGAAGCGCCGATAGAGAGAGAGAGAGAGGAGAGGGCCGAGTCTTGACGTGGTGCGGAGCCAAGGAGGGCGTGCCGCCGTGGAGACCTGGCACTGGCTGGCATGGATTGCGGAGCTCCGTGCTTCCGGAGGCGGCGGCGTTCGGGTCGTGCGGCCATCAGTCTCGAAGGTCCAGCGGCGGACGGGCACCTCATCTCCTTCGTTGCAGTAGTTTCTCGATTCGCTAGGGTTTGACCCTCATCTCCATTGCTTCTAATAGATCTTGAAGTTGGAGTAGCAGCTGTGGACGACGGGCATGGCGGCCGCAGGAGCAACGAGGGAAAGGAGAGGTCAGTGCCCGGCTCTAGTCTCTGTCACGCGCGCGTGTTGCTCTGCTTGTTTCTTGGTACTCCTACAGTCCTACAACTTCGGATTGCCTGCGATTCTCTTGTACAATGTTCTGAAATTCCAGGTTCCATGGTGGATTACATGCAGTATAGGGTAGTAAATCAGGTGAACTTGGTTGGAATGCGCATGGATCTTAAGCTCGTGTCGTCAAACATCTGTTTTTCTCTGCCCTGTTTTGTTCTTGCTCTCTTTGAACGGAAATTAGTTAGTACAACTCGCTCCGTCTCACAAATAAACGTAATTATTGAACTTCTACGATTTCTGTTTGACCATTCGTCTTATTAAAATTTTTTTAATAAATATTATTTATTTTGTTATGAATTATTTTATTGTTAGAGATATTTTCATAATGATTTATTTAATTTATTATTTATATAAAAAATTTGAATAAGACGAATGGGCAAAGAGAGAGAGTAGGAGTCAACGAATTGCTTATATCTGTGAGACGGAGGAGTAGGCAATTTCTCTCCTGGAAATTAGAATCCTGTACTCCCTCTGTCCCGCTTTGAGTGTCGTTCTGACACTATGGCAGAGTGTCCACATTCATTGGTTTTTCGGTACACCTGGACACACGCAACGTCTACATGCAAAGAATCTGTGTTGTGTGATTGTGTCGGTTAAAAGCTAAAACGTCAGTTGAAATGGGCGGAGGGAGTACT
Source organism: Eremochloa ophiuroides (assembly GCA_038502445.1). Classification (NCBI taxonomy): domain Eukaryota; kingdom Viridiplantae; phylum Streptophyta; class Magnoliopsida; order Poales; family Poaceae; genus Eremochloa; species Eremochloa ophiuroides. The sequence goes on along the minus strand of JAHLJS010000007.1, from coordinate 79,697,474 downwards.
TGGTAGAACAAGCTAATAACTGAAATGGCCAGTGGACTAACGGAAATTAATTAGTACTAGGCAGGATGGACATGCACATCGAGATGTCCTACTGTACCTACGAGGCCTTCAAGGTGCTGGCCCACAACTACCTGGAGATCGACGACCACCAGCTGTTCGAGCGGTTCGGCAAGATACAGGAGCTGCTGGAGGTGGCCAAGATGTCTCCGGCGGACGTCGCCGAGCACCTCATGCGCACGGAGAATGATGCCGGCGCGTGCTTGGAGGCTCTCGTGGTGGCTCTCGAGGAAAAGAAGCAGGCAGTCGAAGATGCAGCAAGGAACGAGTTGCAGAAATCCAAGGAGAACAAGCAGGCAGTCGAAGACCAATGAATAAAGGCATTCATAGGTTTTACTGCTAGAATGTTGGTGTAATCCTCATGATGTCCGTAGTGTTGACGTGGCAGTGATCGAGCTGAGTTGACGATAGAAGCGTGTTTGAACTCAAGTCGAACGAAGCGGGACAGGCTGTTCCTGCTGATCTCACCAACGACGTGCACGGTGAGGACACATCCAGGCAGTTGCACTGAAGTCTTCTGTATCCATGTTTTAGCAGTTTAAGCTACTCAACTTCCTCGACCGTATCACGAGATAAGTATTTCACTAAGAGGAAGTTGTTTAGCTAGTCGTTGTGTATGTAAGCTACAGGTAACCTTAGCTGAGACATCATAGTTTGTGTGCGGGCCAAAACCCGATGTAATCGTGTTTGTACTATCTCATAATTAAACACCTGTGGAAAATAGCACCGCCAGTCGACAATTGCCAGTTCGTGAACTCGTATATTAATTCATGAATGATTGCTTCTCTTGTGTTCTATGTGAGCCACTCAAAACAGGGCTATGATTGTGACCTTTGGGCTACACTAGTAAAGAAAAGACTTTTGATCCATATCAGATTTTGGTTTTAGTCTCGATATTTTTTGTGTTTGGGATTAAAGGAAGAATTAATCCCGGTTTCAACTTTTATGAGGTGTCACAGGACCTTTAGTCTCAGTTAATAACACTAACCGGGACTAAAGGGTCAAGATTAGTCCCGATTCATGTTACCATCCTAGACTAAAAGACTGGACCCTTTAGTCACGATTGATAACACCAACCTAGACTATAGGTAGACCCTTTAGTCCCGGTTGGTAACACCAATCCGGACTAAAGGGTCATCCACACGTAAGTTCAAAAGAAAATATCCTATCTAAAGTCACATGGACTTTGTAGGTGGGCTGGTATGGTACGCGTGAGGTCATGCATGAGGTCTTGCCCCCCTCCCCCGCGTCGCTCTCCGTACAGGGGCGACTCGGGGGCCATCCTACCGCCGCCTCCAGAGCCCTACCCCGTGAGCTGCCCGGCCGCCGCCGCCGCTCTCTGGCTAGCGGCGGCGGCAGCCAGCGACGGCGCCCAACAAGGCCACCCGCCGCAGAAACCTCGATGGCCCCCTTTCTCCCCTCCCCTCCTTTTCCTCACTTCGACCTCTAGCTCGGTGCGGCAGGGATGGTCGTCGACGAGCAGGTTGGTCGGCGGGAAGCCAGATCCACGCCCCCAGGGTTTGGATCCGGCGACCCCCGCCATGGATGCGGCTTCTAGTGCTCGCCTAGCGTCAGCGGACGGGGCGCGTCCCTGCCTGTGTCAGCGGCGGTTCCGGGGACCACGGTCCGCACCCATCCCAATGTACGGCACCAACGCTGCCGTGCATCGGGGGGTGGAGCCCAGGCGGAGCTTCCCCAGCTCAACGTCGGCACCTGCAATGCGGGAGCTCCGGTCTGGATCTGCGGCCTCGTGTCGGCCAGCGGCCCCCCTCCTCTCCTTGGGCTCAGTTGCAGAGGCCGGTGGTGACGACGATTGTCTTCTCCCTCCTCGCCCCTCTGTTGGCGACGCGGTCACGGTGGTCTCGACGCCGCTAGGGCTAGGTGCGCATGCAGGCAGCCGACACTTGGCCACGGTGGTCCTCCAGGGCCCGGCCACCCACACCTCGTTTAGCTGATGGGCTTCCACTGCGAGGACGAGGAGCGCCTGCTTGCCCATCAGTGCCGAAGTGCTGACCACGGCCTCGGTGAGTCACCGGTTTGCGAACGGTACCTGGGTGAAAACCTTGCCTAGCTTCTTGCTGGCCGACGACGGTGGCACAGTTTTGCGTCAGCTACCTTCTTGGAGGTGCTGCCGAAGTTTCTTCCGTTTGCAGCGCATGCTGTGCCCGGTCGCAGCTGCTGTGGTCATGCATGATGTGTTGGTATGGAATCTGGGCGAAAGCCCTTCTGATTTGCTTCGGACCGGCGACGGTGGTGCTCCTGGTGTCATACCCCTCCTTGTCACTGAAGATTCCTACCCCGCTTGTCGGAGCACGCCTTGGGTGTAAAAGCCCCCTGCCATCCTTGTCTCCAGGCTACTTTGAGCTCTTCCTAATTACTCATCCACCTCCCTCTTCTGGTTCAGTTACCCTCCCACTCCTCGCTTTTGCGACCACTGGTTGCTGGCCTATGTCACCCTCAATGGCTTGGCCCGTCGACCTCTATTTCACTAGAGTGTTCCATCTCATCTTATGCCGGTTTGCGGGGCCATGATCCCCTCTCTTGGATCTCCTCGTTCTCCTATCGTTGGTCCTCCCTCCTTTGAGGTTTCCTCCCCTCAAAGGGCGTAGGTGGGCGTCGGTTGGATCCCGGATGCTTCTCATAGGCGTTGCATCTCTCAGCTGTCGTCTGTCGAACTCAACTCAATCCTTTACAGTGGCTTGTGCAATAGGGCTCTTCGGCGTTCGCCATCCGATGGTGGTTCTAGTCAGGAACTTAGTGCTCGCACTAACTTGGAGTTGTAGGTTAGCTACACCTATCATTTTGTTGCTGTCTTTCGTTGTTGTTGTAACTCTCTTCTTCTTCTCTCCCTCAATGCCGAGCCATGTACTTTAGCGTCACCAACCTAGTGATGCTCCTGTAATATGCTCTGTATTTACATGTGACGGGCCGTTTGGGGCCAATAAAATCAGGTGGGGAACGCCTCCCCCCGTTGACCTTCAAAAAAAATGCATGAGGTCTTGGGTTCGAATCTCATCAGCGCAGTGGGTGGGATACATTATTTTTTAAATCTCAAGAGACATTTAGTCCCGGTTATTCCAAAGTCTCGGATTCCTAGTCCCGATTCGAAAACCGGGAATAAAGGGGTTGGGAACCGGGACTATAGGTCATTTCTCTACTAGTGCTAACATTTATTACCAAAGCCTCATTTGCACGCCAAAGTATCCTTGTTCAATCCAATGTCAATCATGACCGGAAGTGGAGGATCTCGGGGGGCGATGGGCAGCAATTCTATCCATTGCTGATAGTGATGAGCTACACTAGCTGGAGCATTCGGTGCTGGAGATCATGGAGCATCAAGGGGTCTGGGAGGCAGTATTATCCTAGAGGCGAAACGCTAAACGGTCAGCCACCCTCTGTTCAATGTTTGTATGGTTTAGACGCCCGGCTAGACAGTTTAAACGAACTGGCTTGTTCTCACAAGTTTTAAGACATAAGTATCTCTACTAATATAAAAGTCACCATTTGAAATTATCCTAACTCCACCCAATTCCATCCCACCAAAATAAACCCCTAGTCTAATCTCTCCTAATCTTCACTAAACTCACCCCAAATTGTATACCCACAAATCTAACCCTTTTTAATCAACACTCCAAATACATTTGTACCTTCATATTCTCTTACTCACTCAAATCCAAAGGCTCAGAGTGTCTGGATCTCACATTATCACTCATCCACCCTCTCACCTCCCACTTCCCATGCGACCAGAAGGCAAGAGGCAACCAGGGTTTGAAACTCCCCTCACGCATCTCATCTCATAAGAAAAAAAATGCCGACAAAAAAAGAAACAAACGCACGACCTCCTCTTGTTGTCGCACAGACGCCGCGCCCTGAGCGCCCCCCACGCCGCGGACTACGCAGCGGCTGCGGCGGCGGTGGCGACCAACTATGCAGGGAGCGGTCACCGTCTCGCCGGCGCTCCTTACCTGGTAGCCGGAGTTGTAGCCACGGCCGGCTAGGCCGGCACCGCGGGTGGCCCGTGGCCCCATGGCCGGATCCTTTGCTGGGGGCCAGTTGCCTGCCGCTAGGCCAGGCCAGGCTAGGTCACCGCGGGGCGCGTGAGGGCAGGATCTGATGGGGACGACGGGGATGGCGAAGGCGTGCAGAGCGGCATCTACGGGCGCAAGCGCGTCCGATCTCTGATTTCTCGTTGGCAATTTTCTCCTCCACGCGTATAGCCCTAATTTTTTGAGTTTTTTTCTCGATTTTGTTTTCTCCTCTACATGAGATTCCTCCACTACCGCGGCCAGCTGCATCGACGATCTTGCTCGGGGCGATCTAGCGGCGGCGGCTCCCTCGGCCACGTTCTCAGCAAACGGGTGTGGATTTCCTTGAGCTTCCAAAGTCCAGCATGATTTTTACTTACTGCTGATCTTGTGTGTTGGGTTCATTGCAGAAAAACGCGAAGGTTGTTACTATTGACAGCTATGAAGATGTGCCAGGGAACAATGAGAAGAGTCTGCAGAAGGTAGTTGCAAACCAGCCCGTCAGTGTTGCGATTGAGGCTGGTGGCACAGCATTTCAGCACTACAGCTCGGTAATTGACGCTAACTCTGCTGCTGGGTTCATCTGTGGACCATTTGGTTAAATTCGGAATTTCAGATGAATTTATGTAATCATCAAGTATTTGACTATAGTAGGTAGTGATTAGTTGACGGTATCTCTATCTCCATGACCGTAAAAGAAATGACCGTCTGCCTTGAACAAGACATGCACATGTTAGGTTAAGTCACCTAATTGCTTTAAAAGTGTCCCCATCGCTTTACTCAAGATTATTTTCTCTCGTGGAATGATTCTGTCAAGGAATTACTTTCTCGAAGACTTACTGCCCCTCCTTGGCTCTTTGTGAAGCATTTTTAATGGTACAGAGTTTTGATGTGTTTTTGTGAAGGCTTTGGGAAAGATGTGCGTTGGTAAGAGTGGTGTGAGCTATCATCCACTCCCAGCAAAAGCTGAGCAAAAGATTCAGAAAATGTTTTCCCTTGTCATAAAGTGAAATAGGCATTTTCAGACAAATGCAATGGCTTAACATATGAGTGCACTGGACATCCAGAAGAATAGAAGATCATGAACCAGTTGAGTGGTAGTTCTGAGGGCGGCTTCTGAACACAGGGGAGCTTGAAGACCTTTCGGTGTGTTGCAAAATAACAATCTATATCTGTACGATTGCTCTCAGATTTTAGATAAAGCTACCCAGACTATTTTTTCATGACATATGCATTCTCAATTACCTTTTAACTAACAGGTGCTGCATAAATTCTCCAGTAGATGTAAATTTTCCTATCATATTTAAATTAGCTCTGTCATGTGATCTTCGCGTATGTGTTGATATAGATGGCTTATTTATTCCATTTGATGAAACTACTCCGAGAAACATGCTTCTTGGAGATACCCAGTTTGCATTACCTCTTGGAAGACTCTCGCAGTTGATATGCTACTGAATATCTCTGCAGTTTCTCTTGGGCCTTGAAAAATTTCTGCATACAAAACCGATGTATACATTCATTATTTCAATAAAAAATTTAACCAATGAATGCGATGTATTAAGTAATGTTGTGCGAGAGAGACTTACCCAAAACTCCGCCAACACCCGCTCCTGCTTGTTGCAGTAAGTGTCATCCGTGACCAGCATGTACCTGTCCCAGTTGGAGGCCGGCTCCTGCACCAGCGGCTCTTCGGACAGTTGCACAATGCCGGGGTACCATTTCCTGCACAAAACACCAAGGATGCTCGCCGGGGTGCGTGTTGGAGTACCCGACAAAACCAACCAGGCCCTGCACAAGTGATTAAGAAAATTTATCTGTTTCTCTTATAATTTCCAACATATCTTATGAAGTAGTTGTGATAACATCTATAGTTACTTACCTCTTTGCCATAGGCCGAATCACAGGGCGGTTGTGAGGAAGCGGAACCGGAGGCTCGTGGGACCTCACTCGTAGACCTCTTTGCCATAGGCCGAATCACAGGGCGGTTGTGAGGAAGCAGAACCGGAGGGAGGCTCGTGGGACCTCACTCGTAGAGAGTCCGGGTAGCGGTACTCCTTCCCTCTCCTTGGAGCGCCTCGACTCCCTCGCCCTCGAGCACCTCGTCTCCCTTGCCCGTCTGCTGACCCCTCTTGTCCTCCAACGAGGACGTGGCCGTGGCCGTCACGTGCTCCTCCTCCAGTACCTCGTCATGTGGCGAGGGAGGAGACCGGTGCCTCCTGCGGCGGCTACCTCTGGTCCTCCTCTCATCACCTCCTGTAGACGCTGCTCCGGACAATGACCCCTCACCTCGAAGGAGAGGGCGGTCTCTCCCGTAAACCGAGGGCGTGTCACGGCGTGGACGTCTGCTCACCATCTTTGTTCAATCACCTGCAATCACAAAGAATGAACAAGACTAATTACTAGATATATTAGAAATAGATTCAAAATATATAAACAAAACACAGATTAAAAAACATAGTATTACATGTATTAGGAATAATCTTCATGATTGGGACCATAGGTCTCATCATCACTGTCAAAATTGTCCAAATCGGCAACACTATCCGAAGGTTCTTGTTGGCGCAAAAAGTGGTTCCCTAAGCCCAACACACCAGCGAAGCCGGAAACGACCCTTGAAGGCAGTAGAGCTCTCGCAGATCTAGCTAGCTTCGAACCCGGTCTGAGAGTGTCAGTAATACCCAAGCGTGCCAGTCAATTTGACCTGCAATTGACAAGGAAACAATAGGAATCAGTAATCACAGGGCGAAACTAACCGGTGTGTCCAGGTAGTTCCAATTATGTGGCTCTGAGAGCCGATTCAAATCGGAGATCGTCTAGAAAGCCGATTCCGTCATGTTATGAACCGATAGTATAATAATGAAGTAAAACGGCTATCAGGATACTCATATGAAGATAATAACATGCTAGGCGATCTAATTCAGTTAATGTGTGTAAAAGAAAATAGATCATGTGTATATATCTGATCTGTGCATCAAACAAGCAGAGATTGGCTAAAACTGGTCTAGAAGGCCGGCGGCTTTAGCAAACCCTCTTCGCTAAGTTCACCAAGTCTGCTTTCACCTGGTCTAACGGCCAGCGGGCTTCGACAAACCCAGCAAACAAAGCTAGATCGTTTGATATCCAAATAGGTCTATATACACAATCTATTCGTGAAAGCATAACTGAATCGGCTCTTTAGCCGATGCAGGGTCTATGAAGCACGAATAAATGGTAGCGTAGCCATAAACAGACTTCGAATTAAAGTAAGTCTAATCTAGTGAAAACTTGTTTGGGTTAAACCTGTTCCACCGGATGACGCTCAGTTTAACTTAAACAAGGACACAAAAATAAGACTTACGATAACCTCAGAACCACTTATGTCTCAACTAGCACCGAACGCACAACATGTAACGAACAAGATTGATAGGCAATTAGCCGATATAAGCATGGAACCGATCATCATGGTAAAATGAGCATAAAAAAGCATAAACGACGATCAGATTCAAGTGAATCTAAGGCCAAATCTATCAATCTTGATCGGGTAGAGAGATGTTATATTGATAAATAAACAATAAACAACAAATAACATTTTGATAACTTAATGAATCTAACTAAATTGCCATATTTAGCTAGAGCCGATAACTAATCCATGCGTGCAAACTATCTCAATCTATAGCCTATCTACCGGATGACATTAACTAATAGATTAATCAAGCAAACAAGCACGAATCGATAATTAATCCACGTGTGAAAATCGTCCTAATCTGTATCTCGTCCACCGGATAACGGTTAACACAGATTGATCGGGTAAACCAGCGTGAATCATCCTTGACTCACTGTGCTTTCCGCGTCCACCGGATGACGTCAAAAAAACAGAGTTTAGCAAGGACCCTGATCCGCCATGCTTCCACGTCCACCGGATGACGCTAAAAAGACATAATTTAACAGGGGGTTGACGATACTTACAAGCAAGCCTGCGTCCACTGGATGACACCCAGCCTAGATGAAGTAACTCGCCGGACTCGACTGACTCTAGAGTTTGTTGGCCGGAGCCGAAAGTTGTGTTGTATTGATGTTGTTGTTTACAATGGCTGACGGCTTATATTTATACCCTGAGCGTAGATAGAGTCCTGGTCGAATTACAACTCATCAATAGATAAGGAAACTAACAAACTATCCTATATCTAAGGTAACTTGGAGTCACATCTTCCCTTTCATAACTGACTCCGATCGTGATCGCATCTTGGCGGCGCAGACTCTGGATGACGTCACTAATACCGATGCTGCACGCCTTCTGTCACCTTCGCCCAATAACCGATTCACCGTGCAATCGGCTATTCTCCTTCCTTCTGCTGGACGGAATCTGCTTCCGAGATCGGCTATCTTCCTTCGGTATCGGCTATCTTCCTTCGGTATCAGCTATCGGCTCCCAGCCCAAAATTTGGTGTTAACACATGCCCCCAATTTTGGAGTAAACTGGTTTATTCCGAAATTAGCGCTTGAGCCTTCAAATAGCCAAACCACAACTTCCCTCTCGGCACTTCAAACTTTCATACCAAAACGAAACCCTAAACTATCGCAACTTCCGCCACGGGCTTCAATCCGCCGCCGTCAGCTTCGATTCGCCGCCGCCAGCTTCGATTCGTCGCCGTCAAATCACCTCCGAGCTAATGGCGACTCCTTCTAAGTTCCTGAGGTATCAATTTCATCGATCCGCCCCCTGATTCGTGAATCCCTCTTCAACCTCACTGAGTACAATTTTTAAATTCAGGTGCTGAGGAATGATATTCTGATTCCACTGAAGGACATCCCCAATACCTACTATCTGGGCCAGATGGGTGATCCGATCCCCAAAGACTTCATCATTCAAGAAACCAACCAGTTCCCGTTCCAAAGCTCCATGATGGGCGCCTCTTCTTGGGCCAAATTTTCAGAAACTGGCCAAGCGCACCTGCTGGGTGGAGGAACTGGTTCCGCCGAGTCGCGGCGAAGAAGCGCGCGGACTGGGAGATGCGCCATCTGAGCCAATGTTTTGACCTATCATTATCAGAGATGGCAAGGAATGAGCCGCTCCTGATTGCTGCCAGTCATTTTTGGTCCAACTCCTTGAATGCTTTCGTGTTCAGAGACGGTCCAAAAACCATTACCCTGGGCGATATCCATATGCTCACCGGGCTTCAGATTACTGGATCATATGATTTCTGGGATCTCCGCTCCATTGGCAAGAAGGACCCGTATTTCCCGAAGTTGGACACATACAACGGGTGGAGTGGCTATGTTCAACATCACCAGAAAAACTCCTCTTCTGTCAGCGAGAAAGAACACGTCGTGTTCTTGACCATGTGGCTTGAGAGGTTCGTGTTCTGTGGTGTCACTGCCGGGCCAGCATATCCTTATCAGGTCTTAGCAGAAAAACTGGTTCAAGGGCACTCCATCACCCTAGGCAAACTCTTGTTGGGTGCAGCATACAGGCTTATGAGTCGGGTATTCAGTTCCTTGGTTATAGGTGAAGAAGTGCAATGCATAACAGGCCCTTGGTGGCTAGTACAATTATGGCTCAACCTGTATCTGCATAAGCTGGTAAGGACACAACTCCAGGGCCTTAACTTTCCATCCACCGAGTATTCAGAAGAGGAGGATCCAAAAACCAGAGGCTATCAAAGTTTTGGTGAAGCTGCCTCTGCCATAACCATCCCAACCTCAAAGGACAATATGCTGGTAACATTATACAGGGGCTTGGGACCAAATGTTACTACCTGGTTCCCCTACGAAGATGAAGATGAATTTCCAGCACCCTCTAGCTTCAAATTCAACAATGGGCGTTCTTGATGACGAGGCTATCAGTATCTTGAACGCAATCATCAAACCCTGTGCCTTGCCAGCAGACTTCAAGCACCTTCGGAGCGCAAGCGGCAAGGCAACTAGTTATCCTTCTTATGAATTCTATCACCCAAATATAGCAGCAAGACAGCTAGGTTTCGACCAATTGCCCCCTTGGCTCCCTTTTTTGAATACCTTGAAACCCAGGGAGAACATTACAGAGCACCTTCAGGCTGGTAGAATTTTTCAACTCGGAGCAAACCTCCCCACATTCTCGCCGAAACCGTGGAATCAAATCTGCATCGCTCATCAGAGTTTTGACGATTGGTGGCAACAATGGCACGCTCACTTGTTCTGCCAAACCGTCCACGACAAATGCAGAGCCCTAGATCCAAACTTCCAATCTCCCCGAGCAGTAAGTGTTCTAAGCCGATTCCAATAAAAATGGCTTTATTCAAACATGTTACTTAACAGATATTTCTCGCAGGACCCATCATCCAATCCACCAGAGCGAGTGGAATATTATCCTTCTTGTCCGACAGCGAGGCTAGGCTCCCGAGCACCGACGCTGAGACAACTAATGCTAGGCCCTGCTGTACTGACCTCCCCTTCTGCTTCAAAACAACCAGCTGCATCTCAGCTTCAAAAGCAAACTCCCAAGAAACGCCGTTCGATAAGAAAAGTTCAGGTACCCAGTAGCATCTTCCTTTACTGCAGTACGCCCCGACTCTTAAATCGGCTTTCTATCAGGTGAATCCCCAACCAACTCAAGGTACCTTGGGAGAGAAACAGGCCGAAGAACCACTAGAATCTTCCGGCCATGAGGGATCAGCTGCTCAAAAAGTAGGGATCCAGGAAGAAGGAGCCAAAAACTCAGGTACTACTCATTGGGCTTTTCTTTCTTAAATGTCTTGATTGACCAAAACTTCTTTTCAAAAATACAGCCGAACAGCCCTTCTGAAGAAATCTGGGTGAACCTTGAAGAAGAGGAGTTGCCTCCTGAGAGGAATCCAGGTAACTCCTATTCGGCTGTTAGCAATTATCCTTGCTTCCATACTGCTCTTACTTCTGGTTTGCAGAAACGCAACTACCTGAGGCAGTGACAACCGAGGATCCGCATGCCACAAAAGACACAACTGCTTTAGTCGAACAAACAGCATCAGCATCAACCCTACAACCTTCAGGCCTCATTCAGGTATCCCATCTCTGCCAAAAAACAATTAATCTATATTGTACCTTTTCTGATGAGAGAATGTATGTACTGTAGGCACCGAAGCCTTTGTCTCCTAGCTTTTCATTCGACATAGAAGAGTTCTGTGATAAAGACGAACTGGCCTCCTCCTCCGAGAGACTTTCAGAGCCAGATTTCAACAATCGGCTAAGTGCATTGTTACCCCATCTAGAGGGTGATCTAGTCGCTCTGTCCTCGAATCCCGATCTGATCGATCAAATAATGGAACTCGTCCAGCAGCAACCCAATCTGCCAGCCTTGAAATCCCTGCAAAGACTTGATGATCTTAAAGTTACAGCATCAGGGATTATCACTGCTCACAAGAACCTGGCAGAGCTTGAACAGCTAAGGAGCAACAAATCGATCAACAGATAAGAGGCCACCAGATTAGCCGATCGAGCAGGTTGCTCAAATCCTCCATCAGCACGATCGAGCTCTCCCAGAAAAAGAAGGAAATCAGCAGCTTGGTCGTTGCAGACAGGAAGACATGCCAACGCCTAAACTTGTTGCAGTTTACTGAAAACCGAGATCAACAACTGTTGCAGGCTGGCCACGCGCTCCATGCCAAATTAATAGAACTGATTCGGTCCTTATTATCTTTGTAATATGATGGGTGTACTGCTTGGCATGTTTTTTTCTATTTGCAACTCTGTCTTCGCGTTGTCCATCCTGAATTTGACAATTTAGCCTGATCTGCCTTAGATTTTACACCTTAATACCGGCTTTGTCTTGTTTCGCACTGACTTTGTTCAGCCTGATATATTTCTGCATGCGAATCGGCTTTCGAACTGCTTTGTACCTTAAAATCAATTACTTAGCCTGACCCGTTCTGCATACGAATCGGCTTTCGGGCGTGCCTCTTAGCATCGGTTTTGTAGCATCGGCTTTGTTCTGCTTTCCTTTAGAATTAACACTTCAGCCTGATTCACTATGAATCGGCTTATGGGCACTCACAATAGGATCGGCTAAACAGCCTGACCCAAAAAAGCCGATCGGTGTGCGACCATTGATGGCGGCACTTCGTCTCCCCGATTTGGCAACTGTTCCGGATTCAAGAAACGCGGATTAACTGCAACCTAAAATCCGCCGTGCCGTCTCACTTCCCAAAGAAACCGCCTCGGTGCCCGTGTTGTCTTATAAATAGTTGGCAGGCTTGAGGCAATATCGCACGCCATCGTATCCGTCTCGCCGACCAACTCTCCCGGCCGCCTCCTTGTATCCACTTCATTTCCGTTCTCTCAATCCTTGTTCAAGACCATGGCCGGCGATGGAGACCGTGGGAAGCGCCTGGCGTCTGAGCCCGCCGATGGCGATAAAATGGAACAGAGCATCCGCCGCATCTGGGCCAGCGTCGCCCGAATCGAACAGACACTAGGGTAAGTTCAACCGTCAGCCTACCATCTCCTCGCTGTTTCTATCTGATTTGATCCGTTTCTGCAGTCATCAGCAATCTTTCGTCAGCGGCATTGCTGGCTCCTTAGCCGGCCTGAAGACCCCTGCCCCCGATGCTGATCCTCCTCGGGCAGCCCCGGCGGATGGTGACGCTGTTCCTACAACTGGGACGGTCGCCCCGGGAACCTCCGCCGCTGGTGACGCCGCCGGGCCCTCTGCTCCTGTAAGGGCTCCAATCAGGCGTATGATTCAAGTCAGCGGACGGGGAGTCCATAGCAGGTATCTTATTCTCTCTTTTCGTCGATCTTTAAATCTGGCTAAGTCTGGGTGCCTGATCTGATGGTCCCTTTCAGCCAACGTCCCCCGCTCCATCTTCCTTCCGGCGCACCGATCGGCGCCAGTTCCTCGGTGCGTCGCACGGCGCCACAACCGAACCTCCCTCATGCTCTGGCTCGCAGCACCACCTCCGGAGCGGAATCGAACTCGGGGTCATCTTCGAGTTCCCGCGACTCCTACATCGCCGCCGACGGCCGCCACTTCCACCATGAGATGGTACGGTACCGCAACCTCTACTCCGAGGCTACCAAAGAGGCCGGCCGGCTGGACAAGGAGAACGAGGACCAAGCTGTCGCGCTTGTTGCCGCCAGTATTGATTTGGCGGAGGCGCGGGCCAGCCTCGCGGAGTCGCAGGCCACCGTGGCAGGTAATCTCCCGTTTTGTCCAACTGTGTGCACGGCGCGTTTCCAGTCACTGACCTTCCTTGTTTATGCAGCTCTGACGGCGCAGCTGCACGAGCTGCGCGTGGCTGCGGCGAACGTCACGGTGCCGCGGGAGCCCTAGCCGCCGCCCAGATCAACTCCGGCATCGTGCTGGAGAACGTCAAACCGGGGATCCGGGCAGGCCAAGACATGGAGGAGTTCGGCACGCTGATGGCCGCTTTCGCCCCTCATGCCGACGGTCTCTCCGTGTCCGTCGACGCCGAGGACGTGATCCGGGATGGCGTCAATAATCCAAACTAGATTGTATTAGGCATTCTGATGTATATGATACTTCTAAACTCATTATGCCCGAAACAATCCAATTTGCAAGACTGTATATTTTGCTTTTATTATTTTATATATTTTTGTTCTAAAGGCGATGCTCATCGCATCGGCTGTTACACCCCATTGAGGGTATTTCATTTTTTGTGCTAAGGGCGACTCGTTACTACGATGTCGGCCATTTTTGTCCTGAAGGCGATCCGCTTGCACGGCATCGGCTGTTAGAGCCAGATTCACATGAATCGGCTATTATCCCCCAACTGGGATGCTAGGGTAGTATTTCTTCAGATGCTTCCCGTTGATGGCTCTGGCGAGTCTCTGCCCTTCCAAGTCTTCAAGGACGTAAGCGTTACCCGGAGCGCATTCCACCACACGATACGGACCTTCCTAGTTTGGCGACCATTTACCGAATCGGCTATCTTTGGTACCAATAGGCAGAATGACTTTCCATACTAGCTCTGATTAGGTGAAGCTCTTGCTTCTTACCTTAGTGTTGTAATACTTGGCCACCCGTACCTTGTTCTTTTCAATGTATTCCAAAGCCCTAAACCGATGACAGTGCAAATCTTCTAAACTGTCCATCATAATGTCTTTGTATTCACCGGCTGTAAGCTTGTTTTGCAATGTGACACGCCGTGTCTCAGACTGAATCTCCCATGGCAAGACGGCAGCGTGTCCATAGACTAGCTCATAAGGTGAAGCCTTGATCGATCCATGCTGTGCCATGCGATATGCCCATAGTGCCTCGCTCAAATGCAAATACCATTTTCTGGGGTTCTGCTCAATCTTTTTCTTGATGACCTTGATCAAAATTTTATTGGAGGCTTCTGCTTGTCCGTTGGCTTGGGCATAATACGGCGATGAATTATAAATCTTGATGCCCATGTCGTCAGCAAAGGTCATAAACTCCTCTGAAGTAAACATTGTCCCCTGATTGGTTGTGATCGTCTGAGGTATGCCAAACCTGTAAATAATATGCTCCTTTACAAATTTGATCACGTCAGCTGAAGTGGCGTTCCTCAAAGGAATGGCTTCTACCCACTTGGTGAAGTAATCAGTCACCACTAAGATCCATTTGTGACCCTTGCTCGATGATGGGTAGATTTGGACGATTAGATCAATGCCCCATCCTCTAAACGGCCATGGTTTAATTATAGAATTCATAGCAGAGGCTGGAGACTTTTGTATATTTCCAAACTTTTGGCATTCTTGACACCCTTTATAATATTTGAAACAATCTTCCAGCATCGTAGGCCAATAGTAACCAGTCCTCCTGATGATCCACTTCATCTTGTGAGCTGATTGATGTGCACCGCAGACTCCATCGTGTACTTCGCTCATTAGCTTCACTGATTCCTCTGTCCCCAGGCATTTGAGCAGCACTCCTTCAACAGTCTTGTAATACAACTGACCATCCAGCAACACATACTTGGTGGTTTTGTACCTTAGCTTTCTGTTGACCTGTTGTGAAAGATTTGCCAGGTAACCTGCTATCTCGCCCCTCCAGTCATCAGCAGATTGCTCGCTGTTACAAATCTCCTGCATCGGCCGATAACCCGACGCGTTCTGCGCCAGCCGATTAGCTTCCTGGTTCTGGGCCCTGGGGATGTGACAGAGAGATATCGTCATGAACTTCTTGATGAGAGCCTGGAACTGATCATAGTAGCCTCTGAGTATCTCGTCTTTACATTCATACAAACCGAGCAATTGGTTGATGACTTGTTGTGAATCGCCAAATACTTCAACTGCATCGGCTTTTGCTTCATGCAGAAGCTGAAAACCTTTCCACGCGGCTTCATATTCAGCCTGATTGTTTGTGACAATCGGCCCGATCTGGAAAGCATACTCAAAATACACACCCCGCGGTGAGATGAGCACTACTCTGGCGCCACCACCATGCTTGCACGAAGAGCCGTCGAAGAACATAGTCCATGGCGCTATATCCGTTACATTAGCCGATCCTCCGTGATGTTGCGTGATGAAATCGGCTATCGCCTGGCCTTTGACTGCCTTAGCCGATTCGAACCTCAAGTCAAACTCTGAGAGCGCCAGGATCCATTTGCCAATCCGACCATTTAAAATAGGCATTGAAAGCATGTGCTTGATGACATCCTCCTTGGACACCACCACACACTCCGAGGCAAGCAAGTAGTGCCTCAACTTGGTGCATGAGTAGAATAGGCACAAGCACAACTTCTCGGTCGGTGTGTATCTTGTCTCAGGGTCAAGGAGCCGCCTGCTCAGGTAGAAAACTGCTCTCTCTTTCCCTTCAAACTCTTGAAAAAGGGTCGATCCAATGGTATGGCTTTCGGCCGTCACGTACAACTTAAAAGGCCTCCCTGTCCGTGGCGGTACTATGACAGGGGGAGCCTTCATGTATTCTCTGATTTCGTCAAAAGCCTTCTGTTGCACGTCACCCCATTTGAACTCTTGATCATTCTTGAGCTTCAACAATGGTGAGAACGGCAACACCTTCTCTGATAAGTTGGCGATGAACCTTCTAATAAAGTTAATCTTACCAAGCAAAGACTGCAATTCCTTTTTATTGGTTGGGGGTACAAGTTCATCAATCGCCATCTTACTCTTGCTGCCGATCTCTATCCCTTTGCGGTGGACCATGAATCCTAGAAATTCGCCAGCCAACATGCCGAACGCACACTTGTCAGGTGTCACACCCAATTTTAAGGATAAAATTGAATGAACCAACTTATGTGCGCCCAGAGATCAATCACACACATAAGCGACAAATTACATAGTACCATCACAATGTTCAATATATAACGAATAATATCACAGAGTCTTTACACATATAGCGGCGGACTAATAAATATAATCTCTCGCGGAAGCTCCAATTCACAGGGAAGTAGTTGACTGGTGAACCACAATCCTAGTAATCCTCAGAAGAATCATCATAGTCATCTGTTACCCATCCGGGATTTTTATCCAAATATGAAAAATAAAGCAAGCGTAAGTACATGTCGTACTCAACAAGAATAACATGGGTTTATGAGGCTCAAATAAGGCAAGACACTGGTTGACAGCGGTTGCTTTTAGTTGATCACATTTTAGCAATTTGAGTAGCAGCAATAGAATATTCCAAGGACAAAGATTTGCATGATCATATAAACATGATAATTAATATGGAATAAACATCAATAGAAACTTCAAATAAATCAATATTAAATTAGTTGAGTTCCTGTAAGACGTCCAAGGCCGCTCGTGACCGCGAGCACGGCTGATATACCAGTTTACACTCTGCAGAGGTTGCACACTTTCACCATAAGTCGTGATTCCCATATGCCAAGGGTCATGACTCCCATGTCACCTCACCAAGGAAGTGCGGTAGGGTACACTATGAAGTCTTTCAAAAGCCTTGCTAACATGCCACTAATCAATCCGGGCGCAATGGCAAGGGGTGGTAGAGCCCTCCTTCCAAGTGGCACACACACGCAGCAGTACACACAAAGACAGGAGCCGCAAAACAACCAGCTCGGCAAGGAACCTTTCAAGATTAACACATGATAGAAAGTAACTTCATACTTAAGTAAAGTCAGAGCCATATGACCCTCATGGTTACGCTGTAAGTCCCGGTGTCATACTTACAGTTAAGTCCTTAGTCCATGTTGCTAAAAAGCATCTTTTAACCTTTATTTTATAATTGATTAATCAAGTTCATAAGATCATGACATCATCAAGCACTAGCATCACTACTCAAATGCAATCTCATAGCTAACAAGGATCAAGTCATCAAAACTAGGAATAAACACTATGGTTGCCAAGGTAAACACATGCATCATGAATTTAGTGATTAAGGCGAATAGGCAACAAGGATGGTCCATGCTATACTTGCCTTGATCAAAGTGCTCTGGAGAACTTGGATCCTCAGTGTACTCTTGATCACCAACGTATTGCTCACCGTCTGAACTCGATCATAAAATCACCACACAATCATCGAGGCAATCATACACGAAGCAAACAAGATCTATATTAGAAACAGTACACCAACAGTGGAAAAACAGATTGAAAAGTGTATAAGAATAATCTACGCGTCGCTACGATTCCAACGATATAAAGATCACGAAAATCGGAGTTCAAACGGGAAAGTTATGAAATAAATAAGTTTTACTTTAATAAAATAATAGATTAAATCTAATCTTGAATTTTAAAAGTTGAAAACATGAGTAACAGTAGCATCATTAGGTACATTACGAAATTACGAATCTAACGAGACTTGAACGGATCAAATCGGAGCTAAAACGAATAAAATATGGCCGAAATAAACTGAGTAGCAAATCTGTAAATATTGAAAACGCCTTTTGAATTAAAACCGAGGAAATACGTTTTCTAAATAGGAAAGCGTAATCAGAGAAATACGCCAAAGGACCGTGGGTTAGAACATTAAAAAGCTCAGGGGGTTCTCTGCAAAATTGCCGGCGAAGGGGTATCTCTCACTGTGAGCCGTTGGATCGGCCGTGGACGGCGTAGGTTAGCTCGGGGGAAAGAGGGGCAGCCCTGGTCGCCGGAGTCTGGCGGCGCCCGGCCGATTCCTCGCTGGAAGATGGCCGGAGACGGCGTTTTCGGGGCTAGGAAGCTCGGCACACCTCGGGATCTGGTCGGGAAGCAAGAGGAGTTCAAGCCAAACCTATCTATGGTTTCGGTTGCCACAGAGGTAGCTCGGAGAGGATGCGGCGAGCTAGGTGGCGGAACTATGGTGGCGGCGAAGCTCGGCATCATGGCTATAGTGCACAAAACCGAGGGAGAAGGGGTCGGGAAGGTCCCTGACCTTGCTGCGAAGCTTGGAGAACAACCAATTTCGACGGAGAAGTCCTCCCGAGGAGAAATCGACGGCGGCAGCGGAGCTCGGGGTGGCGGCGGCTCTGCGGCTGCGGCTAGGGCAAGATTGGAGGGCGTGGCTTGCTCGGGAAATTGTGGGGAGGGACGGCAGGGCTCGGCCGACCTATATAGGGGCGTGAGGGAGGCGTAGGAGATCCGGACTCGGGAGATTCGGTGGTTAGGATACGGTCGGAGGCGGCAACCGTGCTCGGTTCGGGCTCTGTCCGGAGGAAGAGAACGGCGCTGTGCCGTGGGCCCGACACGTCAGTGCCAGCAGGAGGGGGAAGAGGGTCACGGCTTCCTTTTATGGGCCGGTGGAGACGTGCTCAGGACGGACTCGTCCGAAAATTCCGGCGGCGGTCGGTTGGACATCGAGTCCTGCTCGGACTCCAGAGGGAGGAAGGGGACGACTCTGAGCAGCGGGTCCCACATGGCAGCCAAAGGAGAAGGGCGCCTGCGCGAGGAAGATGGGCCGGCCTGCCAACGTTCGGGTGGCCTTCGGCCCAAGCGGGGGAAAAAGGGAAGAGGGGAGGGGTGAGGTTTCTGTTTCCCCTTTTTTTTCAACTCATTTTCAAATAGGTTTCCAATTACATTTGAATATTTTCAAATCTCAATAAAGTGCAAATCAAACAAAATATCTTTGAGCAGCATGGATGCAACAAATCATGTTTCTACTTCCTATGATTTATTTTAATTGCTAAAAATTATTATTTGCCAGGTTAATATGCCAAACAATTGCATAAATAAATCAATTTATCCCTATTTTAATGAAAGCAAATTTTAGGGTGTTACAATTCTACCCCCCTTAAAATTAATCTTGTCTTCGAGATTAGATTAGCTTACTCAAATAATTGGGGATATGACTTTCTCAATTCTTCCTCTCTTTCCCAGGTTGCCTCATCCTCTGTATACCGATTCCACTGAACCTTGCACATTTTTATAACTCTGCTCCTTGTGACTCGCTCTGCTGTTTCCAATATTTTAATTGGGTATTCCTCATATGTGAGATCTTCTTTAACAACCAATTCCTCCAATGGTATTTGCTCTTCGGGCACTCGCAAACACTTTCTAAGTTGGGATATATGAAACACATCATGAACACCCGACAAACTTTCGGGTAGTTCTATCTGATAAGCTATTTCTCCGCGTCTTGCTAGAATCTTGAATGGGCCAATATACCTTGGTGCTAATTTACCTTTCATATTGAACCTTTTTACGCCTCGCATAGGTGACACTTTTAGGTAGACATAATCTCCTACTTCAAATGTCAGTTCTCTTCTTCTTGTGTCTGCATAACTCTTTTGTCGCGACTGAGCCACTCTCAAGTTTTCTCTAATTTTCGCAACTTGTTCCTCTGCATCCCTCAACACTGCTGGTCCAAACACTTGAGTTTCTCCAGTTTGGTTCCAAAATAAAGGTGTTCTACATTTACGACCATAAAAAGCCTCGAACGGTGCCATCTTGAGACTCTTTTGGTAACTATTATTATAAGAGAACTCTGCATATGGCAAACTCTTATCCCAACTATCACCTTTTTGCAATGCACAGGCTCTCAACATGTCCTCTAATATTTGATTGGTCTGTTCTGTTTGTCCATCTGTCTGAGGAGGATAGGCAGTACTAAAATTCAGCTCAGTTCCCAAAGATTCATGTATTTTCTTCCAAAAGTGAGACGTGAATTGAGTACCTCTGTCAGACACAATTTTCTTAGGAACCCCATGCAGACACACAATTCTTGCCATATATAATTCAGCTAGCTTTGCTCCGGCATAGGTAGTCTTAACCGGTATAAAGTGAGCAACTTTAGTTAAACGATCAACAATTACCCAAATAGAATCATACCCTGACTGAGTACGTGGCAAACCAACTATGAAATCCATACCAACTTCATCCCACTTCCATTCAGGTATCTTCATAGGTTGTAGCAAACCTGCAGGCCTCTGATGCTCAGCTTTAACTCTCTGACAGGTGTCACATATTGCTACATATTCTGCCACATCTCTTTTAAGTCCAACCCACCAATACCTTTCTTTAAGATCTAAATACATTTTCGTGCTGCCGGGATGTATGGAGTAGGCTGAGTCATGAGCTTCTCGGAGTATCGCGTCGCGAATAGATCTTATCTCGGGTACACACAACCTTTTTCCAAACCATAGAGTACCCTGTTCATCTATTCTAAATCCGGGTGACTTACCCACCACTACATTTTTAGCTATCTCTTTGAGCTTCTCATCTTCCAGCTGCTCTTTGCGTATATCCTGCTCTAGTGTAGGTTCAACCACTATCTCCATAGCATTAGTAACCAAACTTAAATTGAGACGCTCAAATTCAGCACATAGCTCCTCTGGCATAGGTGTTACTCGCATCTCATTAGCATAGCTCTTTCTACTAAGGGCATCAGCGACAACATTCGCCTTTCCCGGATGATAATGTACCTCAAAATCATAATCCTTGATCAATTCTAACCAGCGACGTTGCCTCAAATTCAGATCCGACTGAGTAAAAATATATTTCAAACTCTTGTGGTCGGTGTAGATATCACACTTTTGCCCAATAATATAGTGTCTCCAAATTTTTAACGAATGCACAACTGCAGCTAACTCAAGGTCATGAGTAGGATAATTCAATTCATGTTTCCTCAGCTGTCTTGACGCATAGGCCACAACTCTTCCTTCTTGCATAAGAACACAACCCAAGCCTTGACGAGATGCATCGCAATATATAGCAAATCTCTTGCTCAAATCCGGCAAAGTCAACACGGGGGCTGTGGTTAATCTTTTCTTCAATTCTTCAAAATTCTTTTGACATTTTTCCAACCAAACAAACTTAGCATTCTTTTCTAATAAAGTAGTCATAGGCTTAGCAAGCTTTGAGAACCCTTCAATAAATCTCCTGTAATACCCTGGTAATCCAAGAAAACTACGAATCTCGCTAATAGTTGTTGGTGGCTTCCAATTTAGAACATCTTCCACTTTGCTAGGATCAACTGCTATACCACCATTGGAGACAATATGACCAAGAAAGGCAACTTCCTTTAACCAAAATTCACACTTGCTCCGCTTAGCATACAACTTATACTCTCGTAATTTTTGTAGCACCAATCTTAAATGTTCAGCATGTTCCTCCTCATTTTTCGAATAAATTAAAATATCATCAATAAATACCACAACAAACTTGTCTAGGTACTCCATAAACACTTTATTCATCAGGTACATAAAGTAGGCAGGTGCATTGGTCAATCCAAAGGACATCACGGTGTACTCATATAATCCATACCGTGTAGTAAAAGCTGTCTTAGGTATATCTGTAGCACGAATTTTTAGTTGATGGTAACCGGAACGAAGATCAATCTTGGAAAATACACAAGCTCCTCTCAATTGGTCAAACAAATCATCAATCCTAGGCAATGGATATTTATTCTTGATAGTAACCTCATTAAGTGACCGATAATCCACACACATCCGCTAACTTCCATCTTTCTTATCAACAAAAATAATTGGTGCTCCCCAAGGTGAAGAACTAGGCCGAATAAAACCTTTGTCTAATAATTCTTTAATTTGTTTCTTAAGTTCTTCTAACTCATTTACTCCTATTCTATATGGACGCTTAGCTATGGGTGCAGTTCCAGGCAATAATTCAATAATAAATTCAATGTCGCGGTCGGGTGGCATACCTGGCAATTCATCAGGGAATACATCCGGAAACTCATCCACAACGTGATCTAGCTGGCTGTCATCCTCCTGGAGTTGATTAACTGTCGCTGCAGGTGGTGGTTGCATTACTACATCAACACTGACTTTGTCTCTTTTAGGCGTAGTTAACACAACGACCTTCTCCTCACACTAAATAACTGCCAATCCAGACCCAATATGACATCAATCCCAGCTGTTCTTATTACGGTAAGGTTCACTTTAAAGTCTACCCCCCTTAGAGCAATATTAACCGAAGGACAATAATATTGAGCTTGCATAGCCCCACCCGGTGAATTTACTAATATTGGGTTTTGTAGAGCTAAAAGTGGTATACTCCGTACTCTAACAAAACTTTGTGATACGAAAGAATGCGAAGCACCGGAATAAAAAAGAACAGTAGCGAGGATGGAGTTGACGCTGAACGTACCCATCATAACTTCTGGTGCTTCCTGAGCTGTCTCTGTGGACACATAATTCACCCTTCCTTGATTAGATGGTGGCTGATATCTGCTCTTTGGGTTGCTTCCCTGGGGAGTCTGCTGGTTCTGCTTCTTGGGGCAGTTGTAGGAGAGATGTCCAGTTTCTCCACAACCAAAACACTTGTTGGGGGTGCCCGGTGTATTAGTCCTCATGGGAGTCTTACTCGGGGTAGCTTGCTAGGGTGTTTGAGAGGGAGTCTTCTGCTGCTGCTGAGGATAGGGGGAACGAGGTTGGTTCTGATTACGGTTCCACTGACTAGATCCCCCTTGGTTCCACTGGTTGGATGGCCCCTGGTGTTTCTGCTGAAATTTTTGCTGCGCGGTATTGGGACACTGACGGTTGTTCCTGGTAAAACCTGGTCCTTGCTTCTTCCTCTTGTTATCAGCCATCTCCTGGCGCTTGTTGTCAATCACGATAGCGCGGTTCACAAGCTCTTGGAAACTGGGGTAGGTGGTTGTCATGAGTTGGAGTTGCAATCTATCATGAAGTCCCTTAAGAAAGAGACGTTGCTTGTCCTTGTCATTAGCAACATCATCAGGAGCATACCGTGACAATTGAA
Source organism: Eremochloa ophiuroides (assembly GCA_038502445.1). Taxonomy (NCBI): domain Eukaryota; kingdom Viridiplantae; phylum Streptophyta; class Magnoliopsida; order Poales; family Poaceae; genus Eremochloa; species Eremochloa ophiuroides. The sequence continues at coordinate 79,674,366 of JAHLJS010000007.1, read as the reverse complement.
CAAAATGATCACGGAATTCTGGCACAGACATCCGTCCTTGCTTCAGAGATCTGAACTCTGCCTGCTTCAGCTCGATCAGACCTTCAGGGATATGATATGACCTGAAGTTTTCACAGAACTCTTGCCAGGTGTTAGCAGGTGCATTGTTGGGACGACCATACTGGAATGATTCCTACCAGTCTTGAGCAGCTCCTTGCAACTGTCCAGATGCATATAACACCTTCTCTGGATCGTTGCACTGCGCAATGTTGAGTTGCCTCTCCACAACGCGAAGCCAGTCATCAGCATCTAGCGGGTCAGCGGCATGGTTGAACACAGGTGGACGACCCTTCAGAAATTCTCCTCGCTTATCTCTTGCAGGAGCTTGAACAGGCTGCGGTCCTCCCGCTGGTTGGTGCTGAATGAACTACATCATAGTTTGCATCAGCTAGTTCTGCGAAGCGATGAGGTATTGAATGCTAGGTTGCGGTGGTGGTGGTGGATTGGTATTCCTCCTGTTACCGGCCATCTGTTTTTCAACATATAAATGAGTTTTAGTATTTTTACCATTATGCAATCACTTATAAATAACGAATCTGAATTTTCTGGGCGAGATCCGATAACAGCAGTCAAGAGAAACGATCATATCTGGAGTTTCCGAAATCAAACAGAGACGTTCTCCATACCGTTGGAAAGATCAGAAAATTTTCTACAACTTCCATGTTGATCACTTCTCCAGATTCGGAAGTTAAATTAACCAAAAATAGACATGAACAGAAACTATCTAGGCTGCCAGACTGTGCAGAAACTTCAATTTACAATAGTTACATCTCTCTAACCATAATGGATATTAACTTGATTCTTGCGGCAATGGAAAGGTCTGGAAGTCTACTGTTCCCCATTAAATTTTCATAATTTTTGAAATTACGAAATTAATTAAGAATAATTAACAAGACAGAGAGGTCTGAAAAACAGATTTGGTGAAACACAGATTTAACCAAAACAACTATTTATATTATGTATCATAAATATTAATACATTTTAAAATATATTTAGTCAAAGAGTTTTCTCGAAAGATCGAGCACATAAAGACACTCTTAAGATCGAGCAGAAGCCTCTCATTATTTGATAGAATAAGGATAGCACCAGTTAAATCTTAAAATAAATCTAAAAAATATAGTTACCTGGATAATTAAAACCTATGTGAGTAGATTCCACGATAAGATACACTCAATATGCATGATGCTCTAGAACATTAAAAAAAAATGTTATTTCTACAACTCTTTATATGATAGGCCTGATCCATTTTCCCTATCACTCCATTGTGTTTAACAGTAGGTCTCCCAAGAACGACCCGTGGCGGTACAGAATGTATACACTACTAAAAAATGGTTTCACGAGACATTGCCCAACCATTAACGCAGGCAGTCATAAAATGCGACCGTCTCATAAAACCTGAGTATTTACGGAGACGGACGTTTTATTTACGCAGGCGGTCAAAAAGTGTCCGCTGTCCCTTCTCAATCATGCGTGTCTCTCTATCCCTCTTATGCGCGTCTCTCTGCCTCCGCATCCGGTCCTCTCCCTTTCTTACCACTGCAGCTACACGTCTCTCTCTCTCTCTCTCACCCCCCCCAGGCCGCACCTCCTCCGGCGGTGCCACACGGCTCGAAGATCGCAGTGCCTCCTCCAGCGGTGGCATGCAACTAGGAGTGCGCGGGTGGGCGGATCCATCCCAAGGGCAAAAGCAGGCAAATCCAGCGGCCAGAGCGTAAGTAGGCAAATCCAGCGATGAGTGCGCAGGTGGATTCGGCAGGTGGATCCCGGACCCCGTTGCCCCCCCTATCTAGACTCCTCAGCTGAATTCGCAACCCCAGCGACGGATCTGCATCCCACAAACCCCCGATCCACCACAGCTGTGGCAGCTCTGCTAGTGCCTCTTCGCCATGAAGGTGCAGCTGGCGAACTGAGCCTCCGCCTGCCCTGGTGGTGAGGTGGAAAACTTGCTTATGGCCAAAGTACCATTGGTGGTGTGGTGGTGGAGCTGAAGGTTGAAGTCTTCGAGGACGTGGCGAAGGAAGGGGACCAACGGGAAGTGAAGGCCACAGGAGAAGAACTCCCTAAAGACGACGGCCTCTTTGGAGTTGGGCCTGGGCGTCGTATCCCCCTTCGGAACCCAGCCATACCCTCATGGGAAGAAGCCCGCGGCTTCCATATTCTTGGCGTGCGCAAGGCATACCGATGACGCGCCGAAGTTAGAAGTCTTCTCTGGAGGCATTCCAGGCCCGGGGGGAGAAGGTCACTGAGAGAGACTTTGACGTTGGTGAGGGTTTCCTAGAGTTCGTGGGCCTTGGCGGCAGTGAGCATACACTATTCGAACTTTGACAACAGGCCTTCAGCGCGAACCCACGTGAACTCCGAATAAGCTTGGGGTGGAGAAGCGAGGAAAGCGAGAGAAAGGCGCGATGGCAAAGCCACCGCTAACCAAAGGCGATGGCAAAAGCACAAGCGGCGGGGAGACAAGGAGCACGAGCAGCTAGAAATGGATGGGCGCAGCAATGGTCTGATGATGCTGGTGCTGGGAGCGAAGACCCGCCACCCGGTGCAGGCCCATATTGTATGGCAGTTTGTTTAGAAAATGTCCTTTGTAATAAGGTTCCCGCGATGTGAAAAAGTAACTCCCATTCCTGGTAAAAGGGGGGACGATTGTAGCTCGTTCTCCCTTGATCTCTTTGGGAATGGGTGTGTCCAAAGCAGCCCTACTAAAGACGGGATAAGTTTCTCTCACACTAGTACATAGAACTTCAATATTGGTGGTTGATGAGCCATCTTCACTGGCGTTTCTCAGGACCGCCAATGGGAGAGGCCAGTGAAAATAATTCTCTCCACTGACAGCTGCCTAAGAACCGCCGGTGTTTCCACTGGCGGTTGGTTAAGATAACCGCTAGTGAAAAATATATTTCCACTGGCGATTCCCTTAACCAACCGCCACTGAAAATAGATTTCCATTGGCGGTTATTTAACAGAACCGCCAGAGAAGGTTTTTCCCGCCCTTTTTCAAAATTTCCCCCAACCCTGTATTTATATATATATGTATTTATTGTATATACTCAACTCTATTATGTCATGATCAAATATAGCAAAATGCAATTTAATTATAACATATATTTATATACATCAAAGTTTTGTGCTCACAATACATACACATCATACATGTATGTACATCAAAGTTACACGTGGAACCTCTAATAATCATCTCGGCTAAGTCCTAGCTTATGGATTTCTGTTAGCTCTCTGAACTCTTCACTTCCTAAAGTGCTTTTCTTATCATGGTATTTCGCGTTGCTTGGAATAATTTCTCTCATGATGAATGAGCACATGTCCGCAACTATATTATATAAAGTCTGCATGCTCATGTTCTTCTCCTTGCCTATATTATATTTCTGCAAATGAAGATAATTTATAAACACCATATGTTTAACACTTGATAATACATTTGCAACTTAAAGGACATAACTTCATATATGACTATTACTTACCTTACTATCTATGTTCTTGATGTATCGTCCGGACTGTCTCATAAACTCGCATACGTGGAATCCATAGTGGACCGATCCGAGTGGTTGCTTGTGGCACTATATGACAAGTAAGTGGTTATTTAATTAGTTGCAACATCTTCTTATGTGTCGCACATGTATGATATGTACTCGTATACCAACATACCGACCAATTGTGATTTACTATCAATGGTCGCCCTGTTCGGTCCTCGTGCTTTCCGCCTTTTAGCTTATATCACCTATATGCCCTATGATCTCGATAGAATCACCTAGTTATTCTCAAACTCTCATCGAGAAAATAATGCATGTATCTCGGCTTACCGCTCTAAGAAGGTCAAGAATGGGGCATACGTAGAGGGATCGTAATCTATGGAGTCAAAGACCACCACCCTTCCCTGCCTTGGATAAATATAAAAACAGATCCAATAGTCCCTGCACGAATCAAGTTCTTGATGCATGGGCCCACTCTGGATTAGATAATAATATTGTAAAAAGCAATTATTATATTGATGTATGTAAACTCAAACGTACCTAAAGTTGTATAGGGCCACTATGACTTGCCTATCTTCAAACTGAAGCATTGCATGTCCTAAGTTGAGGTAGTATTTGGCCTCAAATCTGTCTTTCAGCTGAGCTATAATCGCCTCAGCTTCTTCCGGTGTCTTGTCCTTTATTTCATCAGCGCCCTTTCCTATCACGAATGTGTGCCGCTCATCGGCTATTTCGATTGGGTTGAGATAGCCAATCCTTTCCCTTGCATGGGAATAACGACCCTCACCGTATAATACCTCCTACTCCTCATGTTGTAGTCTGCAAAGGCGCACGTGCATGTCAGAGATTGAAACTTGATACATCAAAATAGTAATAGCACATGTGTGTGTAAGTTCAAGAGACACTTACAAGGCCCACACCGCTACAAGCTAAATGTCGAGTCTCTTGAGGTTCACCATCAAGTGGATGTCCTCGAAGGTAACCATAGCCATATCTCGCCCACTCATAAAAGCTTTTGGTGGTATACACACGTTGATCGTGTCGAGGCCAACAGAAGCTGCTCTCATGTACCAGTCATGTATTCTTTTTATTAACGATGGGATCCTCTTTAGTGTTTCCCAACTGAGTAGAGGCCTGCTCGGCACATATCTATCAGGGACACATTCATAATCCTCTCTCATTGGCCTGTTGATCTCTATGGTCTTCAAAGATGATTTGCTGATTTCTCGGCCTTAGCACAGTCAATGACACGATCTTTGCGGGTGCGTGCAATTCCTGACAGAAATAGGATCGTCCCTGCAATTTTTTCTTTGGCTCATGGGGCGAGAATAATTTGGGTATTGAAATTTTTCTCTTCTTTGGCAATGGCGGTGTGGAAGTTTCTTCAGGTTGTGGGGCTAGTGGGGTCGAAGTTTGTTCGGGTTGCTTGGCCAGCGAGGCTGGTGGGGTTGAAGTTTGTTCTGGTTATTTCGCTTGTGGGGCTAGTGGGGTCGAAGCTTGTTCAGGATCTTTGGGTGCTGGGGAAGGTGATAATTGACTGAAGATGGTGGTGGCAGAGTGTCTGGAAGTGGCCGGAAAGGTGAAGATGATGGGCTAGTATTTGGTCGGGAAGGTGAAGACAATGGGCTAGGATGAGGATCGTTCAGTGGATGGTGGTGGCCCACTCAACCTAATGTCTCGCCTAGGCCGAAGGATAAAATTCCTGATCGCTTGTCCGAGTGTCTCAATGCCCTCAGGTCCAGAGATGTCTAGCATGTCATCCTCGTATCCTTGCACGACAGTAACCACTTCGACCCTACAGTACTCTTCTAGAATGTCGGCACCATGGAGTTTGCATCCTAGGATTGCCAAGCCCGTGCCTACTTCCCTAATACGAACATTATTAATGCCATAGCTTATGACTATGGAGCAAGACGTCGGCTTGTCAATGTCATCGACTGGATACCGAACCTTTATCGTAGACACGACACTGCTTGGAACATTTAGAGACTGTGCTACCAAGTACTTCACAGTCATTAACACCCTATTTTACCGTCAATATTTCACACATAATCAAGGTAAAACCACATGAAATGCAAAGAACTCACTTTGAAACTCACCTAGTTCCACATATGTGTATGCAGGAAAAGGAGCAAAATTAGGCAAAAATGGAAGCTACCTGGCACGTAGGCCACCTCAGCTGTTGTAGACATTTCTTAATGAAATGCTGAGAGGTATAGATTAATGTGCCACCTAATTGGTCTACAGATCACTTGAACTCTAATCCTCTGTCTCTTAGAAATAATTAGGTTGTCGTCCCCAGCATTATTCTAAAAGATCTCTCCTTCGAGCAAGTGACTGAAAATATATTATATTATATCCGCAAGCACACAGTTAAAATATACACCATTGTAGCATTTTACCTAAGAGTATTCAGGGTTATCATTTATATTTTACCACTGGGAAGGGTTGGCAATAAATAGGATGCAGGTAGATAGATAGTTATCATATGCAAATATGGAGATAACCATGCATGACCTACTTACTCAGAACAGGGGTTATGTTACAACAACAACAACAACAACAACAACAACAACAACAACAATAATAATAATAATAATAATAATAATAATAATAATAATAATAATAATAATAATAATAATAATAATAATAATAATATATGATAAGCTTAATGATCAATCAATCAGTCAATATATAATATGATCACTTAGAGCATTTCCTATCTAGGCACTAGCATGGATTAGGCAGAAGCATAAGGATATCCTAAGTCATTCTAACTATACTACTAAAGACATATTAGATTGGTGCAATTATACTAGCAATCATAGCAAAAACACTTCATATTCATACTTAAGGGAATATTACTGAGCATGATCAAGATCATAGCCAGCCTTCTAAAGTAATAATAACTTCCTACTCTCCCTACATTCGGAGTGTGGACTACAAAGGACTCAACAGGAGTGTCATATCCACGATCTACCACAGAATCCAGAATATAAGGCGCATTTGCAGATAAACTACATCTAAGAACCATGCTTACATGCAGTTGGTCACCCATCCATGATGTTAATGAATGAGAGCTATACAAATCTATGTATGAATATGAATGCATCTTAACTATGCAAAACATACATTCTAGACAAGCAATGAATAGCATAATTGAGAACATAATTAATAGTAGAACAATATCAATCAGCTTTATCTCAAGCACTCAAAAGAGGTTTAAAATACAAGAGAGAGCTTACAATGGCTTCGGGAAGCCTCCAGCTCCAGACGAGATCTGGAACTCAAGTAGAACTTGCCTCCTTCTACTACTAACCTATGTAGCTATGCTCTAGATGGTGAAGCACTAATGATTCTAGGGTTTCTGGCTCTGCTCTATATTGATCAACTTATTGGTTATGAAACCCTGAGGGGGTCTGGGGCTGATTATATAGGCCGATGGGATGAACCGTAGCCCTTGGATCAAATCGACTTCGATGGGTAGTGGAGATTGATCCTCAAAAACAGATGTGGGTCCACGTTAAAACGCACGCAGAACAAACTCTCTGACAGGTCGGCCGACCTAGTCAGTGGGTCGATCGACCTCCCCTGCTGCCAAGTGGGCCCTGCTTCTGCCAGCGAGTCTTTGGTGTTCTCTAGAATATTCTTGATCTCCTTTCACGGTGGAATTCGATGTTTTAGTCCAACATGTGGGTCTCTCTTGGTTCTCTTCTGATTAACACCCTGCAAAACACTGATTCACCAAAACTTTGGAATTCTGTCAGTTAAAACCCTATTCTATGGTGGTGTTTATCTTTCTACCCTTATTTCATGTTTAGTTGACGGGTAAAATCATACAATAATTACCGTCAACAGCTGTCACATGGGCAGAAGAGGTAGGGCGGCTGCCCTACGAGGAGGGCGCCCGCCCTGTCCCTGTCACTCCTCCACATCACTGATCCGTGGGGAGGTTCCCAGAAGCCATCCAAGCCATCCATCAAAGTCGGTTTCATCCTAAGGTGATCAAGTGATGTGCCAAGGATCCAAGGACCCACATGCCATCCTCCAAGGGCCACAAACCACCTCTACAACCGCCATGAGGATCACAACCGACCTTGCAACCGCCATTGGGAAGGATCCACGGCCGTTGGATGGCAAGGCGGTGGATCCAAGGGGCGCCCGCCTTGTTCCATAGGGCACCCGCCCTGCCTCTGGGGCCACCGACCTTTAGCAGCGCCTAAAAATGCCCCTGAAGCTCCCTAGCACTATAAATAGGACCTCCTGCTTCACTTGTAACAGAACTACTAGGGAAATAGCTCAAATACTACTCCAAATAGCTCATTCAGTAGTTCCTCTCTCTCTAGCAAAGCTCTGCTCTTAGGAGTAGTAGCTAGCAAGAGAAGAGTAGAGTAGTGAAGAAGTCTCTCTCTGAGGTGTTCTCGAGAGAAGGTGGAAGCCTGAGGAGGAGCTGGACTTCGTATGGATTTTATATAATTTTAAAACACTTTTCTAGCAAGTTCCTCGTCATGTTACGGGAACAAGATGCTTGAAATTTGATGTGAGTTCATAGATAGGGACTCAACATGCACTAAATACCATGAATAACATTTTTGGAAGCACTAACTTGCATTATTCCTTGCACATGCAGTTCAAATTTAAAATATTAAAAAAAATCAACGAAGCGAAATAAATTAAGGAAATATATCAAAAAAGTCAAAATTGGCCGAAATTTTAAAATTGAGTTTTAAATAATGTATTATAGCCCCCAAAAATACTGGGTTAAAAAAAACCAAAAAAAATTTGCCGAGGGCCCAGATTGGCCCTCGGCAAAGAATTTTTTTTAAAAAAATAAAAATCTTTGCCGAGGGCCTGACGGCAGGCACTCGGCAAAGATTGACGCCAGTGGCCACCATGACCTATCCAGCCATATTTGCCGACGGCCAATTTGCAATCTTTGCCGAGGGCCTAGCTTTGCTGAGGGCTCCTGGGGCTGGGCCTCGGCAAAGAGAGCTTTTGCCGAGTGCCCGAGATCCAGCCCTCGGCAAAGCCAGAAGCCCTCAGCAAAGAGGCCGTTTCCAGTAGTGTAAGATTGTCGCCGGGACTTGCAGTATGCTACCCTACAGGATTATAGTGCTGGCCTCTATGACTGGATGCAAGCGAGGCTTGGTTATGTTTGTTTGCTGGAAATTATTTAGATTGTTTTTTGGATGAATTTTAAATATTTTCTCAATCTATGCTTCCTTACTTACAGATATTTGTTGGTTGTTTGATTTTCATTGTAGATGATGCCGTAGCGTTAGCACGGGCAATATACTAGCTAGTTATTAGAAGTTAACAGCCACATTTAGTAATAACCAGTTCTCAAAATTGCTTATGCACCATATTATGGTTTGATGGACAGACATAGTGTGTCTTTGGTTTGGGTGAGGTTGGAATGGGGTGGTCCCATACGTGTTTTATTTTGGGATGGAAGCATGGAACCATCCCACCTAGGTGTTTGGTTGGGAGCACAGGTCGATCCTTTTTTTTTTTTTGGGACAGCTTTGGATATGTTGTGATTATCGGGTATTCTGGTTTAGGGCCTGTTTGGGACAGTCCGTGTCCTCTAGACCCACAAAAATCACGTCTTTATCTAAACACTTCTCCACCCACAGATATCAAACCATCAAAAATTCAGATCTAGGAGGTAGATCCATGGATTTTCTGGAGCACCTCAAGGGGTGCTCTAAAAAACATTGGATCTGTGTCTCCAGGGGTGCCCACTGAACTCGCCACCGCGCACTTCTACCACTGGCGTCACCCAGGCCGCGCTGGCCACCAGCCACATTGGCCCTTTCCAGGGTGCGCCACGCCCCGCCCCGCCCATGCCGCCGCGGCCACCGGCCATCGCAGGCCCACCCAGACCGCACCGAACCCCGTCTAGGCCGCCCACCGCAACCTCGCCAGGTAGCACTGAGCCCCGCCTAGGCCGGCCGCAGTGGCCCCTCCATGGCTACACTAGCCATCGGCCACGCTAGCCTCGCCTAGTCCACGCCGAGACCTGCCCCAGCTAGCTGTAGCGGCCCCGCCCAGACTCGCCCAGGCGCTTGCCACCACACCACCTTAGCATATCCTGCGTGACAGAGACATGAAGGATGTTGGGCTGGTCTGACAGATCCACCGTGGAGCTCTCCCAAAGACTTTTTTAAGCAAGGGTGATAATGGCGTTTTGAACTAATGGCTAGTAAATTTGTATTTGTGCTTCTGGCTCGGATGGTGTGCTCAGAGGACATAAGGATGTATAGTGGTTCTGGCAGAATGTCTCTACATCCAGTTTATGGTTGCTCGTGTTATCGGAACTTGTTTGTAGTAGGACTTACAAACGGGAGAGAAAGGGAAAGGCTCCGAAGTCTCTGAGTTATGTGCAGTGTGCAATTGGAGTTGGTTCTAGTCCAAGTCCTCGAAGTCATTTGAGTCCTCGTAGAAATTCTAGATGAAAAATCCGACCCTTTTGCAGGGTGTCCTGCCTCCCCTTTTATAGCCCAAGGGGAAGGCACAGCGTACAGCTGAGAGACAGAGAGAGAGAAGAGAGAGAGAGAGAGACGAAGGGAAGCCTTCATAGTCATGCTGCCCTTCTTCACCGGGTTTGCTCGTCCTGTAGATCAGAATGGCCGGGGCGACTCCACCTGTAGTCCTGTTGACGGTAATGGCGTGGGAGGCTACATGTCATGCCCTGTCGTCTGCTAGCACCGCGCGCCGGCCCCCCTTTCGTCATGGCACCCCCGTCCCATCCAGTGGATGGCGTGGTATGGAGAAGCCGGGAGGGGAGCCATACGCGTGCCTAGAAACCTGCTCCATTGCACCTATTGACAACAACTCAACCCGAAGCGCTACACACGTTGACAATCACTCATCACATGTCGACACACAAGGGCACATATTAACCTTGTATTCGCATGCTCCTTTCGTTAAACCTAAATTCTTAGGCAAGGAATCTATTTATTTAAGGAAGATGGAGTAACTACATGAGGGAGTCCAAATAAGCACAACAGTCGATAGATATATTTATTTTGTAGACCTTGAAGTGCCTTCCTAGAACAACCAAAACAGCCTGAACTATCTAGATAGTGTATTGAAAATAGCGGATTCCATTCTACTTAATCCGTCTCAATTTATAAGTCGTTTGAATTTTTTAACCCTAGGTGTGACCACTCGTCTTATTCAAAAAATTACACAAAAAGAATTAAATTTAAATTATTCTTGAATAACTTTTATTAATAAAACGGGTCAGAATAAAAGAAGTGATATTTTACACAAATTTTTGAATAAGACGAGTGGTCAAACTTAAGGTAAAAAAGTCAAACGACTTATAAATTGGAACAGAGAGAGTAGGTTATATATGACTCTTGGACAATAAAGTAAGTTTTTGGTCTAGTTATAAACGTTATTCAAATATCTTTACATTATAGGTGCCCTTACTCCAATGGTCTCTGCGGAGTCAGTTGGTCAGAAAGTAGGCGGGGGATAGCTCGAGGTCGAGGCTGCTAAGGTTCAATTTGAACAGACGTGTGCAGGCCATCTCTGCGCGTAAGGGCATGTGCAGGCTACTTCTTGGCTATTACATCCCGTACTATAACCATTGCAATTTAAAAAATTAGGCCCCGTTTAGATGCACTTCAAAATTCTAAGATTCCCATCACATCACGTCACATTAAATGTTTGGACGTATATATAAAGCATTAAATGTAGATGAATATTTTGCATGTTTGCACAGTTTATATGTAAATCATGAGACGAATTTTTTGATTCTACTTAGACCATGATTGAATACTTATTGTAAAAATTAGCACACGTGCTACAGTGCAGCCTTATACCTACCAAGCACCAGGGATTAAAAATAGAAATTTAAAATAAAGTAGTTGATAACGTCTGTCTCGTTAGTAACAAAATGGATGTCTGAGATCATCTGACCACTTCAGTAAGGCCTTGTTTAGATGCACTTCAAACTTTTAAGATTCTCATCACATCGAATATATCAATACATACATGGAGCATTAAATATAGATAAAATGGCCATGATTCAATACTTATTGCAAAACTTAGCACATGTGCTACAGTGCAGCCTTATACATACCAAGCATAGGGGATTAAAGATAGAAATTTAAAATATTGTTGTAACAGCAGCGGAGGCTCGGCCGCAAGGGCATGCAATTCCGAGGATTACCGGCCATTTTACCGTCACGAGCTAGTTTCGTTGTGCAGGTCGACGAAGGCATTTGGACCGCGTTATGAGATACGACATTCGGAGGCTAACGGAACCTCCGCCCGTGCGGCGAAGCTTACCCCGCCTTAGGCGAAGGCTCTAAGAAGCCCAGGCTAACGGAACCTTCGCCCGGGCGGCGAAGGTCACCCCGCCAAGGGCGAAGGCTCCTAGAAGCCCAGTCTGATGAAGGTCCGACCGCGGCGCCTGAAGGTTTGTGAAGGTTCTAGCGTGAGGGGCTCCTCCGCACCATCCGAAGGTCTCACAGCGTGAGGGGCCTACAGGCTGCTACACGACAAGCAAAGGAGTGGTTGGAGCGTAGCAAGGAAATGACCTGAATACCCAAGGAGCCGGTAGCACTGGCCAGGGATATTCCGGGAATATCCCTCTTGTACTCAGGGATTCTAGTGTAAATCATACTTACTAAACCACTGTAGTCTATAAATAGTGATGTAATTACAGTGTACAAAGTTAGTTGGGATCCATTTATTACTCGTACATTTCCACGTGAGATCCCTAAGATCCTAACTTGGTGTTGTCCGAGGGGGCCCAAACCCGGCCCGGTGCTGGACCCTCTCCGCCAACATTTGGCGCCCACCGTGCTAGGCCACAAAACAACCACATATGCCACCCAAAAGGAAAGCGCCAGCGCGCTACCGCGACGAGGCGGAGACCGCACGAAGGGGGAGACCTCCGTCCCGAGCGCATCGCAAGCCCAGGGCGGACAACCCACCTCAAGAACCGCCAGCCGATGGAGGTGGTGATCAAGGAGGAGACGAGGAGAACGGAGATCAACACCCAGTTGACCCCGACCTTACCCCAGAGCAAGTACTACAACAGCTGCAAGAACAGATACTGAAAGCTCAACAGGACAGGGACAAGCTGGCACTGGAGAGCGCAGCTGCACAAGAGACGATGATGATCTCGCAGCAAGCAGCAGAGCTTCGTTAGCAGCTTGCAGTAATCCAGGCGGAGATCTAGAGCCTCCAGACTCCGCCCCCTCCATGGCATTCACTCAACCCATCCCAGTATCAGAGCAATCCCCGCAGATCATTCACATACTGGATCAACCAAGCGTTCCTCAGCGCACCTCAACCTAGCAATTCAATACAACCTTCGACAGCAAATCACCCCTGTCGCAAAGGCTTCAGGCCACTCCATGGCCAGCGAAGTACAAGCCAACTACACTACCCAAGTTCAACGAAAAGTCGGACCCAAGACAGTTCCTCATGGGATTTGAGGCAGCCATAGCCTCAGCAGGAGGAAATGAAGCAGTCCTCGCCAAGTCCTTTGTCATTGCAGCTGAAGAAGACACCTCGGCCTGGTACTCAATGCTCAAGCCAAGTTCAATATATTCTTGGGAGAACCTTCGTGACAAGGTTCTAGCCAACTTCAAGGGTTTCTCAAGTGAGTCCCTCACAGCCTTCGACCTATTCCAGTCCAAGCAAGCCCACGGTGACTCCTTGAAGCAATACTTCTAGAAGTTCATTCAGCTCAAAGCGAAGGCTCCGGATGTTCTAGAAGAGGTTGCAATCGAAGCCCTTTCGTAGCTCACCTAGCGAGAGTGAAACCCCAAACCCTCGATGCACTCTACCAAGAGTTTGAAAAGTACTGCCGGTCGAACAGTGACCTTCGAAGGAGAATATTGGAGCAGAATCAGCACAAGCAGCAGAACTCATCCCAGGCGAAACATCAACAACAGAAGCAACCAAACCCAAGCTGGCAGCAGACCAAATAAACTCAGCAAGTACACAACGTCAGTCGCTAGAACCAGCAGAACCCCCCGTCAGCAAAGCCAGCAGGTGGCAGGGCCAGAAAGCCAAGCAAAATAGGCAAGCTGGAAAGGGCCCCTACAGCGCGAGCGGAAGCAATATTGCTTTTTTCACGAGGAAAACAAGGGGCACGTCACAAGAGACTATCCGGAGGCGAAAGAAGCCCAAGAAAGAATGAAAGCGAAGGCCAACTCACAAATGGTGCAAACTCAAGAGCAAAGACAGGTCAATCACACCAACCAGTGGCAGCAGCAACCATACTGTCCGGTCTACCCAAGTTTAAACTCCACTCAGATTCATCCATCAAAGTTGGCCGCACAGTACTACCCAAGCTTCCTACCAGCATGGCGACCGAGCCAGACAAGCACGAGTCAGCATAGCGAACCTTCGCTCATCCAGTATCCATGGCCTCCGCAGCTCACATACTTAGAGAACCACGCTCCAAGGGAGCAGCAAGTGCAACAGGCTCTGCCTCCTCCTCAAACAAAGCAAGAGCCAAACCACCAGCCAGAGAACCAAGTCAACACCCACGCCCCGCTACAAACCATTGGCATGATATTGCCGATAGCCGAAGGCTCCGCGCTGGAATTTGAAACAAAGAGGCAGAAGAAAGACCACTACAGGCTAGTCAACAATGTTGTGGTCCAAGGTCCAGTAAAGTATTCAGATTGGTCTAAGATGCCATTGAGTTTCAGCGAAGATCTCTGCCTGGAAAGCTTCCCACACACTGACACAATGGTCATCAAGGCAAACATTGCAACCTGGCAAATCAGCAGAATACTCGTAGACACCGGCAGTTCAGCGGACATCATCTTCTCCAATGCATTTGATCAGATGAAAATCAGCAGGGCTTAGCTGCAACCTTCGGAATCGCCTTTAGTAGGTTTTCGGAGGTAGGAAAATTCTAGCGCTCGGAAAAATCTCCTTGCCTGTTTCTTTCGGAGACCAGCACAACGCGAGGACAGAATACATCACCTTCGATGTAGTCGATTTGCATTACCCTTACAACACCATATTTGGGTGAGGGTTCTCCAACCGATTCAATGCAGCTATACACATGGCATACCTCTGCATGAAATTCTATCCCTACACGGTGTGGTCACAGTGAAAGACAGTCAGAAAGAGGTAAGGAACATATAGCGATCCAATCACAAATCCCAGAGAAATATCAATTTAGTTGAGCAACAGCCTCCGGACATGCCGAAAGGGAAGACAGACTTGAGAGACCAAGAGAAAGCAAAGGGAATACCGCTGCAAAATGATGTGCCCGACAGGAAGGTACTAATAGGTGAAGACCTCCCGCAGCAGGAGCAGCAAGAAATCCTAAGAGTTCTCGCAGCTCACAAAGAAATATTCGCATGGGATGCCTCCGACTTGAAAGGAGTGGCAAGAGACACAGTTGAGCACAGTGTTGATATCAATCCCAACATAAGACCAAGAAAGCAGAAATAGAGAAAAATGTTCAAAGACCGAATCCAGGCTGCCAAGGCGGAGGTCCAGAGATTGCTTAATGCGAAGGTCATCAGAGAAGTGAAATATCCAGAGTGGCTGGCAAATGTAGTGCTCATACAGAAGAAGAACGGCAAAATGTGCATGTGTATCGACTTCACAGACCTAAACAAAGCTTGCAGAAAAGACCAGTTCCCTTTGCCGAGGATAGACTCCTTAATTGATAGAGTAGCAAGACGCAAAAGGTTTTCCCTGCTGGACTGTTTCTTAGGATACCACCAAATCTGGATGGAGAAGGAGGATGAGGATAAAACAAGCTTCACCACACCCTTCAGAACATATTGCTTCATGAGAATGCCCAAAGGTTTGAAAAATGCAGGAGCAACCTTCGCCAGGATGACAAAATCAGTCTTGGGGTCTCAGCTGCAGAAAAACATCATAGCATATGTGGATGGCATTGTCGTTATGAGAGAAGAAGAGGGCAACCACATTGCAGACCTGCAAGAAACCTTTGTGAACCTCTGCTTGGCTGGCTTGAAACTCAACCCTGAGAAGTGCATCTTCGGAGTCAGCAAAGGAAAGATGCTCGGATACATTATCAGCCCAAAGGGCATCAAAGCCAACCCAGAGAAAACACAAGCAGTCCTTGCTGTGGTAGAGCCGAAGACTAGAAAAGAGGTGCAGAGGCTAACGGGAAGAATTGCAGCGCTCAACAGGTTCATTTCAAAATCCGCTGAAAAAAGCTTGCCTTTTTTCAAGGTCCTAAGAAGCGCAGAAAATGTTCAGTGGGGCCCTGAGCAAACAGCAGCCTTCGGGGAGCTCAAGGACTACCTAGCGAAGACTTTGGCAGTAGTACCACCAACAACGGAGGCACCTCTGCTTCTTTACGTGGCAGCCTCTGACCATGCAGTAAGCGCAGTCCTAGTCCTAGAGAAAAAAGAGGAAGCGAAAACCACACAATACCCAATGTACTACATCTTCGAGGCTCTGTCCAGGGCCAAGCTTGGTTACTCGGAGGTTGAAAAGATCATCTATGCCATACTGACAGCTTCAAGAAAGCTCAAGCACTACTTCCAAGCCCATGAGATCTTTGTCCCTTCGGACAGACCCATTGCAGAGATACTGAACAACAAGGAGGCATCCAACATAATTGTCAAGTGGGCAACAGAGCTGTCTCAGTTCAGCATAAGTTGCATCCCCTAAACAGTGATCAAGTCACAGGTGCTAGAAGACTTTGTCGCAGATTGGACTCCCTCCTGGCAAACGGAAAAACCAGAGCAGGAACAGCATTGGACAGTGCATACAGACGGCGCATGGGGGCGCCTTGCTACAGGTGCATCTGCAGTCATCACAACCCCATCTGGATCAAAGCTTAAGTATGCCAAGAGACTAAACTTAAATCCACAAATAACATTGCAGAATACGAAGGGTTACTACTCGGCTTGGCCAAAGCCAAAGCAGCGGGGGCTCAGAGAGTATTGGTAAAAACAGACTCTCAAGTCATAGCAGGGCAAGTAGAGAAGGATTTCACAGCGAAGGAGCCTGAGCTAGCAAAGTACCTAGAGGCAGTAAGGAAGGTTCAAAGGATTCACAGTGCAGCATATACCGAGAGCAGACAATATAGAGGCTGATGAGATAGCGAAGGCTGCAGCAACCTAGTGCGCACTGCCTGAAGATGCGTTCCATTGTGAGAGCACAGAACTAGCAACCAAGGGCAGTACCTCAGAGAGAGAAGTACTAGCCCTAGACAATGATTGGAGAGCAAAGATCATAGAAGAAATCTCCGGTAACACACCGGAAGACAAAGCAACAGCGGCCAGACTAAAAGCAAGAGCACGGTCATACGCTATCATAGATGGGTCCTTGTACAAGAGAGGGGTAGTTCAGCCCCTACTGAAGTGCATCCCGTCGAGCGAAGGCATAGACCTGCTCAACGAAATCCACTCAGGAATCTGCGGCTCCCACATAGGGGCCAGAGCTCTATCAGCGAAGGAAATCAGACAAGGATTCTACTGGCTAACAAACCTCAGAGATGCAGAAAACATTGTCAAGAGTTGCCAGGCATGCCAGCTAAAAGCACCCCACCAGTCAAAGCAAGGAGCGAAGACTCAGCTGATACCACCCACATGGCCTCTCCGGAGATGGGGAATAGACCTAGTTGGCCCCCAACCTCCTTTGCAAGGGGGGAACAAATTTGCAGTGGTGGAAGTAGAATACTTCACAAGATGGATAGAAGCAAAGCCATTGGCGACAATAACTTCAAACTCTGTAAGAAAATTCTTATGGTAGAATATTGTATGCAGATTTGGGGTCCCGAGGTGCTTACACTGGACAACGGCAAACAATTTGACTCCGACAGCTTCAAAAGCTTTTGTGACAGCATAGGCACTAAGCTAGCCTTCGCATCCGTGTACCACCCAGAGTCCAATGGAGCTCTGGAAAGAGCAAACAGAGCAGTGTTCTCAGCAATTGCGAAGACCCTGCATGGGATGAAAAAAGGAAAATGGATAGAGGAGCTACCGAAGGTCGTGTGGTCACATAACACAACCACCTCCAGAACCACAGGGTTCACACCATTCAAGCTCCTGTATGGAGAAGAAGCCATGCTACCCGAAGAGGCCAAGCACTAGAGCCTTTGCGTGATCAAAAACCAGCTCGCCTCAGATGAAGCATACTCAAAAGAGATAATGGAATGATTAAGGCTAGAAGCCGTGGAGGCAATTGACAAGTACCAGGCCCAAACAAGGCGCTGGAGAGACAGTAAGGTGGTTAGAAAGAGCATCAGAACCGGAGACATAGTGCTCCGACGCAAGCCAGACACAGCAAAAGCAGGCAAGCTGCAACCAAAGTGGGAAGGACCCTATACTGCAACAGAAGCAGGGTGGCCGGGATCATTCTACCTCACAGACACCCAAGGCAACACAACATCACACACCTGGAATATCGGCAACCTCCGCAGATTTTACATTTAAGTTGTACAGGGCAACCTTCCAGAAACTATAATCGAAGGCCCCTTCCTTTTTTGCATTTTTCATTTTTTTAGTTTTCTGAAAAGGACAGCACTATTTTCCTCACAACGGGGGCTCCTAACGGAGGTAAGGTTTTTAATGAGGCAGTACCTCTGTAAACCCTCTGAAATATAAAGAGGATAACCCCAAGAGCAGCCTCCGCCATAAAGTCGAAAGTGGTCGGCAAAGGGACCACAATATTGGACGCATTAATCATGAGGACAACCTGCAACGCCCCCAAGTGGCGCAAGTTGACCTCCGCTGGCAACGTCCTGTCCAAGTTCAGGCACCAGCAAATCCCCGAAAAATCAGGATGAGTAAATACCTTCGCTGGCAAAGTCCTGTCCAAATTCAGGCACCAGCAAAACCCCAAAAAATCGGGACGAGTAAATACCTCCGCTGGCAAAGTCCTGTCCAAATTCAGGCACAAGCAGAACCCCGAAAGATTAAAAGGGAAAATACCTTCGCTGGCAAGTCTTGTCCAATCGCAGGCGCCAAAAAGATTTCAAAAAAAAGAGGTCAATCAACCTCCGCTGGAAGTCAAAATCCCAAAGGGGGGACAATACCTCCGCAGAAAAACTCCTAGAGAATTCCGGGCACCAGAGAAATCTTAGAAAGAAAAGCCTTCGTTTAAAGCAAATCTAAGTCATAAAGACCAAGGGCATACTGCAAATCCTGCGAATTAAAGCACGTCTCTTAAAATCGCACACCTAACAAAGGACATAGTATTCGTGGTCACAGGATTCACCGACCAATAATAATGGCACCCCACGGGGTGCTCCCTATAAATGCCAGGGCCCAAGACCACAAAACCCGTAACCGTTCCAACTCAAAGCATAACGCTAAAACACAGAACTTAGAGGGGGATGGCAGCCGACGTACATTTAACAGCAAGGCTGGAGAGATACCACTCGAATACTCATAAAGACTTGGCCACTATGATACAACAAAGAACCAGCCTCTGCCAAAGATCTACGAGCCGGCGAAGACTAGGGGGATACCATGCGAAGACTCATAACGTCCCCCCGAGTTCGTCGGCGCGTTTTGCTTCAAACCGGCCTCAAGACGAGGCCCCGCCACTACATAGCTTCCTGAAACCGCAGACCAAGCGAAGGCTAAAGCGACAACCGCGTCCGCTAAGTATGCAACTACAGAAGCAATGGCAGCGAGCATGAGTTCAACAACATCTACAAGCATCTGCTCTAGAAGCAGATCACCAAGCAAACGCGAAGGCTGACTGCGTTGCTAGTCAGCCATAGAAGCGAAAGGCCGGCAAAAAGATCAAGAACGCGTCCGCAGCAAGCAAAACAAATGCGGATCGGCAAGCCAACGCGGAGGCTAACTGCGATGCCAGTTAGCCAAGCAAGTAAAGACCGCTTCATAAACCAAGCGACAAACAACAAAATAATGTAGTGCGAAGCACGTGTAAGGAGTCGATGAAGAACAAACTAAGCGAAGGTAGATTCAAAATGTTCGAATATAAAAATACTTTCAGCCTTCAACTCCACGCCAAGCTAAGGCCCTAACAAATGAATTACGCTCATCATCGATCTCCGCCTCAACAAAGTCAAACATGCCTTCGGCGCTGGTGCCAGGAAAGCAGTCGCGCCAATAATTCCAAAGTTCGCCCCCGAACGAAGATACCGTGACTCCAAAAATTAAGAGGGCAAATGTCCTGCGCAGGGCTAGCGAAGGTACCCTGCGCAGGACACATATGAGTTAATAAACTTCATATAGTACATTTACAAAATACTCAAGTCCCAACAAGGTCCTAAACCCAAAGTCAAGCTAATGAATCCTAGACCTCGGAGCAAGCTGCGTCATTTGCGTCGGCATCCTTCGATGGCACGCTAGTGGGAGGAGCCTGAGAGCTATCGGCAGCCTTCGAGGCGGCCGCCTTAGCTGTCTGCTCAGCAACCTACAAATAAGCAGTAAGCAAACTCGGAAAGGAAAGAATTCCTTGATCAACAAAGGGAACAACACCAACGAACCTCCGCTCGGCGCGCCTCCACCATAGCCCTCACGTCATCATGGCCATAGTCAAACCAAAAGTTGGCTATGAATCGGCGGACAAAGGCTCCGGTAGCCTCAGTTCCCTCATCAAGCTCCACAGGGCTAGAGTACTTCTTCTTTTTGTGCATCACATCGACATGATCACAACCGGCGGCCACGAGGGTCTTCGCGAGGTTGGTGGCGCTCGACAGCACGCCGAAGTGGCTCACAGCCTTCACAAAGTCCTCAAGCCCTGGCATTCATGTCTTCAGCCACTGGAGAGTGGGCAGCAACCCTCTTTCGGGGAGCAGAGGAGCTTCACCGCCAAAATTAGTGTTGATGGTAGTTATTGTATGATTTTACCTGTCAACCAAACATAAAAAGGGATAAATGAGAGCCACCACCTAGAATAGGGTTTAAACTGATAGAATTCCATGAGTTTTGGTGAATCTATGTTTTTCAGGGACTATACAGGAAAAGAACCAAGAAGGACCCACATATCAGAGAAAAATATCGAATTCTACTGTGACGGGGGATCAAGAATATTATATAGGACTCCAGAGACACGTCTGCAAAGACAGGGCCCAGATGGTAGCCGGGGGAGGTCGGCCGACCTCCCTGACAGGTCAGTCGACCTGGTCAGAGCCCCGTTCCGCGTCCGCTTCGACATGGACTCTCCACCGCCTTTGAGGATTAATCTCCACCACCCGTCGAAGTCGGTTTGATCCAAGGGCTATGGTTCATCGCCTCGGCCTATATATACAGCCCCAGACCCTCCAGGGTTTTATATGATCCAAAGAGAAATCAATCCAGGGTTTCAGAAATCCACCGACAAATTTAGAGCAAAGTAGAAACCCAAGATAGGATCTAGAGCCAAGCATCGAGTAAAAGATTAGCCTCGTAGTCTCTCTAGATTAGGGCTAGTCTTATTCTAGAAGTGGTGTTGTAGAAGAGTTGGAGATAGCTGGAGGAGTTGCCGGCCTGTCCATGACAGCTCTACAACTTGTATCCACGGATTCATGTCCTTCTTTGGGGCTTGTTTCTGAAGATTTCTTCGGAGTTCAACTTCTAATCCAAGTGAGTAACATTGTTATTATTGTTCTTAAGGTTTATGATTCTTTTGAGTGCTTTAGTCTTGGTAGCTCCTTGATTGAAGTAGTAATTTATAGTTTAAGCGTGGTGTCTAGATTATATTTGCTTGTAAATGCCCCATACTGTCCGGATCGGTGGTAGCTCGCGAGGGTCAGCTAGCCTTGTTGAATCTTTCATAGTCCACCTCCTGTCAGTAGGCCCGTAGGTCTCCTTTACTAAGGAATTTACCTTTTGCTGGTACTTTCCCATAGTAATTTCCCATTCAGAACAATCATATCATATCTTGTGAGGATTAGAACTAAAAGCCTTAGCAATATCCTTTATCACTCTATTTTCTCCGTCCTTGATAGCAGCTTAGGGGTTAAGTCTAGATTGTAGTTATCTCATTTTCCCTATGGTAAAATATAAATAACGATACCTTGGAATACTCGCTAGTGAAGTGCTACATCGGTATCTGTCCGCTTGCAGATAATCCTAGTGTTTATTTGTTTGAGTTATCTTATACCAACAAGCATTTCTGGCGCCGTTGCCGGGAAAAACGGTTGAAACATCTAGAGTCTATCTTAACCTTGTATTCATACTTTTTCTTTATTATCTTGTTGGCGCAAAAAGTGGTTCCCTAAGCCCAACACACCAGGGAAGCCAGAAACGGCCCTTGAAAGCAGTAGAGCTCTCGCAGTTCCAGCTAGCTTCGGACCCGGTCTGGGAGTGTCGGTAACACCCAAGCGTGCTAGTCAATTTGACCTGCAATTGACAAGGAAACAGAGATAATCAGTAACACAAGGCGGAACCGACTGGTGAGCCCAGATAGTTCCAACTGTACGGCTCAAAGAGCCAGTATAATCGGAGATCGACTAGAAAGCGAATTCCGTCATGTTATGAACTGATAGTATAATAATGAAGTAAAACGGCTATCAGGATATTCATGGAAGGATAATAACGAGCTAGCCGATCTAATTCGGTTAATGTATACAAAAGAAAATAGATCACGTGTACAGATCTGATCTGTACATCAAACAAGTAGAGATCTACTAAAGCTGGTCTAGAAGGCCGGCGGCTTTAGTAAACCCTTTTCGCTAAGTTCGCCAAGTCTGCGTTCACCTGGTCTAACGGCCAGCGGCCTTCAACAAACCCAGCAAACAAAGCTAGATCCTTTGATATCCAAATAAGTCTATATGCACGATCTATTCGTGAAAGCACAACTGAATCGGCTTTTTAGCTGATGCAGGGTCCATGAAGCACGAACGAATGCTAGCGTAGTCATAAACAGACCTCAAACTAAAGCAAGTCTAATCTAGCGAACCTTGTTCAGGTTAAAACTATTCCACCGGATGACACTCAGTTTAACTTAATACATAACATCCACCGGACGACATTATGGTTAAACAAGGACACGAAAATAAGACTTATGATAACCTCAGAACCACTTATGTCTCAACTAGAACCGAACGCACAACATGTAACGAACAAGATTAATATGGAATTAGCCGATGTAAACATGGAATCGATCATCATGGTAAGATAAGCATAAAAAACCATAAACGACAATCAGATTCAAGTAAATCCAAGGCCAAATCTATCGATCTTGATCAGGCAGAGATATTGTTATAATAAGGTAAATCAATTTAAACAAACAATACTGTTAACTTAATGAATCTAACTAAATTGCCATATTTAGCTAGAGCCGATAACTAATCCATGTATGCAAACTATCTCAATCTATAGCCTGTCTACCGGATGACATTAACTAATAGATTAATCAAGCAAACAAACATGAATCGATAACTAATCCGCGCGTGAAAACCGTCCTAATCTGCATCTCGTCCACCGAATGACGGTTAACACAGATTGATCAAGTAAACCAGCGTGAATCATCCTTGACTCACTATGCTTCCCACGTCCACCGGATGACGCCAAAGGAACAGAGCTTAGCAAGGACCCTGGTCCGCCATGCTTCCGCGTCCACTGGATGACGCTAAAAAGACATAGTTTAACAGGGGGTTGACGATACTTATAAGCAAGCCTGCGTCCACCGGATGACACCCAGCCTGGATGAAGTAACTCGCCGGACTCGACTGACTCTAGGGTTTGTTGGCCGGAGCCGAAAGTTGTGTTGTATTGATGTTGTGTTATTGATATCAATGGCTGAGGGCTTATATTTATACCCTGAGCGTAAGAAGATAGAGTCCTAGTCGAATTACAACTTATCAATAGATAAGGAAACTAACAAACTATCCTATATCTAAGGTAACTTGGAGTCCAACCTTCCCTTTCCATAATGGACTCCGATCGTGATCGCATCCTGGCGGCGCGGACTCTGGATGACGTCATCAATACTGACGCTGCGCGCCTCCTGTCACTTTGGCCCGATAACCGATTCACCGTGCAATCAGCTGTTTCCTTCCTTCTGCTGGACGGAATCTGCTTCTGAGATCGGCTATCTTCCTCTGGTATCGGCTATTGGCTCCCAGTCCAAAATTTGGTGTTAACATATCTCCTTATTATTGTTTTCATCCTTATGGATGTCATTGAAACCACACCCATCTACAAATATGTTGCATCCACGAGCACAAGCCATAGGCTTAGGCAATCGTCAAAGCCTATCCAATCCCCTACCTATGAGCTACGCCCGTCTCTGATTGAAATGGTCCAAAGCCAATCCTTTTCAGGAGAGGGAGATGATAATCCTCATTTTCACCTACAAGAGTTCGAACAGACCTGTGACTGCCTCCGTATAGAGGGCATGTCCGATAAAACCTTAAAGTGGAAGATTTTTCCTTTCTCTTTAAAAGGAAGAGCTAAAACCTGGTATGACCGAACCATAGAGAAAGAGAGAGGAGATTGGGGAACACTTTGTTCAGACTTTTGTCTAGAATTCTACCCCCTTTCTAAAATTGTCAACCTCAAAACCAAGATCCTATCTTTCAAACAGAAAGATAATGAATCTTTGGCCACCTCCTAGGAACGTTTTAACTGTCTCATAAATTCTGGCCCAACCCTATCCATACCAGACCCTGTTCTTATTCAACACTTTTTTGTGGGTCTGAAGAGAAAATCCAAGAAACATCTGAACTACTCTGCGGGAGGATCTTTCACACATGTTTTAGATTCTGAAGCACGACAGATCCTAGACAAAATCCTAGATAACCAACCCGAGGAGAAGTTAGAAGAAGAGCTTAGGGTAGCTGAACCTGAACCCTCACCATGAACATCCCAATCCTCAGCTATCCCAATTTTCAACCCTATGGAAAAGGAGGATACTCCGCTTTCGGATTTTACACTTGAAATTGAAGATGATCTTTTCTCCGAATTTGGAAACACCTCTAACTTCCATATGATCAAGAAGCCTCAGGAGTGCAAGAACCCATCTCTAGAACCTTTAGACCCTTCTGAAGTAGCCTTCTATAGAAAGACCACAAGAGAGCTCATAGCCATAATCTGCAATGATTGGCTAGAAGAATCAGAGGTTTCCTATGACGTAATCCGATTGGATTCACCATCTGTCTTAATCAAGTGCCAAATCCATATAGGCTCTTTTGAAGCTTTCTACAATCCAGTTCTGGGTGTTAATATCATGTCAGCATCATTTGCTCAAGATTTCTTGCAAGCCATGCCACTAACCCAACAACAAAGCCCTT
Source organism: Eremochloa ophiuroides (assembly GCA_038502445.1). Lineage (NCBI taxonomy): Eukaryota > Viridiplantae > Streptophyta > Magnoliopsida > Poales > Poaceae > Eremochloa > Eremochloa ophiuroides. Next base: position 79,649,667 of record JAHLJS010000007.1, on the reverse strand, counting down.
GAAATGTTCTTCTGGGCACATTATTCCAAGTTCGGGCATTCTTTATGTGCTCCCTATCCGGGTAAACGACACCATGCTCCATCTAAGTTTTTATATCTTTGATGTCATGGAGTTCGACCTGTTGATAGGCCAACCAATTGGAAGGCTTATTCGAGAAGGACAAACAGGGACAATCAATATCCAACTTGGAAAAAACTTTAGATTCCCTTTGTCCATCACCCATTCCTTAAATACTAAGACTGAGCCATGTCCTGAGCCTGATCCAATTAGTGAGATCACGGTGATAGCTCTTGATTTTCTACAAGAGTTCCATTTTGAAGAAGATGAGGAGTTCTTCATCGAGGAAGAAGCTGAAAATCCAGAACCTTTACCCCTTGATGAATTCTTAGTGCCACCTAAACGTCTTATTGAGCTCAAACCACTGCTAGCCGGTCTTAGATATGCTTTCCTAGATGGAAACATGCAATCTTCAGTGATCATAAGTGATAAACTCTCCCAGGTAGAGACTATTCGCTTGATCACTATCTTGGAAAAGCATCGATCCGCTTTTGGCTATTCACTCCAAGATCTGAAAGGAATCAGTCCTATTCTTTGCACCCATCGCATTCCAACTGATCCTAACATCATGCCATCTCGAGAGCCGCAGCGAAGGCTCAACAATGCGATGAGAGAGATTGTGAAGAAAGAGGTCTTGAAACTATTGTACGCCAGGATTATTTATCCTATGCCGCATAGTGAGTAGTAAGCCCTGTCTAAGTTGTGCCTAAAAAGGGAGGCATGATAGTTGTCAAGAATGACAAGAATGAGTTAATCCCTCAGAGAACCGTCACTGGATGACGGATGTGCATAGATTATAGAAAACTCAATAAGGCAACAAGGAAAGATCACTTCCCTTTGCCCTTCATTGATGAGATGTTAGGGTGATTGGCAAACCACTCTTTCTTCTATTTTCTTGATGGATATTCTGGATATCATCAAATTCCTATCCACTCTGACGATCAGAGCAAAACCACCTTTACATGTCCTTATGGAACCTATGCCTATCGTAGGATGTCCTTTGGATTGTGTAATGCACCAGCTTCTTTTCAAAAATGCATGATGTCTATCTTTTTTGATATGATTGAAGAAATCATGGAAGTTTTCATGGATGACTTTTCTGTTTATGGAAAAACTTTTGATGATTGTCTTAAAAATTTAGACAAGGTTTTGCAAAGATGTGAAGAAAAGCACCTAGTCCTTATTTGGGAAAAATATTATTTTATGGTTAGAGAAGGAATAGTGCTAGGACATCTAGTGTCTGAAAGAGGGATAGAGGTAGATAGAGCTAAAATTGAAGTGATTGAACAAATATCTCCACCTGTTAATGTTAAAGGGATTAGAAGTTTCCTTGGTCATGCTGGCTTTTATAGACATTTTATACAGAACTTTTCACATATTGCTAGACCTCTTACAAACTTGCTAGCCAAGGATGCTCCCTTTGATTTTGATGATGCTTGTATGAGATCTTTTAACACCCTTAAGCAAGCACTCATCTCTGCACCAATCATTCAACCCCCTGATTGGTCTTTACCTTTTGAAATTATGTGTGATGCTAGTGATTATGCTGTGGGGGCAGTTTTGGGACAAACTAAAGATAAAAAGCATCATTCCATTGCTTATGCTAGCAAAACTCTGACAGGACCACAACTTAATTATACAACTGAAAAAGAACTCCTGGCTGTTGTTTTTGCTATTGAGAAGTTTAGGTCTTACTTAGTTGGAGCTAAGGTAATTGTTTATACTGATCATGCTGCATTAAAATACCTGCTCACTAAGAAAGATGCTAAACCTAGATTGATAAGATGAATTTTACTACTCCAAGAATTTGACTTAGAAATAAAAGATAAAAAGAGAGTAGAAAACTCTGTAACAGATCACTTGTCTAGAATGTATTTTGAGAATATGCAGGAAATGCCCATCAACGACTCGATGAGGGACGACATGCTCTATCAGATCGCCTGATCCGACCCCTGGTACGCAAATATTGTGAATTTTATGGTTGCAGGATATGTACCACCAGGGGAGGACAAAAGGAAGCTCATCTATGAGAGTCGTCAACACATGTGAGACCCGCCATACCTCTTCAGGATATGTTCAGTCGGAGACGTGTGCCAGCGGAAGAGGGGATCAAGTTCATTGAAAGATGCCGCTCATCACCATATGGAGGTCATTATGGCGTATTTCGCACACACGCAAAGATTTGGCAATGTGGATTCTTTTGGCCCTCCATGTATGATGACACAAAAAGTTTTATTCAGAGGTGTAGGGCATGCCAATGACATGGAAACATCAATTCAAGAGATGTCGTGCCACTCATCAACAACCTTCAAGTAGAGCTTTTCGATGTCTGGGGAATTGATTACATGGGGCCATTCCCAAAGTCAAAGCAGTGCGAGTACATTTTGGTGGCAGTAGACTATGTTTTAAAATGGGTAGAAGCTATGCCATGCAAAGCTACAGATTCCAGAAGCTCAAAGAGGATGTTCGAAGAGATAATATTTCCAAGATTTGGCACTCCAAGGATGGTGATTAGTGATGGAGGATCCCACTTCATCGACAAAAGATTACAACTATATTTGGCAAGACATGGGGTCGTCACAATATTGCCACTCCATACCATCCTCAGACAAGTGGGCAAGCAGAGACATCAAACAACAGATCAAGAACATTCTGCAGAAGACGGTCAATGAAATAGGATCAGCATGGAAGGAAAGGCTACCAGAAGCACTATGGGCATATAGAACAGCCTACAAGACACCAATTGGAAGGTCACCATACCAGCTTGTTTATGGAAAGACCTGTCACTTGCTAGTAGAGCTCGAATTTAAGGCTCACTGGGCAATTAAGAGATGGAATATGGATCTGGGTGCTGCAGGAATAAAAAAGAAGATGCAACTCTCTGAACTAGATGAATGGCATGAGAAAGCATATCACAACTCCAAGATCTACAAAGAGAGAACCAAGAGATGGCATGACAAGAGGATAAAGAAGGACTTCGCACCCGGAGATCAGTATTACTTTTTAATTCTAGGGTGAAGTTATTCGGTCACGGAAAGCTACGAAGCAAATGGGAAGGACCATTCAAGGTGATCAACACTTCGTCCCACGAAGCGGTCACACTTCAAACCGATGAAGGTACGTTATTTAAGGTAAATGGTCACTGCCTCAAACTCTTTCTAGAACCGATTAAGGGCCCAGAGGAATTAGATATTATTGAATTTATTAATTTACCAAGTGTATTAGGGCCTAAACCTTCTTTTTGCCTTCCCGCAAGGGAAAGTGCACTTTTTGGAAACTAAATATCGTGAGAAAGGCGCACGAAAAGACCGGAGCAAATCGGGCACAGGGGGAGGTCGGCCGACCTGCCCTATGGGTCGGCTGACCCCCTTACGCCTCGAAACGCCGCCACCTTTTCGTGACATGAACCTTCGGGTCTCTTCTCGCATATTTTTCAACTTTCGCATCTGTTAGGCCATTCGCCGTCGCCGTAAGCTCGTAGGGTCAATTCCGAAACCCTAGCGCCCACTAGAAACCTATATAAACTACCCCTGCTAGCCTCCCATCTCATCTCATCCAAGCCATTATCTTCCTCGTGCCTACGAGCTCTCCTCCAAGACTCCCATGGCCAACGACAAGACCATCCCTTTCAGGATGGATCTAAGCCAAGTTTCCGCCGACGACTCCCAAGCCATCATCCCTGCTAGAGCTTCATGGCCTCTCGCCATTGCTCCACCAATCAAGCCACGCAGGAACGAGCAATCCTTTTTCGCTTGTGCACGATCAGCCCTTCCATCACCGTCGGAGACCCTCTACCTGAAGGACGTGCCACGGAAGGAACCATTCGTCAAGCTTCTGAAGGATGTCAAGCTCCTGCCGTCGAAGCCCTCGCTGACGAAGGTGAAGCTCGACAAGGATGGCCATGTTACATGTGCCAAGTACACCTCTCGCCCCACCTTCGACGGAGTCCGTGCCAACCCAGCCAAGGTCAAGTTCGTGCCACCGTAGGATGCAGCAAGGAGAGAGCAACCTCCACGGAAGCGCTCCAAGCTTACTGTGGCAGATCTTCAGCAGCAGATGGCCGAGGTCACTAATAGGAAGAAGATAATGGAAGATCAAAATAGAGTCCTTGTTAGATCCTTAGCCAACATCAACATAAGGATAGATCTGAAGGAAGAAAAGCATAAGGAGTTAGAGATTAAGTCTGAGCTCTTCTCTCAGAACAATCCTAGGAAGTATTAGAGTATGTATCAGGGCACCCTATAGTTTGCTTTAGTTCAATTAGTTCGCCATAGTTTGCTTAGTTCATTTTAGTTTGAGTGTCTTAAATTCCCCTTGTGTAATAAAGTGCTATTGGCGCAAAAAGTGGTTCCCTAAGCCCAACACATTAGCGAAGCCGGAAACGACCCTTGAAGGCAGTAGAGCTCTCGCAGATCCAGCTAGCTTCGAACCCGGTCTGAGAGTGTCAGTAACACCCAAGCGTGCCAGTCAATTTGACCTGCAATTGACAAGGAAACAATAGTAATCAGTAATCACAGGGCGGAACTAACCGGTGTGTCCAGGTAGTTCCAATTATGTGGCTCTGAGAGTCGATTCAATCGGAGATCGTCTAGAAAGCCGATTTTATCATATTATAAACCGATAGTATAATAATAAAGTAAAACGGCTATCAGGATACTCATATGAAGATAATAACATGCTAGCCGATCTAATTCAGTTAATGTGTATAAAAAAAATAGATCATGTGTACAGATCTGATCTATGCATCAAACAAGCAGAGATCGGCTAAAGCTGGTCTAGAAGGCCGGCGGCTTTAGCAAATCCTCTTCGCTAAGTTCCCCAAGTCTGCTTTCACCTGGTCTAACGGCCAGCGGGCTTCAACAAACCCAGCAAACAAAGCTAGATCGTTTGATATCCAAATAAGTCTATATACACGATCTACTCGTGAGAGCATAACTGAATCGGCTCTTTAGCCGATGCAGGGTCCATGAAGCATGAACGAACGCTAGCGTAGCCATAAATAGACATCAAATTAAAGCAAGTCTAATCTAGTGAAAAACTTGTTTGGGTTAAACCTGTTCCATCGGATGATGCTCAGTTTAACTTAAACAAGGACACAAAAATAAGACTTACGATAACCTCAGAACCACTTATGTCTCAACTAGCACCGAACGCACAACATGTAACTAACAAGATTGATAGGCAATTAGCCGATGTAAGCATGGAACCGATCATCATGGTAAAATGAGCATAAAAAAGCATAAACGACGATCAAATTCAAGTGAATCTAAGGCCAAATATATCAATCTTGATCGAGCAGAGAGATGTTATATTGATAAAAAAACAATAAACAACAAATAACATCTTGATAACTTAATGAATCTAACTAAATCACCAAATTTAGCTAGAGCCGATAACTAATCCATGCGTGCAAACTATCTCAATCTATAGCCTGTCTACCAGATGGCATTAACTAATAGATTAATCAAGCAAACAAACACGAATCGATAACTAATCCACGCGTGAAAACCGTCCTAATCTGCATCTCGTCCACCGGATGACGGTTAACGCAGATTGATCGGGTAAACCAGCGTGAATCATCCTTGACTCACTGTGCTTCCCACGTCCACCGGATGACGCCAAAGAAACAAAGCTTAGCAAGGACCCTGGTCCACCATGCCTCCACGTCCACCGGATGACGCTAAAAAGACATAGTTTAACAAGGGGTTGACGATACTTACAAGCAAGCCTGCGTCCACCGGATGACACCCAGCCCAGATGAAGTAACTCGTCGGACTCAACTGACTCTAGGGTTTGTTGGCCGGAGCCGAAAGTTGTGTTGTATTGATGTTGTTGTATCTTTTACAATGGCTGAGGGCTTATATTTATATCCTGAGCTTAGATAGAGTCCTGGTCGAATTACAACTCATCAATAGATAAGGAAACTAACAAACTATCCTATATCTAAGGTAACTTGGAGTCACATCTTCCCTTTCATAACGGACTCCGATCGTGATCGCATCTTGGCGGCGCGGACTCTGGATGACGTCACCAATACCGACGCTGCACGCCTTCTGTCACCTTCGCCCGATAACCGATTCACCGTACAATCGGCTATTCTCCTTCCTTCTGCTAGACGGAATCTGCTTTCGAGATCGGCTATCTTCCTTCGGTATCGGCTATCTTCCTTCGGTATCGGCTATCGGCTCCTAGCCCAAAATTTGGTGTTAACACATGCCCCCCAATTTTTGAATAAACTGGTTTATTCCGAAATTAGCGCTTGAGCCTTCAAATAGCCAAACCGCAGCTTCCCTCTCGGCACTTCAAACTTTTGCATCAAAACGAAACCCTAAACCGTCGCAACTTCCGCCATGGGCTTCAATCCGCCGCCGTCAGCTTCGATTCGCCGCCGCCAGCTTCGATTCGTCGCCGTCAAATCACCTACGAGCTAATGGTGACTCCTTCTGAAGTTCCTGAGGTATCAATTTCATCGATCCGCCCCCTTGATTCGTGAATCCCTCTTCAACCTTACTGAGTACGAGTTTCAAATCCAGGTGCTGAGGAATGATATTTCGATTCCACTGAAGGACATCCCCAATACCTACTATCTGGGCCCGATGGGTGATCCGATCCCCAAAGACTTCATCATTCAAGAAACCAACCAGTTCCCATTCCGAAGCTCCATGATGGGCACCTCTTCTTGGGCCAAATCTTTCAGAAACTGGCCAAGCGCACCTGCTGGGTGGAGGAACTGGTTCCGCCGAGTCGCGGCGAAGAAGCGCGCGGACTGGGAGATGCGCCATCTGAGCCAATGTCTTGACCTATCATTATCAGAGATGGCAAGGAATGAGCCGCTCCTGATTGCCGCCAGTCATTTTTGGTCCAACTCCTTGAATGCTTTCGTGTTCAGAGACGGTCCAAAAACCATTACCCTGGGCGATATCCATATGCTCACCGGGCTTCAGATTACTGGATCATATGATTTCTGGGATCTCCGCTCCATTGGCAAGAAGGACCCGTATTTCCCGAAGCTGGACACATACAACGGGTGGAGTGGCTATATTCAACATCACCAGAAAAACTCCTCTTCTGTCAGCGAGAAAGAACACGTCGCGTTGTTGACCATGTGGCTTGAGAGGTTCGTGTTCTGTGGTGCCACTGCCGGGCCAGCATATCCTTATCGGGTCTTAGCAGAGAAACTGGCTTAAGGGCACTCCATCCCCCTGGGCAAACTCTTGTTGGGTGCAGCATACAGGCTTATGAGCCGGGTATTCAGTTCCTTGATTATAGGTGAAGAAGTGCAATGCATAACAGGCCCTTGGTGGCTAGTACAGTTATGGCTCAACCTGTATCTGCATAAGCTAGTAAGAACACAACTCCAAGGCCTCAACTTTCCATCCACCGAGTATTCAGAGGAGGAGGACCCAAAAACCAGAGGCTGTCAAAGTTTTGGTGATGCTGCCTCTGCCATAACCATCTCAACCTCAAAGGGCAATATGCTAGAAACATTATACAGGGGCTTGGGACCAAATGTTACTACCTGGTTCCCCTACGAAGATGAAGATGAATTTCTAGCGCCCTCCGGCTTCAAATTCAACAATGGGTGCTCTGATGACGAGGCTATCAGTATCTTGAACGCAATCATCAAACCCTGTGCCTTGCCAGCAGACTTCAAGCACCTTCGGAGCGCAAGCGGCGGCAACTAGCTATCCTTCTTATGAATTCTATCACCCAAACATAGCAGCAAGACAGCTAGGTTTCGGCCAATTGCCCCCTCGGCTCCCCTTTTTGAATATCTTGAAACCCAGGGAGAACATTACAGAGCACCTTCAGGCTGGCTGAATTTTTCAACTCGGAGCAAACCTGCCCACATTCTCGCCGAAACCGTGGAATCAAATCTACATCGCTCATCAGAATTTTGATGATTGATGGCAACAATGGCACACTCACTTGTTTTGCCAAACCGTCCACGACAAATGCAGAGCCCTAGATCCAAACTTCCAATCTCCCCGAGCAGTAAGTGTTCTCAGCCGATTCCAATAAAAACGGCTTTATTCAAACATGTTACTTAACAGATATTTCTCGCAGGACCCATCATCCAATCCACCAGAGCGAGTGGAATACTACCCTCTTTGTCCGACAGCGAGGCTAGGCTCCCGAGCACCGACGCTGAGACAACTAATGCTAGGCCCTGCTGTACTGACCTCCCCCTCTGCTTCAAAACTACCAGCTGCATCTCGGCTTCAAAAGCAAACTCCCAAGAAACGCCGATCGATAAGAAAGATTCAGGTACCCAGTAGCATCTTCCTTTACTGCAGTACGCCCCGACTCTTAAATCGGCTTTCTATCAGGTGAATCCCCAACCAACTCAAGGTACCTTGGGAGAGAAACAGGCCGAAGAACCACCAGAATCTACCGGCCATGAGGGATCAGCTGCTCAAGAAGAAGGGATCCAGGAAGAAAGAGCCAAAACTCAGGTACTACTCACTGGGCTTTTCTTTCTTAAATGTCCTAATTGACCAAATCTTCTTTTCAAAAATACAGCCGAACAACCCTTCTGAAGAAATCTGGGCGAACCTTGAAGAAGAGGAGTTGCCCCCTGAGAGGAATCCAGGTAACTCCTATTCGGCTGTTAGCAATTATCCTTGCTTCCATACTGCTCTTACTTCTGGTTTGCAGAAACCCAACTACCTGAGGCAGTGACAACCGAGGATCCGCATGCCGCAAAAGACACAACTGCTTTAGTCGAACAAACAGCATCGGCATCAACCCTACAACCTTCAGGCCTCATTCAGGTATCCCATCTCTGCCAAAGAATAATTAATCTATATTATACCTTTTCTGATGAGAGAATGTATGTACTGTAGGCACCGAAGCCTTTGTCTCCTAGCTTTTCATTTGACATAGAAGAATTCTGTGATAAAGATGAACTGGCCTCCTCCTCCGAGAGACTTTCAGAGGCAGATTTCAACAATCGGCTAAGTGCACTGTTACCCCATCTAGAGAGTGATCTAGTCGCTCTGGCCTCGAATCCTGATCTGATCGATCAAATAATGGAACTCGTCTAGCAGCAACCCAATCTGTCAGCCTTGAAGTCCCTGCAAAGACTTGATGATCTTAAAGTTACAGCATCAGGGATTATCACTGCTTACAAGAACCTGGCAGAGCTTGAACAGCTAAGGAGCAACAAATCGATCAACAGACAAGAGGCCACCAGATTAGCCGATCGAGCCAGGTTGCTCAAATTCTCCATCAGCACGGCTGAAACAGAACTGGAGACATTGAAAATAAGGCGAGACCAGCTGAGAAAAGAATTGGAAGCAGTTGAGTCAGCTATCAGTGAGCGTGAAATCACCATCTCCACCAGCACGATTGAGCTCTCCCAGAAAAAGAAGGAAATCAACAGCTTGGTCGTTGCAGATAGGAAGACATGCCAACGCCTAAACTTGTTGCAGTTTACTGAAAACCGAGATCAACAACTACTGCAGGCTGGCCACGCGCTCCGTGCCAAATTAATAGAACTGATTCGGTCCTTATTATCTTTGTAATATGATGGGTGTACTGCTTGGCATATTCTCTTCTATTTGCAACTCTGTCTTCGTGCTGTTCACCATGAATTTGATAATTTTGCCTGATCTGCCTTAGATTTCACACCTTAATACCGGCTTTGTCTTGTTTCGTACTGACTTTGTTCAGCCTGATATATTTCTGCATGCGAATCGGCTTTCGAATTGCTTTGTACCTTAGAATCAATTACTCAGCCTGACCCGTTCTGCATACGAATCGGCTTTCGGGCGTGCCTCTTAGCATCGGTCCAGGTAGCATCGGCTTTGTTCTGCTTTCCTTTAGAATTAACCCCTCAGCCTAATTCACTACGAATTGGCTTGTGGACACTCACAATAGGATCGGCTAAACAGCCTGACCCAAAAAGCCGATCGGTGTGCAACCATTGATGGCGGCGCTTCGTCTCCCCGATTTGGTAACTGTTCCGGATTCAAGAAACACGGATTAACTGTAACCTAAAATCCGCCGTGCCGTCTCACTTCCCAAAGAAACCGCCTCGGTGCCCGTGTTGTCTTATAAATAGTTGGCAGGCTTGAGGCAATATCACACGCCATCGTATCCGTCTCGCCGACCAACTCTCCCGGCCGCCTCCTTGTATCCACTTCGTTTCCGCTCTCTCAATCCTTGTTCAAGACCATGGCCGGCGATGGAGACCGTGGGAAGCGCCCGGCGTCTGAGCCTACTGATGGCGATGAAATGGAACGGAGCATCCGCCGCATTTGGGCCAGCGTCGCTCGAATCGAACAGACATTAGGGTAAGTTCAACCGTCAGCCTACCATCTCCTCGCTGTTTCTATCTGATTTGATCCGTTTCTGTAGTCACCAGCCATCTTTCGTCAGCGGCATTGCTGGCTCCTTAGCTGGCCTGAACACCCCTGCGCCCGGCGCTGATCCTCCTCGGGCAGCCCTGGCGGATGGTGAGGCCGTTCCTGCAACTGGGACGGTCACCCCGGGAACCTCCGCCGCTGGTGACACCACCGGGCCCTCTGCTCCTGATCTGATGGTCCCTTCCAGCCAACGTCCCCTGCTCCATCTTCCTTCCGGCGCACCGATCGGCGCCAGTTCCTCGGTGCGTCGCACGGCGCCACAACCGAACCTCCCTCATGCTCCGGCTCGCAGCACCACCTCCAGAGCGGAATCGAACTCGGGGTCATCTTCGAGTTCCCGCGACTCCTACACCGCCGCCGACGGCCGCCACTTCCACCATGAGATGGTACGGTACCGCAACCTCTACTCCGAGGCTACCAAAGAGGCTGGCCGGCTGGACAAGGAGAACGAGGACCAAGCCGTTGCGCTTGTTGTCGCCAGTATTGATTTGGCGGAGGCACGGGCCAACCTCGCGGAGTCACAGGCCACCGTGGCAGGTAATCTCCCGCTTTGTCCAACTGTGTGCACGGCGCGTTTCCAATCACTGACCTTCCTTGTTTATGCAGCTCTGACGGCGCAGCTGCACGAACTGCGCGTGGCTGCGGTGAACGTCACCGACGTCCTCCGCGCGCGGGGGCAAACGCAGGTGGAGTAGCTTGCGGACGTGCACCACCGCGTTCGCCAGGTGGCGATGAGCGGCGTCCGTCATGGTGCCACGGGAGCTCTGGCCGCCGCCCAGATCAACTCCGGCATCGTGCTGGAGAACGTCGAACCGGGGATCCGGGCAGGCCAAGACATGGAGGAGTTCGGCACGCTGATGGCCGCTTTCGCCCCTCATGCCGACGGTCTCTCCGTGTCCGTCGACGCCGAAGACGTGATCCGGGACGGTGTCAATAATCCAAACTAGATTGTATTAGGCATTCTGATGTATATGATACTTCTGAACTCGTTATGCCCGAAACAATCCAATTTGCAAGACTGAACATTTTGCTTTTATTATTTTATATATTTTTGTTCTAAAGGCGATGCCTATCGCATCGGCTGTTACACCCCATCGAGGGTATTTCATTTTTGTGCTAAGGGCGACTCGTTACTACGATGTCGGCCATTTTTGTCCTGAAGGCGACCCGCTTGCATGGCATCGGCTGTTAGAGCCAGATTCACATGAATCGGTTATTATCCTCCAACTGGAATGGTAGGGTAGTATTTCTTCAGATGCTTCCCATTGATGGCTCTGGCGAGTCTTTGCCCTTCTAAATCTTCAAGGATGTAAGCGTTACTCGGAGCGCATTCCACCACACGATACGGGCCTTCCCAGTTTGGCGACCATTTACCGAATCGGCTATCTTTGGTACCAATAGGCAGAATGACTTTCCATACTAGCTCTGATTCGGTGAAGCTCTTGCTTCTTACCTTAGTGTTGTAATACTTGGCCACTCGTACCTTATTCTTTTCAATGTATTCCAAAGCCCTAAGCCGATGACAGTGCAAATCTTCTAAACTGTCCATCATAATGTCTTTGTATTCACCGGCTGTAAGCTTGTTTTGCAACGTGACACGCCGTGTCTCAGACTGAATCTCCCATGGCAAGACGGCAGTGTGTCCATAGACTAGCTCATAAGGTAAAGCCTTGATCGATCCATGCTGTGCCATGCGATATGCCCACAGTGCCTCGCTCAAATGTAAATGCCATTTTCTGGGGTTCTGCTCAATCTTTTTCTTGATGACTTTGATCAAAATTTTATTGGAGGCTTCTGCTTGTCCGTTGGCTTGGGCATAATACGGCGATGAATTATAAATCTTGATGCCCATGTCGTCAGCAAAGGTCATAAACTCCTCTGAAGTGAACATTGTCCCCTGATCGGTTGTGATCGTCTGAGGTATGCCAAACCTGTAAATAATGTGCTCCTTTACAAATTCGATCACGTCAGCTGAAGTGGCGTTTCTCAAAGGAATGGCTTCTACCCACTTGGTGAAGTAATCAGTCGCCACCAAGATCCATCTGTGACCCTTGCTCGATGGTGGGTAGACTTGGCCGATTAGATCAATACCCCATCCTCTAAACGGCCATGGTTTAATTATAGGATTCATAGCAGAGGCTGGAGACTTTTGTATATTTCCAAACTTTTGGCATTATTGACACCCTTTATAATATTTGAAACAATCTTCCAGCATCGTAGGCCAATAGTAACCAGTCCTCTTGATGATCCACTTCATCTTGTGAGCTGATTGATGTGCACCGCAGACTCCATCGTGTACTTCGCTCATCAGCTTCATTGATTCCTCTATCCCCAGGCATTTGAGCAGCACTCCTTCAACAGTCTTGTAATACAACTGACCATCCAGCAACACATACTTGGTGGCTTTGTACCTTAGCTTTCTGTTGACCCGTTGTGAAGGATTTACCAGGTAACCTGCTATCTCGCCCCTCCAGTCATCAGCTGATTGCTCGTTGTTACAAATCTCCTGCATCGGCCGATAACCTGACGCGTTCTGCGCCAGCCGATTAGCTTCCTGGTTCTGGGCCCTGGGATGTGACAGAGAGATACCGTCATGAATTTTTTGATGAGAGCCTGACACCGATCATAGTAGCCTCTGAGTATCTCGTCTTTACATTCATACAAGCCGAGCAATTGGTTGATGACTAGTTGTGAATCGCCAAATACTTCAACTGCATTGGCTTTTGCTTCATGCAGAAGCTGAAAACCTTTCCACGCGGCTTCATATTCAGCCTGATTTTTTGTGACAATCGGCCCGATCTGGAAAGCATACTCAAAACGCACACCCCGCAGTGAGATGAGCACTATTCCGGTGCCACCACCTTGCTTGCACAAAGAGCCGTCGAAGAACATAGTCCATGGCGCTATATCCGTTACATTAGCCGATCCTCCGTGATGTTGCGTGATGAAATCGGCTATCGCCTGGCCTTTGACTGCCTTAGCCGATTCGAACCTCAGGTCAAACTCTGAGAGCGCCAGGATCCATTTGCCAATCCGACCGTTTAAAATAGGCATTGAAAGCATGTGCTTGATGACATCCTCCTTGGACACCACCACACACTCTGAGGCAAGCAAGTAGTGCCTCAACTTGGTGCATGAGTAGAATAGGCACAAGCACAACTTCTCGGTCGGTGTGTATCTTGTCTCAGGGTCAAGGAGCCGCCTGCTCAGGTAGAAAACTGCTCTCTCTTTCCCTTCAAACTCTTGAAAAAGGGCCGATCCAATGGTATGGCTTTCGGCCGTCATGTACAAATTAAAAGGCTTTCCTGTCCGTGGCGGTACTAAGACAGGGGGAGTCTTCATGTATTCTCTGATTTCGTCAAAAGCCTTCTGTTGCACGTCACCCCATTGAACTCTTGATCATTCTTGAGCTTCAACAATGGTGAGAACGGCAGTACCTTCTCTGACAAGTTGGCGATGAACCTTCTGATAAAGTTAATCTTACCAAGCAAAGACTGCAATTCCTTTTTATTGGTTGGAGGTACAAGTTCATCGATCACCTTCTTACTCTTGCTGCCGATCTCTATCCCTTTGCGGTGGACCATGAATCCCAGAAATTCGCCAGCCGACACGCCGAACGCACACTTGTTAGGATTCATCTTCAAACCGTGTCTCCTTGTGCACTTCAGAGTGGCCCTCAAATCGACCAGGTGATCTTTATTACTCTTAGATTTCACCACCACGTCATCTATATAGATTTCAACGATTTTGCCAATCAACTTGTGAAATATATAATTCATAGCCCTCTGATAGGTTGCACCGGCATTCTTCAAACCAAACGTCATGACCACCCATTCAAACAAACCAAGCGCACCAGGGCACCTGAAAGCAGTTTTCGGGATGTCTTCATCAGCCATAAAAATTTGATTATAACCAGCATTGCCATCCATGAAGCTAATAACCTGGTGCCCAGCAGCCGAGTCTACCAACATATCGGCTATTGGCATAGGGTAGCCATCCATCGGTGTAGCTCTATTTAAATCCCTGAAGTCAATACAGACTCGCAATTTACCATTTTTCTTATACACGGGGACGATGTTCGATATCCACTCGGCATATCGGCAAGCTCGAATGAACTTGGCTTCTAACAGCCTCGTGATTTCGGCCTTAATGTCGGGTAGAGCGTCCTCTCTAAAACAACGTGGGGGCTGCTTGTGTGGCCAAAACCCTGGCTTGATAGGTAACCTGTGCTCAACAATAGATTTGTCCAATCCAGGCATCTCATAATATTCCCAGGCGAAGCAATCTTTGTACTCCTTCAGCAGTTGAATCAGCTCCTGCCTGAACTCCGGGTCTAAATTGGCGGCAATAAACGTCGGCCTTGGCCTGTCGCCGGGTCCAACATCCACTTCTTCGAGCTTGTCGGCCGACGTGAATTCTTGCCCCAACTTACCCTCTGTGCCGTCGATCGGATTCTCCATTTAATAAAAAGACTCAGAGCCGATTGCCCTGATCGGCTGTTAACTCTCATCGCTGACCTTGATGGAGCCTCCTTCCCAAGCCTTGCCAGAGAAACAATCATGATCCCTAGCTTCCCAGTATGTGGCATCCGCCGTCGCCACGCTGACCGAGTCGTCGGCCGGGACCACTTCGACTTCATCGCCATGCCACAGAATGAGGCACTGATGCATGGTGGATGGCACACAGCAGTTGGCATGAATCCAGTCACGTCCGAGCAGCAAGCTGTAGGCACCTTTACTGTCGATCACAAAAAAGGTAGTAAGCAGTGTCTTCTTCCCCACTGTCAGCTCAACGTTGATTGCCCCCTGAGTGTTGGAAGAATTGCCCCCGAAATCCTTGAGCATTAGATCAGTTTCTATTAGATCATCGGGACCCTTGCCTAGCTTGCGGAATGTAGTGTAGGGCATGAGATTGACAGTGGCGCCGCCGTCCACTAGCATCTTCGTCATGGGCATGCCGTCGACATAAACTTTGAGATAGAGGGCCTTCAGGTGTCGATTCTTGGCCGGCTTATCAAAAGTAGCTTGCTGTGCGAGCACTAACTTGGCCACTCCTTCTTCTGATCCCGAATCATCTGAGGCGGACTCGGTGTCGTATTTCTTAGCTCTGAACTCTGCAGGCAGCACAAACACCATCTGTGCATCGGCTACAGCCTTTCCATTATTTTGTGAAGGCTTTTCGCGCCACACCTGTTTGGCGCGCCCCTCAACCTGGAACTCCCTGTTCCTGAGCCGCTGCACCCGGCGCCTTTGGCTTCTAGTTAGATCCCCCGGGCACCACTGGTTCTCTTGCCAAACCAGCTGTCGGCGTTCAACTACCGCCTCATCAAGCCGATCGCGCAGGTCTCTTTTTTCACGCCGATCCCGCGGGCTATGGGGACTCCCCAGTCTCTGGTGCACGGACCGGCGGTTGACCTGGGACTGCCTGTACTCTTGGTACTGATCGCTGCATTCTGGACAGTTGCGCAGCGTCGGCAATCTCAAGCCTTCCTTCCAGCAGTGTCGGAAGAATGGGCAATGCCAGTGATCCTCCTCACCTTCCCGGTGGCGAGCCATTTCTTCACGATAGCGCGCTTCTTCTTCCTCGCGGAGCCATCTGCGGTACTCCTCTTCTTCACGCTGCAGCTGCCTCTGATGATCTTTCTCTTTCTGTCGTCGTCATTTATTCAGAAGGTGCTGGTGAGTGGGCCTCCTGCTCTTGGTGCCGCTGGACTGTCCCTGCTCCAGCTGCCTCTGATTCTGTTCCCTCCTTTCTTTGATCAGCGCTAGCTCCTCAGCTGTGATTTGTGCATCGGTATCAACTGAGGAGTTCTTCTTGGCCCGTTCGGAGGTTAACACCTTTACCTTGGTCAGAGGATTTGCGATCTGGACCATGTTCTGCCCCTTCAGGAATGGGAATTTGTCGATCTTCATCTTCCCCTTGGGAGGGGCCTCAAATTTCAACAGGCCGTGCCTAATAGCATTCTGGATTGCTGCTTTAAAATTGCGACAGTTGTTTGTGGAGTGTGGGGTGAGGCCATGGTATTGGCAGAATGGTTTTCCCTGCAAATCTTCAGGAGACGGCTTAACGTAATCAGCCGGGAAGGTAATGTGGCCCGCACTGACTAGCAGTCGAAGAGCTTGTCCAGCTTGTGTGTGTCAAAGTCGTACTGATCTTCCGCGCTCCAACCCTTCGGCACGGCCATGGGCTTTGTACCCCATTTGAGCTCAACAGCAGCCACTTCTTCATTCTCTCCATCTTCTGAGTCAGAATTACAGACGTAGGCCGACTGCTTGCATTTCGGTTCTTTCTTGAAGCTCTGGGCCTGCTGCTCTAATGCGGCCACCCTCTGCATCACCTCGCTGATGCTGTTGAAGTTGGTGCCCACTAGTTTTCTTGGACGTGTGGGAGCAGCCCACTGACCACTATCTTGGCGAGCTGCTTGTCGTTCAGGTTCAAGGAGTAACACATGTTCCTGGTCTCCCTGAACCGCTTGATGAAAGCCGATCCAAGTTCATTCGGCCTTTGGCGCATGTTGGTGAGATCTGTAATGTCTTTCTCCCCAGTACCAGAGAAGAAGTAATTATGGAACTTGGTCTCCAGATCTTCCCAACCTTGAATCGAGGCAGGCTCCATAGATGCGAACCAGCTAAACGCCGGCCCTGTCAGTGATAGCGGAAAGAGCCGGACCCTGTGAGCTACCTCATATGAAGCTTCACCAAGCTGGGTCAGGTAACGGCTGATGTGTTCCATGGTGGTGATGTCGTCCTGCCCACTGAACTTGGAGAAGTCGGGCAAGCGATACCTGGGCGGTAATGTCACTCAGTCGTACCACTCGGGGTAAGGATGTCTATACTTGATTCCAGACCAGGTCTTTGGCTGCAAACCGAACGTATCACGGAGCATGGCACTCATCTGCTCCAGCAGCTGATTGTTGGGCATCTGGGCATACCCCGGATGCGGTGCTGCCTGAAGGTCTTGATATGTGATCCCCTCATGGTATCTAGGAGTTGGGTTGGCCGTGTCTGCTGCCGGCGTATTTCTAGCCGTCGGGTTCACTGCTGATGAATTCATCGAGTTCACCGTCTGCCCAGTGGCCTGCATGAAAGCGGCGAGCTCCTCTGGAGTATGATCTTTGTATAATGTGGGGGAAACTGTTATTTTTTGAGCCGAACCGGCCGCAGTGGCACCCTGCACTGGTGTTTTCGGCTGGCTCGGCTGTTGCGGTGAGGAATTGGAGGTCCCTGCCGCTGCTTTCGGATCTGCATCTTCTGCGGGTATGTTGAAGTAAACTGGGCCCAAAGACTCCTAATCCTGCCGCTTGAGAACGGTCTTCATGATGTTATAGAATATTTGCAGGAAGGATTTATGGTGATGACCGACTGCTGAATAGGCGGCCTCCCAGGTCTCTTCTTCCAGCATCTGCTTGAGGTCGGCCTTGCACTCCTCTTCAGATTTATCAGAATGGCCATCCATGATCCACCTTGGGAATGCATTCTTCTTCACTATAGAGCCATCACGCTGCTTGCTGAATGAGAGCAGGCAGGCATCAGCGAATTGTTCAACGATCTTGTTCAGCACGGCCGCGTCCTCCTCGCTGAGATCTTCGACCCTGACCCTAAGGACACCGTCATCCTTGGAGGATCCGTCAGCCGCAGTCTTCCCCTTTGCCATGGTCTTCAGTGAATGTCCCACCGGGCGTACCAAAAAGTGTGTTGGCGCAAAAAGTGCTTCCCTAAGCCCAACACACTAGCGAAGCTGGAAACGACCCTTGAAGGTAGTAGAGCTCTCGTAGATCCAACTAGCTTCGAACCCGGTCTGAGAGTGTCAGTAACACCCAAGCGTGCCAGTCAATTTGACCTGCAATTGAGAAGGAAACAATAGTAATCAGTAATCACAGGGCGGAACTAACCGGTGTGTCCAGGTAGTTCCAATTATGTGGCTCTGAGAGCCGATTCAATCGGAGATCATCTAGAAAGCCGATTCCGTCATATTATGAACCGATAGTATAATAATGAAGTAAAACGGCTATCAGGATACTCATATGAAGATAATAACATGCTAGCCGATCTAATTCAGTTAATGTGTATAAAAAAAATAGATCATGTGTACAGATCTGATCTGTGCATCAAACAAGTAGAGATCGGCTAAACCTGGTCTAGAAGGCCGGCGGCTTTAGTAAACCCTCTTCGCTAAGTTCACCAAGTCTGCTTTCACCTGGTCTAACGGCCAGCGGGCTTCAACAAACCCAGCAAACAAAGCTAGATCGTTTGATATCCAAATAAGTCTATATACACGATCTACTCGTGAGAGCATAACTGAATCGGCTCTTTAGCCGATGCAGGGTCCATGAAGCACGAAAGAATGCTAGCGTAGCCATAAACAGACTTCAAATTAAAGCAAGTCTAATCTAGTGAAAAACTTATTTGGGTTAAACCTGTTCCATCGGATGACGCTCAGTTTAACTTAAACAAGGACACAAAAATAAGACTTACGATAACCTCAGAACCACTTATGTCTCAACTAGCACCGAACGCACAACATGTAACGAACAAGATTGATAGGCAATTAGCCGATGTAAGCATGGAACCGATCATCATGGTAAAATGAGCATAAAAAAGCATAAATGACGATCAGATTCAAGTGAATCTAAGGCCAAATCTATTAATCTTGATCGGGCAGAGAGATGTTATATTGATAAATAAACAATAAACAACAAATAACATCTTGATAACTTAATAAATCTAACTAAATTGGCAAATTTAGCTAGAGCCGATAACTAATCCATGCATGCAAACTATCTCAATCTATAGCCTGTCTACCGGATGACATTAACTAATAGATTAATCAAGCAAACAAACATGAATCGATAACTTATCCGCGCGTGAAAACCGTCCTAATCTGCATCTCGTCCACCGAATGACGGTTAACGCAGATTGATCAGGTAAACCAGCGTGAATCATCCTTGACTCACTGTGCTTCCCACGTCCACCGGATGACGCCAAAGAAACAGAGCTTAGCAAGGACCCTGGTCCACCATGCTTCCACGTCCACCGGATGACGCTAAAAAGATATAGTTTAACAGGGGGTTGACGATACTTACAAGCAAGCCTGCATCCACCGGATGACACCCAGCCTAGATGAAGTAACTCGTCGGACTCGACTGACTCTAGGGTTTGTTGGCCGGAGCCGAAAGTTGTGTTGTATTGATGTTGTTGTATCTTTTACAATGGCTGAGGGCTTATATTTATACCCTGAGCGTAGATAGAGTCCTGGTCGAATTACAACTCATCAATAGATAAGGAAACTAACAAACTATCCTATATCTAAGGTAACTTGGAGTCACATCTTCCCTTTCATAACGGACTCCGATCGTGATCGCATCTTGGCGGCGCGGACTCTGGATGACGTCACCAACACCGACGCTGCACGCCTTCTGTCACCTTCGCCCGATAACCGATTCACCGTACAATCGGCTATTCTCCTTCCTTCTGCTGGACGAAATCTGCTTCTGAGATCGGCTATCTTCCTTCGGTATCGGCTATCTTCCTTCAGTATCGGCTATCTGCTCTCAGCCCAAAATTTGGTGTTAACAAGTGCCCTATTAATAAAGTCAGTTTGAGTTAATGTTATCTCGCTTGGATATATTTGTGCTTGTCTCCACTTTGTTGTGCATAAAGGAAAATAGAAGCAATGGAACGACGAATACCGAACACGAAAGTACACCAAAACAGAAGCAACCGACGCACAGATCACGCACGACGAGACGGGGCATGAAAGGCCACTAGGAGGGGCCGGTCGACCCCTGCCTTAGGTCAGCCGATCCACCCCAGTGCTTCCTCGCTACGAGCTTTGTCCATGGCCAGGTACGCACCCTGAACACTCTATTTTCTCGTACGCCGCTTGCTGTTTTACATCGAATTGAAAACCCTTTGATTAAACAACTTTAAAACATGAAAGGATTAACTTGAGTAGCCTTGACTTAAGGATAGACACACATAACACTTTTTCCGAAAGTCTTGCTGCAGTTGGGAACCTGAATTAGGGACCCCATGTTGCTTAAGTTATTGTGGAATATGAGATAGTAAGAATAATGAAAGCTTGATTCTTGATATCTAGTTGTTGGAGAACTTCATTTTCAAAACTTAAAATCAGTAGCCATGCTTCTCCTTTGTAGTAAAAGCATTTACCTACCAGAGCTAGAAATAGATAGAATCAACCTTCTACATTTACTACTTGCTATTGCTTTGAGTTTTGTCAAACCTTGTGACCCTTGTTGAGGAATTTATTATGCTCCCAAGATCAAGATCACGTATACTCCACAAATATCTGCCATTCCTACACTGGGAATACACAACAAGATGCATGTTCATCCAAAAATGTTTCACTCCATATTGGAGGAAGCACAAAAAGAAGTTTGCTAGGAATAAATGCTCCAAGTTCTTGTTATCATCTCTCAAGGTTTATACAGAGAAGAGGCATGTGGCTATGCAAAAGTGTAAGAAGAGAGAAAACAATGGGTACAAAGATGCCCGCCTGAGAGGTAAAAATGCACAAGTGTCCGGAATACCAAAACAATGGGTACTCAGATGCCCGCCTGAAAAAAAAAGAAAAAGAAAGATAGCCCATGTTGTCCTGCACAAGAAAAAAGAGAAAAAGAGAGAAAAATTCTCAAAAGGAGCATAGTAGAATTAGGTTAGTCACCATATATTCCACACACATGCACATCTTGATCTAAGAGTATGACATCTTTCTCCTTGGATCCTTGTTTTGACTTTACAATATATGCAATACAAGTATGTTTTCACTTTACCCCTACCTCAGCTCCACATAAGCTTGAGAAGTAGGCAACAGAGAAGGAAACATCATCAATACCTTGGTAAGGATTAGCACCACCACATATGAGTGACATGAGAGTACTACAAAGAAGGAGAAGGTAAGCTATCTTTACTTTCAAAATATTCAAAAACCTCCAACTAACTTGATTGATAGAAGAAGGTGATCAGTTTCTGGCTGTTCTATTCTTCAACCACTCAAAGTTTCATGGTAGACACAATGAATCCCGCAGTACATGTATGACTAGGAATAGTGAAATGCTGGTGTCTAGTCCCAAAGTTAAGATTATTTAATTCCATCCTTTACTCAGGATGAGCAAAGATCTAGTGTGGGGGAGCTTGTTGATGGTAGTTATTGTATAATTTTACCCGTCAACTAAACATAAAAAGGGATATAAATGAGAGCCACCACCTAGAATAGGCTTTAAACTGACAGAATTCTATGAGTTTTGGTGAATCTGTGTTTTTAGGGACTATACGGGAAAAGAACCAACAAGGACACACATATCAGAGAAAAATATCGAATTTCACCGCGATGGGGGATCAAGAATGTTCTAGAGGACTCCAAAGATACGTCTGCAAAGGCGGGGTCCAGATGGTAGCCAGGTGAGGTCGGCCGACCTCCCTGACAGGTCGGCCAACCTGGTCAGAGCCCCGTTCTGCGTCCGCTTCGACGTGGACTCTCCACCGCCTTTGAGGATTAATCTCCACCACCCGTCGAAGTCGGTTTGATCCAAGGGATAGGGTTCATCGCCCCGGCCTATATATACAGCCCTAGACCCCCAAGGGTTTCATATGATCCATAGAGAAATCAATCCAGGGTTTTAGAAATCCACCGACATATTTAGAGCAAAGTAGAAACCCAAAATAGGATCTAGAGCCAAGCATCAAGTAGAAGATTAGCCTTGTAGTCTCTCTAGATTAGGGCTAGTCTTATTCTAGAAGTGGTGTGATAGAAGAGCTAGAGATAGCTGGAAGAGTTGCTGGCCTATCGGTGACTGCTCTACAATTTGTATCCACAGATTCAAGTCCTTTTTTGGGGCTTGTTTCTGAAGATTTCTTCGGAGTTCAACTTCTAATCCAAGTGAGTAACATTGTTATTATTGTTCTTAAGGTTTATGATTCTTTTGAGTGCTTTAGTCTTGGTAGCTCCTTGATTGAAGTAGTAATTTATAGTTTAAGCGTGGTGCCTAGTTTAAGCACGGTAGCTCGCGAGGGTGAGCTAGCCTTGTTGAATCTTTCATAGTCCACCTCCCATCAATAGGACCGTAGGTCTCATTTACTAAGGAATTTACCCTTTGTTGGTACATTCCTATAGTAATTCCCCATTAAGAACAATCATATCATATTGTGAGGATTAGGACTAAAAGCCTTAGCAATCTCCTTTATCACTCTATTTTCTCCGTCCTTGATAGCAGCTCAGGGGTTAAGTCTAGGTTCTAGTTATCCCGTTTTCCCTGTGGTAAAATATAAATAACGACACCTTGGAATACTCCCGGGTGAAGTGCTACATCGGTATCTGTCTGCTTGCAGATAATCCTAGTGTTTATTTGTTTAAGTTATCTTATACCAACACTTAGATATTATCTCCTTGTATGCCACAGCGGCAACCATGGAAGACACCTCCGCATCCTCAAGGGTTTTGAGATGGGTAGCCCATGAGGCCTGCTCTACCCCAAGTTGCTCATGCAAAATTCCCATGGACTCGTTGGCTTTTTCAAGCCGACTAGACAAGATGGACTCCGCTTCGCTAGCTGAAACCCTAGCTTTCTCCAGCTCAGTGACCCTGGGGCGCAGTTGCACCACCTCAGCGTTCAGAACATCTTTTTCTTCCTTAGCAGCCTTCGCTTCCCCCGATAGTTCAGCGTTGGCGGCTTCGAGTTCTTCTATGGCCCTGTCGCGGCGAAGAACCTCCGCCGTGGCGTGACGTTCGAGAGTCTCCACTAGAAAAGCCCCCTATAGAAAAAATAATAATCAATCATCCAATATTTCTACACAGCAAAAACACGAAGAATCGAAGAAAGAAAATAAGAGCACAAGAACGAATGGACACTCACAACGTTTTCTTGCTCTAAGTTGAGCCGAAGAAGCCTGGAAAAATCCAAAGTATCGAAATGCCTTCGGGCAACACCTGTAAAACAAATAGTAATAAAAAACAGCAAAATCAGCAAACTCCACAAGATGATACGAAAAATGACCACCTCGAGTAACTTCTTTCACAGTGAAGACAGTCCTCTCCCACTCACCAAGCATGTCAACTTGGGAAGCTGGAAAGAGAAGAAAATAAGTTTGGCGAAGATGCCAAAACCCAAAAGACAGAACGTCAAACACCAAAACGAACCTTCGGTGGAACCCGGAGCGTCACTAGCACCAGGCTCAGATGCAGAGGCTCTGGTAGCTGCCGCCTTCTCCAACTCGGCGCGAAAGCTAGCGCCAAGTTCACCTAAAACAAAAAGAAATCAAATCAAGTAATGCGCGCAAAAGAGGATAGATGCGGAACAGGGTCAGCAAAATCTCACCCAAAGCAAGAATGCCCTCAGCGGCGGCTACCACATCCGCGTGGGCAGAAGCCGCAATCCGAGACTTCTCAGCAGCCTTTGCGGCTCGAAACTTATTCAAAAAGATAGTACCAGTCTGACCAGCACCTTCTTCGGCAGTGGCACCGGAGGTTTCATGAGGGGCTAAACCTTTGGACGAAACTGTAATTCTAGGAGGGGTCGGACAGACAGTCTTAGCAGTGACAGCAGCGACACTTCAACCTGAGGAGGAGAGCGGCTAGGAGCTTCTTCGCCCCCACTTGATGAGCAAGGACTCCCAAGAATAGGAGCAATGAATTGCACCTTAGTCGCAGCAACCGCTGGGGGGGAGTGGCACGCCGGCGGAGAATGATCTTCGTTACCCGATTCTGTTGAAGCAACCGAAGTTCTGTGTTAGTATAAATTAACTGCACTCTATTAAACATTATTATTATCAAGGCATCCGTAAGCGCACAGATAAAACAACCGATGTAGCACTTCACCAGACAATCCCGGTTTTAATATCGAACCCAAAGGAACAGTAGGTGATACTGACTAAGTCTATTGGCTCTTAACCTGATAATACAATCAATCCAGAGAATATCAAGAATGAGGAGATAACAAATGATTATCTAGATCCGACAACCGGTAAACTTTGAATAATATCGATCTAATCGGGCAGTGACATGAATAAGAGGCGAAATCAGAGTTCCCTCCTACCAGACACTTATACACCTATCGATCTTATCAACGGGAAGTGGACTACAGAGGACTCAACGCAGCTGTCATCTATGTGATCTACCACTATCCGGTCAATCAGGGGATATTCACAAGTAATTATAGCCCAGACACCACGTCTATAGTACAAACTACTACTTCAACCAAGGAGCTACCAAGATCAAAGCACTACTACTTGAATCAGGATGTTGAACACAAAAGTACCTCAGAACGCAACTCCGGGCGTGGTAGCTGAATCCAGACGAACACAGCTACGAAGAAGCTCCGACAGGCCGGGACTCCTCCGAATCTCTACTCATCTACTCTATCTCTCTAATCTCTCTCTTGATTGCTAGCCTAGATCTAGTGGATATCTATCTAATGCTTCAGGGTATTTATCTCTTGATCTGGCTCTCCTCTAGGGGGTATGGCCCTCTATTTATAGGCCAGTGCGATGCACATGCGCCGTTAGATCAAACCGACTTAACCAAGGGCTCAGATGACTTCTAATAGGTGGTGGTAGAAGACTCCAGAAGGCGGCATGGGGCAAACCCTAGGGGGCGCTGGCCGGCCCCACCCTGTGGGGTTTCAGGCTCCGGTGCTTCGGGTGTGCTTCAGATGCTTCTAGTGTTCTCGTGATGATATTTTCTTGGCGGTTAAATTTCGTGGTAATTATCCTCTTTAATCCTTCTTTTAAGCTTTTCTGGAAAATCCCCTGGGAAATAGACAATTCACCAAAACTCGTAGAATCTGTCAGTAATAACCGTATTCTACTAGATATTCATGTTTAATGCAGGGATAATTGATAATAAAATTTGGATGATAACAGGTGTCAACAATTACCCCCAAACTTAGGCTTTTGCTCGTCCCGAGAAAAAGGTTGGTTTTAAGATTAAAAATTCTTAGAGAGAATGGAGCATTTAAAACATAACTTGAGAGTATATTATATAAAACTAGTCTAGTCATGCATGTACTATGGAATTCAAAGTGTCTACCATGAATCTTTGAGTAGTTGAAGAACAGAATAGCTTGAAAACAGATCACTCTCTTCGTTTAGTTAAGTCAATTGGAGGGTATGTAATTTTGCAAATAAACTTAGCTTTACCTTCTCCTTTTGTAGTACTCTCGAATCACTGATATATTTATATCTGGTATTTTTGTATCCTTACCAAAGCATTAATGAAATTGCCTTCTTTATCCTACTTCTAAAAAGCTTATGTGGATCTTAGGTAGGAAAAATGTGAAAACATACTTGCATTATATTTGTTGTAAAGTCAAATAATGAATCCACAGAGAAATGAGGCATATAATCGAATCAAGCTTTATTTGGTGGAATATGGTGGAAGCTAATTCTACCTTGTTCCTTAAGAAAATATCTCTTTTATACAACTGAGCTTAATCAGAGAGTATGAGCTATCTCTTTCTCTTCTTTTTTTTCTTCTTTCTCTTTTTTTCAAGGGAGGCGAGCATCTAAGTACTCATTGTTTTAATTTCTTCGGACACTTGTCCATTTTTTTATACTCCCTTATTCTTTTGCATAGCTCATACCTCTTTTGAATTTAGTAGTTGAGAGACTTTAATAAAACATGGAGTAATTATTTGGTGACTATGCTATATAATTGTTTTTGGTGTTTTCTCCCAGTGTAGGAGAGAAACATTTTCAATAGAATGACTTGCTATTACTCCGGATTAGAGTAATGCTTATGTGGAATTGGCACTTAATTTGAAAATATGACAGATTTCTTCAAAGGGTTACAAAGATTGACCAAACTCAATACCAAGACAAGTATTATATGTAGCAGACTTCTATCCTATATATGGCTCTGGTAGGACAATATTTTTACCACAAAGGAGAGGTATAACTAATCATTTAAATTTTCTAAATAAAATCTCCAAAGACAAAACATCAGGGATTGAGTTCTCATTATTCAACTATATCATGTTTCACAACGACTTAAACAATTATGGGGTCCCTATAAATAGTTTCCAATAGTAACATGATTCCTAGAAAAGTGTTATATAATTTATTCTTAATGTATGAATTAAACAATCTTCTTCTTCTCGATTAAAAGTAATTTTAGCATGTGAATTTTAATTTGGATTGAAACGAAAATCGAAACATATGCAATTAAATTATATGAGGATCAAACCTAACCACGACCGAGAAGGGGATGCAGAGGGTGCAGAGGGGGCCGGCCAGCCCAGGTAGGGTGCCGGGCAGCATGCCTCTATGGGCCCACGAGGTCCACTTTGGTATGCGAGCTCCTGGTTCGATTATTTTCCAAATTACGTGATTTTTCCGAGCGAATTGATTTCCATAGTCGCGATGTCCCTCCCCCACACTTATTTTCCTGCATACTTTTCTGCGCAACATGTGAAGACAACATGCGTACCAAAAATATAGATAGTAGAGTAAACTAAAACATTAATATTGATAAAAAGAATAAGGCACTTTATTCATTAATGATACTAGATAACTCTGATAACTGACTGAGCTAACGACTGCCCTAGCTCAATAGGCTTACCTAACACACTTAATTGTATAAATCAAAACCTAGCACACTCGATAATATAATCAAACCTAACACACTTGTGCCTTATTACATAGATAACGAGGACAACTTAAGGCTGCCCTTTCTTTGCGAGCTTCCTAATTTCTTCCTTAAGATTACCAATCTCTTCTTTCAGCTGATCTTTTTCACGCTTGAGACAGTGAATTAACTTGACATTGACTTCTATCTGCTTAGTCATGTCGCTCATAATCTTGCTCCTTAAGTCTTCATTCCTCTCTATGCCCCTAACGGTGTTAGAGAGAGCTTCCATCTTCTCATTAAAGATGCGTAGAGAGAGCGGGGGCTGTCTAGGGACTTTCTCTAGTGCTGATGTAGATGTAGCCCACTGTCTCTTGGGCGGAGGTGGTATGAACTCGGTGTAGTGGACTTGGCCTGGACGTGCACGAACTCCTTGGATGGCAGGGCGAGCAGTCCTTGGATGGCAGGGAGAGCAGTGGTGTCCTTCGCACATACCAGCGTTTCATTCTTGTCGGTCTTGACCGACAGGAGTCGCTCATTATCTCTAGGTGGAAGAAGTGGGGTGCCCTAGGGAATAGCTATCTGCTTCCCCCTAGTACCATCTTCTAGCAGCAGTCTCTCAGGTGGCGATGGCAGAGCAGGTTGAGCATGCGTGTAGTAGACTTGCTCGAACTGCTGGGGCACCGTAGCAAGATGCTTCGGTGGCACGACGGCGAGGTGCTTTGGTGGCACGATGGCAAGGGGCTTTGGCTGCGCGAGGACGATGGCCTTTGAGTCGTCGCCTTGGAGCTTGCCGGAGTCAGCGCCGACGACCACTTTGCTTGCCATTGCTACTAGATCTAAACTAGAGAGTTTCTTCGGAGGAGAGGAAGGCAATGATGATGGGATGACATTCAAGGGTGGAATAGGTGCATATTTATATGGTTTTCAGGAGGCAGGATAAGATCAAATCTAGGTTCTACAGGATTCGTACGAAAGATTATTCGTACGTATCGGGAATCTATGGGATTGTACTTAGTAAAGATAGAGAAAGAAAAAGAAACTTGAGTCAGGACGAGAGGGGACAGGGGGCGCTGCCCGGCCCTACCAGGCGCCTTTCCTGGGTGGCTGAGCTCGTGAAGCCTCTAGACTCTTCCTACTTCCTGTTAGTTGCGATGCGCGATAATTTTTCATAACAGATAATGACGGGACTAAAAAGTGAGTAATTGGACAAAGTCCATCCCATCAACAACTTCTAAACTAAATGATTCTAAAAATAATTTAAGTCGGTGACCATTTACTTTGAATAGCGTACCTTCATGTGATTGTAGAGTTACCGCTCCATGTGGTGATGCATTCACAACTGTAAATGGTCCTTCCCATTTGCTTCATAGTTTTTCAAGCCCGAATAATTTGAACCTGGAATTAAAAAGTAATACCTTATCTCTTGGTGCAAACTCCTTCTTCTTGATCCTCTTGTCATGCCATCTTTTTTCTTTCTTTATAGATTTTTGAATTGTGATAAGCCTTTTCTCTC
This sequence comes from Eremochloa ophiuroides, assembly GCA_038502445.1. Lineage (NCBI taxonomy): Eukaryota > Viridiplantae > Streptophyta > Magnoliopsida > Poales > Poaceae > Eremochloa > Eremochloa ophiuroides. The sequence continues at coordinate 79,621,146 of JAHLJS010000007.1, read as the reverse complement.
CATTCTTCTAGTTCTGATAATTGCATTTTTCTCTTTTCTCCAGTGGCTTCAAAGTTCATGTTCTATCTCTTAATAGCCCAATGAGCTTTATGCTCTAATTCCACTGGTAAATGACAGGTCTTACTATATACTAGCTGGTAAGGTGACATACCCAAAGGTGTCTTGTATGCGGTCCGATATGCCCAAAGTGCTTCTGGTAATCGGTCCTTCCATGCAGTACCCATTTCATTTACTGTTTTCTATAGAATATTCTTAATTTGTTTGTTTGATGTTTCTGCCTGGCCACTTGTCTGAGGATGGTATGGAGTAGCTACATTGTGACGGATGCCATGAGCTTGCAAGTATCGGTGAAACTTTTTATTAGTGAAGTGTGTCCCTCCATCACTAATGACCATCCTTGCTGTTCCAAACCTTGGAAATATAATCTCTTCGAACATCTTCTTTGAATGTTTGGAATCAGCATTCATGCATGGCATAGCTTCTACCCACTTGGATACATAGTCAACTGCCACCAGAATGTATTTATAATTTCTTGATTTCACAAATGGTCCCATGTAATCAATTCCCTAAACATCAAAGAGCTCGATCTGAAGATTGTTAGTGAGTGGCATAGCATCTCTTGCATTGATATTTCCATGCCTCTGACATGATCCACATCTTCGAACAAAATATTTGGTGTCTTCATACATAGTTGGCTAAAAGAACCCACTCTGCCAGATTTTAGCATGAGTGCGGAATGCTCCATAATGACCCTCATATGGTGATGCGTGGCATTTCTGAATGATCTGCATGCCCTCTTCTACTGGTATACATCTTCTAAGTAATCCATCTGAACAAATTCTATATGTGGAGACGACTTTCATAAATGAGCTTCTTTTTATTTTTCCCTGGTGGTACATAACCTACAACCATAAAGTTGACAATATTCGCTTACCAGACTTGGTCACTTTAAACAACATGTCATCTCTCAATGAGTCATTAATAGGCAATTCTTGAGGTTTCTCAAAGTGTATTCTAGATAAGTGATCAACAACTGGATTTTCTATTCTCTTCTATCTTTAATTTCTAAGTCAAATTCTTGGAGTAACAAAATCCATCTTATCAAACGAGGTTTAGCATCTTTCTTAGTGAGCAAATATTTTAAAGCAGCATGATCAGGATAAACAATTACTTTTTCTCCTACTAAGTAAGATCTAAATTTATCAATAGCAAAAACAACAGGAGTTCTTTCTCAGTTGTTGCATAATTTAATTGTGCTCCTGTCATAGTTTTACTAGCATAAGCAATTGCATGATGTTTCTTATCTTTTGTTTGTCCTAATACTGCCCCTACAGCATAATCACTAGCATCACACATAATTTCAAAAGGTAAAGACCAATCAGGGGGTTGAATGATTGGTGCTGATGTAAGTGCTTCTTTAAGAATATTAAAAGATTTTAAACATGCATCATCAAATTCAAAAGGAACATCCTTAGCTGGCAAGTTAGTCAATGATCTAGTAATATGTGAAAAATCTTTTATAAATCTGCGATAAAAACCACAGTGACAAAGAAAATTTTGGATTCCTTTTATATTAATAGGTGGAGGTAGTTATTCAATTACTTCAATTTTTGACTTGTCTACCTCTATACTTCTTTCAGACACTAAATGTCCTAGCACTATTCCTTCTCTAACCATAAAATGACATTTTTTCAATTAAGGACTAAGTGTTTTTCTTCACATCTCTGCAAAACCTTATCTAAATTTTCTAGAAATCATCAAAAGTTTTTCCATAAACTGAAAAATCATCCATAAAAACTTCCATGATTTCTTCTATCATTTCAGAAAATATAGACATCATACATCTTTGAAAAGAAGCAGGTGCACTACATAATCCAAAAGACATTCTACGATAAGCATAGGTTCCATAAGGACATGTAAAAGTGGTTTTGCTTTGATCATCAGGGTGGATAGGTATTTGGTGATATCCATAATAACCATCAAGGAAATAAAAGAAAGATTTATTTGCCAAATGCTCTAACATCTCATCAATGAAAGACAGCGGAAAATGATCTTTCTTAGTCGCTTTATTGAGTTTTTTATAATCTATACATATTGGCCATCCTATAACAGTTCTCTGGGTTATCAATTCATTTTTATTATTTTTAACTACGGTTGTACCACCCTTTTTAGGTACAACTTGAACAGGGTTTACCCACTCACTATGCGGAACAGGATAAATAATCCCAGCATGCAAAAGTTTCAAGACCTCTTTCTTAACAACCTTCCTCATCGCATTTTGAAGCCTACGTTGGGGCTCTCTAGAAGGTGTAATCTCTGGGTTGCTTGAAATAAGATGGGTGCATAAAACAGGACTAATCCCCTTAAGGTATTGGAGTGAATAACCAAAAGCAGCACGATGTTTTTCTAAGAAAGTTATTAATCTAAACGACTCTTCATCAGAAAGTTTACCACTAATAATCATGGGAGAATTTTGATCATTATTCAGAAAAACATACTTATGATCAGAAGGCAGTTGTTTAAGCTCAATAGAAGGTTTTGGTGGCTCTAGTAATTCATCCAGAGGTTCAGGATCAATCGGATTCTCTTCCTCTTCATTAATGAAGAACTGAGTATCATCCTCTAAATTAGGTTTAATAAATTCCTCAAATGACACAGCCTTAATTTCTTCTATCGGATCTAACTCAGGAGGTGGCTCTGCTTTAGCTTTAATGGATGAGTTATAGGCACTGAGAGATTAAATCCCTTCCCAAGTTTAATTTCTAAATTGCCCGCACAACCTTCTCGTAAAATTTTTTCTATTGGTAATCCAATCATTACATCAAAATGCCAAACATCAAAGATATAGAAATTTAGCAAAATTCAGAATTCGTTAATCACAATAGGAAGAGAACATAAAACACCTGAACTAGGAATAATATGTCCTGAACGATTTTTCAATAATTTATTTGTAGGAATTAATGCCATATCTTTCAAAAAAATTTCAGCAAATGTAAGAGACATGATGTTGACGCCTACTACTGGATTATAAAAGGCATCAAAAGGATATGCATCAATTTGACATTTAATAGTAATGGCAGGAGAATTTAAACGAATTATATCAACTGAAAGCTCAGATTCTATCAACCACTCATTACTCATAACAAAAATTAATTCTTTAGTTATCTCTCTAAGAAATTTTAAATCAGCAGGATATGAAATATTAAAACTTTTAAAATTCATAGACTATTGTGGTTTTATAATTTTATGATAGCGTAAGGTGTTTCCATAATCATCAAAAAGTTCATCCTCAAATTCAAGCATAAAATCAGAAATAGGAGTTATCTCCTTCTCATTAGATAGTTCAGGTAAAGGTTGAGATGAATCAGACAAAAATTTAGAATCAAACGACAAAAATTCATCTTCTAACAACTTTTCTTTTTCTTCAGGAAGATCAATTAAAATATTAGTAAGAATAGTTTTAGCATGTGAAGCAGTAATATGCATAAATGCTCCTCCTGCAGCCAAATTAAGGTATTCTTTATTTTTATCATCAAGGCCTAAAAAGAAATGTTGCAAAAGCATAGGTTTTGGCAAAGTAAGATTAGGTCTAGAATTTATAAATCAATCAAAGCGTTCCCAAGCCTTGCCTAATACTTTGTTATCTAATTGTTTAAATCCAATAATTTTAAAACGAAGTTTAGCGACCTTTTCGATAGGGAAAAATTTAAGACAAAAATTAGCGCGCAATACTTCTCAATCTCCTTGACTACTCCCAACACAACGATTATACCATTTCTTTGCCTTTCCCGTTAATGAAAACAGAAAGAATTTCCATCTTAAAGTTTCATCTGTCATGCCCTTAATGTGCAAACATGAACATGTCTGCTCAAAATCAGTTAAATGGGAATATGGGTTTTCGCTAGAACTACCAGAAAAAATGTGATCCTGAACTAACTTAATTAATCCCGGGCGTAACTCATAGCCAGATGATGTGATAGGTAAAGATGATTCTTTTGGCTGGAGATACGATCCCGATGGTGCTCCATATTGATATAAAAGTTGGGACGTGGGTTCCATACTTTAAAAGATAAAAGTATAATACAAGATTAAGATAGACTAAACCAAAATCAGCAAACCGTTCCCCGACGGCGCCAGAAATACTTATTGGTATAAATTAACTGCACTCTATTAAAGATTATTATTATTAAGGTATCCGCAAGCGCACAGATAAAACAACCGATGTAGCACTTCACTAGACAATTCCGGTTTTAATATCAAACCCAAAGGAACAGTAGGTGATACTGACTAAATCTATTGGCTCTTAACCCGATAATACAATCAATCCAGAGAAAATCAAGAATGAGGAGATAACAAAAGATTATCTAGATCCGACAACCAGTAAACTTTGAATAATATCGCTCTAATCGGGTAGTGACATGAATAAGAGGCGAAATCAGAGTTCCCTCCTACTAGACACTTATACACCTATCGATCCTATCAACGGGAAGTGGACTACAGAGAACTCAACGCATCTGTCACCTATGCGATCTACCACTATCCGGCCAATCAGGGGACATTCACAAGTAATTATAGCACAGATACCACGTCTACACTACAAACTACTACTTCAACCAAGGAGCCACCAAGATCAAAGCACTCAAATAGAGTTGTAAACTCAAGAACGAATAAGAACAAATGCTTACTTGAATCAGGATGTTGAATACAAAAGTACCTAAGAACGTAACTCCAGGCGAGGGAGCTGAATCCAGATGAACACAGCTACGAAGAAGCTCCGACAGGCCGGGACTCCTCTGAATCTCTACTCATCTACTCTATCTCTCTAATCTCTCTCTTGATTGCTAGCCTAGATCTAGTGGATATCTATCTAATGCTTCAGGGTCTTCATCTCTTGATCTGGCTCTCCTCCAGGGGGTATGGCCCACTATTTATAGGCTGGTGGGAGGCACGCGCGCCGTTAGATCAAACCGACTTAACCAAGGGCCCAGATGACTTCTAATAGGTGGTGGTAGAAGGCTCCAGAAGGCGGCGCGGGGAAACCCTAGGGGGCGCCGGCCGGCCCCACCCTGTGGGGTTTCGAGCTCCGGTGCTTCGGGTGTGTTTCAGATATTTCTAGTGTTCTCGTGATGATGTTTCCTTGGCGGTTAAGTTTCGTGGTAATTATGCTCTTTAATCCTTCTTTTAAGTTTTTCTGGAAAATCCCCCGAAAAAATTGACAATTCACCAAAACTCATGGAATCTGTTAGTAATAACCCTATTCTACTGGATATTCATGTTTAATGCAGGGATAATTGATAATAAAATTTGGATGATAACAGGTGTCCACAGTCTGCTAGAAGTGGACTCAGCAGAATGCGAAGATGAGACATCCGCAGCCTTTGCCTCTGTCGCAAACCCCAACTCTCCCCTAGAAACTCCGGCGTCCTGAGCAGAAAACTTGCCAACAATACGAACCTTCTTTATCGCGCCACGAGTGACAGGACCCCTGGCCCTCTTCTTCTGCTCCAAAGCCACAGTAGACGCAGCGGAGCCTCCGGCCTTCATCTTCGCCGCCGTGTCTTTGCCCAGCAAACTTTGCTTCACCTTCTCCGGGATAGGCCTGGTCTTATAGACAACACCCATGCCTTCAAAAACACGGTTAAGGCGAGGCATGTTGCCAGACTTCACTTGACGAGAAAGAACCTCCTTGATTGTCAAAGGGCCCACGACGTCGGAAGCAGCAGACTCCACATTCAAAACGAATTCTTCCTTACTGACACCTTCGGGAAGCTCGAACTCGAATCGGGGAAATGGGATCCCATCGTCTTCACCAAAGACAGGGACCCAAATGTTGTCAAGCCTCATCGCCGGGCAGACCTGGCCCAACGGCCAAAAATCAGAGGCAATCATCTCCTCCACCAAGTCGCACCCTCCAGAGTACTTACAAGCTCAGGCGAAGGCTTCTTCACAAGAACAGAAATTCTCTGAAGGTTCACCAGTGGAAGACCTCTATGAAAGCGGCTTCATCAACCCCAGGCTCCCCGATGGGCAAGCCAAAGGAAAAACCTTCGCTCCTGAACCATTCGGAGAATCAACCGCAGAGACTCGAGCGTAAAACCACTCGGTCACCCACTTAGATTCCCAGTTGTTCTTCTGACAGAACGACAACACAAGCAAGCCTTGCTTCTTCTTCCGCCTCGGGATGAAAGAGCAGCTGGCGAACTGAGCCTCCGATGAGTTTGACAAAATCTTGCGCGGCTGCCTCTGAAGCTCATAGTGTTCAGAGAAGAAGTCCAGGTCCGGCTGGGCGCCGTACGATTCACAAGCCCAAACAAATTTGCTTAGCGCCAGAACACCATTCGGAGTCAGGTGGTGAACCTGAGCATTGAAACCCTCCAGCACAGAGCGAAAAAAGGGGCCCTTGGGGAAACGAAGACCGCAGTCGAAAAACGCCCGGAACACAACAGCTTCATTAGTCTTCACCTTAGGGACTTCTTCTGCCCCGGGTGCATGACCATGCCCCAAAGGGAAAGCACCACGACAGGCAAGGTCGTCGACTGCGGACTGAGTCATCGAAGACTTCCCGAAATGGAAGTTGATATCGCCAGCCATCGCAGCAACAGGCTCCAAATCACCGACTGAAGCATCGACGTCGGACAAGGTCTCTAGTAGATCTTGAGCCTTTGCCACAGCAAGCATGCAATCCTCAAATCTAGCAGCCCAACCGTCAGCCCGAACCCTCATGAGCTCGGAGCACGGGCCTGAAAAGATGGGAAAGCGAGGGTGGGAAGCTACAATGAAGAACGGAGCAATGCAAAACACGCGAAGGCTATCAAGCGAGGCAGCGGGCAGAAAGCGCTAGCAGGTGAATGCGGTGGAAAGCGAAAGCGACGGCTGTGGTGGGGGGATTCACCGCCCGGCCACCCCTATTTATAGGGTCCATGCCGACCCTTCAAATTCCAAAAGCCAACAGTCGGGATCGAGACGCATTGTTTTGAATCCCGAGTAAGAAATAATTACAACGGGCAAAGAGGTAAAATCTTCGCCAGACGCAGGTGAGCCAGGGGGAAGAATGGATCGCGGGCTCAAGATCGCCTAGATCCTCCGCGACCTCGCCTCTTACTGGACCACCCGCGCTGGACCAAACCCTAAAGGGGGGAATGTTGTAACAGCAGCGGAGGCTCGGCCGCAAGGGCATGCAATTCCGAGGATTACCAGCCATTTTACCGTCACGAGCTAATTACGTTGTGCAGGTCGACGAAGGCATTTGGACCGCGTTATGAGATACGGCATTCAGAGGCTAACGGAACCTCCGCCCATGCAGCGAAGCTTACCCCGCCTTAGGCGAAGGCTCTAAGAAGCCCAGGCTAGCGGAACCTTTGCCCGGGCGGCGAAATTCACGACGTCTGAAGGTTTTCTGATGAATGTCCGACCGCGGCGTCTAAAGGTTTGCGAAGGTTCTGGCGTGAGGGGCGCCTCTGCACCAACCGAAGATCTCACAGCGTGGGGGCCTACAGGCTGCTACACGACAAGCAAAGGAGTGGTTGGAGCGTAGCAAGAAAATGACCTGAATACCCAAGGAGCCGGTAGCACTGGCCAGGGATATTCCGGGAATATCCCTGTTGTACTCAGGGATTCTAGTGTAAATTATACTTACCAAACCACTGTAGCCTATAAATAGTAATATAACTACAGTGTATAAAGTTAGTTGGAATCCATTTATTACCCCCATACATTTCCACGTGAGATCCCTGAGATCCTCCGCCTTCGAGCGGAGGTTAACTCGGTGTTGTCCGAGGGGGCCCAAACCTGGCCCGGGGCTGGACACCCTCCGCCAACAAATATAGTAGTTGATAAGTCTGTCTCGTTAGTAACAAAATGGATGTCGTATAAGCACAGGCTGCACACACTTTGAGATCATCCGACCACTCGAGTAAGGCCATGTTTAGATGCACTAGATTCTCGTCACATCGAATATATTGATACATGCATGAAGTATTAAATGTAGATAAAATTTTTACATCTTTACACAGTTTACATGTAAATCACGAGACGAATCTTTTAAGCCTACTTAGACCATGATTGGACACATAATGCAAAAGATTCCTCGCTCAAAATTCTAATAAATTTTACATCTAAACGGGGCCTAAGTCTAAATAAACGCCAAAATCGATAGGTATTGTTAGTTTCTATGGCCTCGAACTCCCCAGCTGCTGCAAGTCTTCCTAGCTAGTGGGTGCCAAACTTTCATGGCTGTTTAGATCATCAAACGATATACATCCTCCCTCTCTCCTTCTGGCGTGAGTTGAAATAAAGATTTGTTTAATCGTAGTATATAGTAGCAAGATGCTCGGGGACTGTTGGAGACTCATTCCCATGGTAACGTATATGCACATCCTACATTTATGAGCATATCTAAAAAATTAAACTGACAGATCTTCAGACTCATGAAGTCACAACGGTTATCTCGTCAATACATGTGTCTCGTTATTTGATAGACACATCGCCGTGGGTGTCCCTGGGCCCGTGCGACCGATAGGGGCCCCGTGATCGAAGGTCCCAACCAAGTATATAGGTACTCGAAATATATATGTTATTATGTACTAATTAGGCTAAAGCATCTGCAAACCCTAAAAGATCCAAGCTAAGTTTAATACATACATAGTCCATCAACTACTGGACTCGTCGGCTTTGCCGAGTGTCCTCCCAAATACACTCGACAAAGTCTTTGCCGAGTGCTGCACTCGGCATAGCACATAGGGTAATATTTTAGTCGGCAAAGAATGAATCGAAAAAATGCGAAAAAATAGCAAAAAAAATTTTACCAGGGGAGGGCCACACTGACCAGCGCCTGCAAGTCGCGGTATTTTTCGTGCAAAATTCGTGGCTATGTGGCCGGTGGGATTCAAACTCATGACCTCTCCCTCGCGCGTACCCCCATCTACCACTATACCACACTATCACTTACGTCAATATCCTGTTTTGGTTCCCTATATTATAATAAATCGAGTGTAAATTATCTTGTTTGAGGCCTTAAATAAATTCAAATAAAAAAGTTGTCAACTACAAAGTTTTTTAACTTTTTAAGACCTACAACTTTCATTTTGGTAGCTTCTCCATCCGAGGCCATTTACAAAATTTGAATTTCAAATTTGAGAAATTTAAACGTAATTTTTCGTTGACAAGATGATTTCAAATCAAAAAGTTTATAAACTACAAAGTTTCATAACTTTTCGAGGTCTACAACTTTCATTTTGGTCGTTTCCTCATAGTCATTTGAAAAATTCAAATTTCAAATTTGAGAAATTTAGACGTACTTTTCGTTGGCAAACTTAACTCAAATTAAAAATGTTCGATTACAAAGTTTTATAACTTCTCAATATCTACAACTTTATTTTCGTCATTTGCTCATTTAACATAGTGGTAGTAACATTGTTTACAAAACTTAGAGATTTCTCTTCTAGTTTCCTGAAACTATATATAGAGATGTACATTTTATGAACAACGATACTCTCGCTTTGTCGAATAAAGAAATGACCAAAACAAAAGTGGTAGATCTTGAGAAGTTATACAACTTTGTAGCTGAACACTTTTTAATTTGAATTCATTTAGGGCCTCAAAATGTGCTTTGTAGATTTTATTTGCCGAGTGTAAAAAAAAACACTCGGCAAATACCCTCGTTGCCGACTGCCAGGAAAAAACACTCGGCAATCAAGCAAGTTTGCCGAGTGCCAAAGAAAACACTCGGCAAAGAGTTTGTTTGCCGAGTGCAAAAAGAAATACTCGGCAAAGAGGGTCCCTCTTTGTCGAGTGCCAAAAAAGTTGCACTCAGCAAACCATCGAGCACTCAACATAGTATGATTTTCCGGTAGTGATCATCCTGGCAATCCATGGTTTCTAGGACCATGGATTGTGCTTTTCGGCTATCTGAATCGACGATATAGTTTTTTTTTTTTGAAAAGGTACTCCCTCCGTCATAAAATAAGTGTCATTTTTGATTTTCTAAAATCGACGTTTGACCATTCGTCTTATTCAAAAAAATTACGAAAATATAAAAATAAACTAATCATGATTAAAATACTTCTAATAATGAATTATTTCATAATAAAATAATTAATTTTTTCACAAAACTTTTGAATAAGACGAATGATCAAAAGGAAATAGTTAAAATTCTAAAACGACATTTATTTTGGGACGGAGGGAGTACGATATAGTTATTTGATGTCTGGTTCAGAGCAATTGTTCGTCTTCCGATCCTTATGTCTATATTTTATACAATATATTATATTTTATTACATTTTTCTTGTTTCATTTTGACACTTAGTTTAAGGCTCATTTGGAGGAACCTAAATTCACTGAATGCCATGCACGTCAGCTATCACTAAAAAGATACCACTAGTTAAATTTTATAATTAATTCAGTAAAATACGAAAGACCCATGTCAAATCAAGAATTTAATCCAAAATAAAGAACGTAACCAATTGATACGCTCAGCTTGCAAACTCTGCTTATGTCCTTGAAGAAAAAAAATATATATGCGAAGTTTGGTTAGCAAAATGGTAACTTATATTTTTATGTCATTAAGACTCCATGGAGCAGACTTATATGTGTATTTGCAATTTCAAAACATTCATAGAAACTTGGTGATATAAACTGACGAGAAATATTTCTGAGGTTACCGTTGTCATACTACCGTGACCGTTTGAAGGGGCATTTGAGCTAGGATATATAACGTCTGTTGTTGGCGTGGCCAGTGGAGAAGTCCATCTGAAAGCGTGGATCAGTGGCCAAGTATGCGTGCCTCATCAAAGCCCGCCCCAATGCACCTGTATGCTTCTTTTTTTTATAAAGCAAGCATTTTATTAATTCAAGATAATAACATCGGGCTGATTCAACCATCTTGAGATCACTTCTGACATCTGCATTAAAGCACACGGCCTGTAAAAGTTTTTTTTTTCTCGACAAAAGCAGACACTCTAGTGACTATCAATCCGTAGACTACACCATTACCCTTGTGTCTGGGTAAAAATTCCTTGACCACGCGCTCCAATTGTTGCCATGCCACTATGACTAAATCCTGTGAATGCACTTGCTGGAGAATAACCCAGTACAAAGCCCGTGGATAATCAAGTAGATAACATGCAAAGGAAAATCTGTATTTTTTTATCAAAGGCCATATCATTTCGACATAGGCACAAAGACCAACAAGTTGAGGCCGCTCCTAGCAGGAGTAGTGTTCTCAGGTCTATTCCAATGCCCCGTAACCAGCTATCAAACATATGTGGTATGCTATGGGGTTGAGAAAGTCATGAAGCCAACTATATAATAGACTATACTGTTTTTGCAAATCGACATAATAAATGTTTAACCGTCTCACCCTTGCGATAGAAGCAACATGTCTTACTATCTTGCCAATTGCGGTTTGCTAAATTATCCTTCGTTAGTATTACGCCCTGATGCAAGTACCAAAGGAAGATTTTTATTCTCTCTCCTTAATCGCTTGTTAATGTTGGTACAAATGTAAACAAAAGATCAATCATCAATAAATATTTAATAAATACATAAGCATTTATACAAATTAATAATAAATATAAATATTTTACAATACACTCTCTTCCTTAAAAATTAATATAAGGTACCATCATGTCTACAAAATGAATCTTTTCTCTATTGTTAGAGGTGGCTAGAATAGCAACTGCGTCTGAAAAAAGATGGATGCGCCTCTTAACACCCTTTTTTGTCTCGGTGGTGACAGTAGTGATGAGAACGTCGACGTGGTGGCCTAATTTCTGTTGCTCTCAATGTGTAGATATATCGAACTCTATTTTAGGGCGTGGCTTCTCCTTTTGGGGACGTTGGTCCCTTTGAGGCCTAGAGCAGCATCTTTTATTGGCGCGCGCTGCGCAACAGCAGTCGCGAACCAAAAGGGTTGCTAGCACCTCTAATCGAGATGTTTGGTGGGAGTGTCATCTTTGGACCCAGTCTATTGACCGTTGTGCAGAGATCAACACAACAAACAATGCAAGGGGAGAAACATGACTTGCTGGCATCTTTGAACTCATGTCATAGATTAACGAATGGAGCGAAATTAAAAATATAAGTACAAAATGATGGGGTAGTGAGACAAATTAGTAAGTGCAAGAACCTGACTGTACATGTCTTAACTGCACGTGATACGGTGCAGACCATAGATCCGTCTCAATCTCATCCGTATATAAATCGCCAACTCATAAGGACAGGCTGGTCACAGTCCACGATTTGAGATTCACCAGACTACTTGAGTCCAAATCAGTGAGAGCATCAATGGATATTATTATTTTTGTAGGACTTCGAACTGCGCAGCTGTTATCAGTCTTCCTCTTTTTCACTTCTGGTCAGTGAACTAAAATAGTAAAACTTTTTTTTTCTGATCATAGTACTTACATACATGCTCCCTCCGTCCCAAATTAAGTGTTGTTTTAGGTTTTCGTGCCATGAGTTTAACTTAATTTATAGAAAATACGTGCACTGGATCCACTCAAAAGTTACCTTTCCCCCGCACTGGATCCACTTGTGAGGTGATTTTTTGGGCTAGTTGAGGTGGGGCGCACTCAAAAGTTACCTTTTCCCCGCACTGGATCCATCCCCATCCCGACTCAGCGCAGAGGCGACTCGCGCGGTCGTGCCCGCTTCCAGCCGCGCCGTGCCTCCCCCGCCGCCCGCATCTAGCAGCGCCGTGCCGCCGGCCGCCCGTGTGCAGCCGTGCCGCCCCTCCGCCGGCATCCAGCCGTGCGGCCGTGACCTCGAGGCGCGCCGTGGCCGCCAACTCCATCTGCGCGCCGGGAGCAGTGCCGCCGCCACCAGCAACCAGCGCCACCGCCACCAGCGAGCAGCGCCGCCGCCAGGAGCGCCAACAGCTTCGATCCACCACCTCCAGCCTCGATCCGCCACCTCCGTCCTCGATCCGCCACCTCCGTCCTTGATCTGCCACGTCCAGCCCCTCTCTGCCACTGCCAACCCCGATTCAGCCCCTCTCAGCCACCTGTAGCCCCGACCCTGGCCATGCACGGCAACTCGCCATGGGGCTCGCAGCCGGCTTCGAGCGGCCCTGCTGACGCTCCTGCTGCCGGCGGGGGTCTCAACCTCAACTCCCAAGCACCTGCGGTGGAGCGGTGAAACTTGCCTTAGAAAAATTGTGTGCTAAACAGCTAAAATAAAGGCAAGTGGCGAAGCATGAACAGCTGCGCAAATTGTTTGTTTGAACTTTGAAGCAAGAGTACTAGCCATTTTGTTTGCCATGTTTTTTTTGGCTTGGATGGTGCAAATTGGATGGAACTCTGACGGGTTGCCATCGGAGGCCTGGACCTGCCTTGTCGCCCTGCAATTTTGGTCTGGCCTGTGTATGCTCCTGATGTGCACATGTACATACATGCATGCAGAAATTTCAGATGCCGAGAGAAGTAGAGAACTGGTCCATGGCTTATTTGTATGGATAATTTTAATTTTATTCTGATTTGGATGCTAGATTTATGAACATGTTTTGTTTTGAGCGGATGAGACTGCACAAGTATAGCCACACTAGATCCTGTTGAAAAGATGGATTAGATAAGGCAAATAATTGGAAAGTAGCTTTTCTGTCAATCTAACTCTGAGATCTAAACAGCACTTGAGCTAGAGTTAGTTGAGGGCTAATTTGCAGTTAGAATGTAACACCCTACTTTTACCAAATTATTATTATAGCGGAAAAATAAATCTTAGGAAACATATTATTTAAAAGCACAACAAAAATAAGAATATGGGTCTGAAGCATAATATATAAAATATCCAAAAATATAGATAGACTAATTAAATAATCACTTCAGGAGGCATAATGCACAATTATAACATCTCAGGTAACAAGAATAAAACAATCTCGACAAAATCTTAAACTTAGACAATGTGCCAAATTGAGAACTAAATTATTAAACAAGAACATTTATTCTAGTGGTGATGAAGTGATGCGTGCATGCATCTAAATCCCAAGCCCATCATGCTCGACAAAGGATTAAACACCTGTAAAGAATTAAAGGGGTGAGATAAACTCAGCAAGCAACGGTTATGAATATAAACACATCTCACATGAGTTGAATCATTAATTTTGAAATCCACGTGACATCCATAATGATAAGGGAAAACAAATGGACAAACAGAGTGCACAACTCCATATTACGACGACTTCATACTTTATCATAGAATTAGAGAATCACATCATCCAGCTATTGATGTTCTCCAAACATCAAATAATTAATTAATTAATTAATGTGCGCATGCTATGATGCAACTCCATTGAGAGTTTATGTTGGACGGTGTCAACTTCTCATGCAACTCCATTTACCGGTACTAATCACTGCATGATGGCGGTGATCGGCCTTTAAAGACATATGAAATGCATAGATATGCATATAAATGATCATGTATGCATAACTCCATAGTGCAATAATTAAATTTATTAATATGCAACCACAATCTCATAGTGATAAGAGACATCGACATTATAAATAAATCGATAAACAGTGTATTCATAAGCAAGAATGACAGAATGCCACATTATTAGTCTTGCTATATTTTATTTTAAAAAATGCAAGATATGAATATAAACGTAGCATTAGCGACACCCCTACGTTACTTGCCTTTTCACCGAAGAAAGCAACTTCGACAAGCACATCGATCAAGAACGGTTTTGAGACCGACTTCCTGATAGAAATAGATATATGGAACTACTCAATAAATCACACATAACAAATAAGAGTAAATACACGTTTCTATGCTTAGTCCAACACTCCCCACTTTTCATGATTGGCAAGAAACTGTTAAGATAATATTAAATATATCCGAACACCCATATATCTATTTCAGGGTAGATATCTGATTATTTTCACAACTATTTTTATATGGCAGCAAAAGCTATGACTGACTTCAATAAAATCATCTGCTTAGAGTTTCCTACAACTTTGTTATTTTCATCACAAAATTTAATGCGGACTACTACTATTTTTAATCTGTGCCATAAAAGAACCACTCTGTCTGACAAAGTCTGCAGCACGAGAGGTTTCCAGATTCTATAGGTTCTTACTTATTTAACTATAAACTCAGGATTTAAGATCTCCGTATAAAAATAAAGAGAAGTACCAGACCTTCCTATTTCAGCATCTACAGGGATATAATCTAGAGGCCCCAAAAGAATCGAACTTTGCTATCTGCCCTGTATCCTGCAACCTGATCATATTGATCTTGATGGAATCTACTAACACAAGGCTCCACTAGAAAAGCCTGCGCTAGGCACAGCTGACGGCAGGATGAACAAATTAGTTTAATTACCTAAGCAATATCGTTACTCTGCCCTTTGTCCTCCCTGCTCACGACAACTCTGCAGATAAAGGACAGGGCCATGAGAACCAGCAGCAGCTCCCTTCCCTCTTGTGATTCTTAGAGGGGAGAAATCCCACGCACCTGCGCCCTAGCGATGGGGAGGACGAGATGGAGAGCGCCGTCTCCAACCTCTCACGAAACCGGAACGATCAGATCGGCCAGCAGGGAGACAAGAGTTACGTAGAATTTTCTGTTTTAGATTCCTGAGCCCTTGATCCTCCTAACTGGACTCTAACTAGGCCTTAACTCCCACTCTAAGCCCATTAGGCTAAAAGACATACTAATTATGTTTATTTTTTTTTGGATATTACATAGAAACTAACTCTAGCTTCTAGGCCAGTCAGAGCATCCAAACAGGGCCATAAATCGCCAACTCATAAGGACAGGTTGGTCACAGTCCACGATTTGAGATTCACCAGACTACTTGAGTCCAAATCAGTGAGAACATCAATGGATATTATTATTTTTGTAGGACTTCGAACTGCGCAGCTGTTATCAGTCTTCCTCTTTCTCACTTCTTGTCAGTGAACTAACATAGTAAAACATTTTTTTTCTGATCATAGTACTTACATACATACTCCCTCCGTCCCAAATTAAGTGTCCTTTTAGATTTTCGTACGATGAGTTTAACTTAATTTATAGAAAATACGTGCAATCTTTATATCTTCAAATAAATTTGGTAAAAAACTAGATCCAAAGATCTTTCTAATAATACTAATTATGTACCATAAATATTAATACATTTTAAAATATATTTAGTCAAAGAGTTTTCTTGGGAACCAAAAACGACACTTATTTTGGGACGGAGGAAGTAGACACACATAAAGACACTCGAAAGATCGAGCAGAAGCCTCTCATTATTTGATAGAATAAGGATAGCACCAGTTAAATCTTAAAATAAATCTAGAAAATATAGTTACCTGGAGAATTAAAACCTATGTGAGTAGATTCCACGATAAGATACACTCAATGTGCTCTAGAACATTAAAAAAATGTTATTTCTACAAATCTTTATATGATAAGCCTGATCCATTTTCCCTATCACTCCATTGTGTTTAACAGCAGGTCTGCCCAAGAACGACCCGTGGTGGTACAGAATGTATACACTACAAAAAAATGGTTTCACGAGACATTGCCCAACCATTAACGCAGGCAGTCATAAAATGCGACCGTCTCGTAAAACCTGAGTATTTACCGGGACGGACGTTTTATTTACGCTGGCGGTCAAAAAGTGTCCGCTGCCCCTTCTCAATCGTGCGTCTCTCTCTAGCCATCTGATGCGCGTCTCTCTGCCTCCGCATCCGGTCCTCTCCCTCTCTTACCCCCGCAGCTGCACGTCTCTCTCTCTCTCTCTCACCCCCCGCAGGCCGCACCTCCTCCGGTGGTGCCACGTGGCTTGGAGATCGCATTGCCTCCTCCAGCGGTGGCACGCAACTAGGAGTGCGCGGGTGGGCGGATCCATCGGCGAGGGCGAAGGCAGGCAGATCCAGCGGCGAGAGCGTAAGTAGGCAAATCCGGCGATGAGCGCGCAGGTGGATTCGGCAGGTGGATTCTGGACCCCGTTGCCCCCCTATCTAGACTCCTCGTCCAAATTCGCAACCGCAGTGACGGATCTGCATCCCACCAACCCCGATCCACCACAGCTGTGGCAGCTCTGCTGGCGCCTCTTCGCCATGAAGGCACAACTGGCGAACTGAGCCTCCGCCTGCCCTGGTGGTGAGGTGGAAAACTTGCTTATGGCCAAAGTACCATTGGTGGTGTGGTGGTGAAGCTGAAGGTTGAAGTCTTCGAGGACGTGGCGAAGGAAGGGGACCGACGGGAAGCGAAGGCCACAGGAGAAGAACTCCCTAAAGACGACGGCCTCTTTGGAGTTGGGCCTAGGCGTCGTATCCCCCTTCGGAACTCGGCCATAGCCTCACGGTCTGATGATTTTGGTGCTGGGAGCGAAGACCAGCCACCCGGTGCAGGCGCATATTGTATGGCAGTTTGTTTATAAAATGTCCTTTGTAATAAGGTTCCCTCGATGTGAAAAAGTAACTCCCATTCCTGGTAAAAGGGGGGACGATTGTAGCTCGTTCTCCCTTGATCTCTTTGGGAATGGGTGTGCCCAAAGCAGCCCTACTAAAGACGGGATAAGTTTCTCTCACACTAGTACATAGAACTTCAATATTGGCAGGTGATGAGGCTTCTTCACTGGCGTTTCTCAGGACCGCCTGTGGGAGAGGCCAGTGAAAATAATTCTCTCCACTAGCGGTTGCCTGAGAACCGCCAGTGTTTCCACTTGCGGTTGGTTAAGATAACCACCAGTGCAAAATATATTTCCATAGGCGATTCCCTTAACCAACTGCCACTGGAAATAGATTTCCACTGGTGGTTATTTTACAGAACTGTCAGTGAATGTTTTTCCCACCCTTTTTCAAAATTTCCCCCAACCCTATATTTATATATATGTATTTATTGTATATACTCAACTCTATTAGGTCATGATCAAATATAGCAAAATGCAATTTAATTCTAACATATATTTATATACATCAAAGTTTTGTGCTCACAATACATACACATCATACATGTATGTACATCAAAGTTACACGTGGAACCTCTAATAATCATCTCGGCTAAGTCCTAGCTTATGGATTTCTGTTAGCTGTCTGAACTCTTCACTTCCTAAAGTGCTTTTCTTATCATGGTATTTCCCGTTGCTTGGAATAATTTCTCTCATGATGATTGAGCACATGTCCGCAACTATATTGTATAAAGTCTGCGTGCTCATGTTCTTCGCCTTGCCTATATTATATTTCTACAAATGAAGATAATTTATAAACACCATATGTTTAACACTTGATAATACATTTGCAACTTAAAGGACATAACTTCATATATGACTATTACTTACCATACTATCTATGTTCTTGATGTATCGTCGGGACTGTCTCATAAATTCGCATACGTAGAATCCATAGTGGACCGATCCGGGTGGTTGTTTGTGGCACTATATGACAGGTAAGTGGTTATTTAATTAGTTGCAACATCTTCTTATGTGTCGTACATGTATGATATGTACTTGTGTACCAACATACCGGCCAATTGTGATTTACTATCAATGGTCGCCCTGTTCGGTCCTCATGCTTTCCGCCTTTTAGCTTATACTACCTACATGCCCTATGATCTCGATAGAATCACCTAGTTACTCTCAAACTCTCATCGAGAAAATAATGCATGTATCTCGGCTTGAGTCAAAGACCACCACCCTTCCCTGCCATGGATAAATATAAAAATAGATCCAATGGTCCCTGCACGAATCAAGTTAGTGATGCATGGGGCCACTCTGGATTAGATAATAATATTGTAAAAAGCAATTATTATATTGATGTATGTAAAGTCAAACGTACCTAAAGTTGTATGGGGCCATTATGACTTGCCTATCTTCAAACTGAAGCATTGTATGTCCTAAGTTGAGGCAGTATTTGGCCTCAAATCTGTCTTTCAGCTGAGCTATAATCGCCTCAGCTTCTTCCGATGTCTTGTCCTTTATTTCATCAGCGCCCTTTCCTATCACGAATGTGTGCCACTCATCGACTATTTCAATTGGGTTGAGATAGCCAATCCTTTCGCTTGCATGGGAATAAGGATCCTCGTCGTATAATACCTCCTGCTCCTCATGTTGTTCTGCAAAGGCGCACGTGCATGTCAGAGATTGAAACTTGATACATCAAAATAATAATAGCACATGTGTTTGTAAGTTTGAGAGACACTTACAAGGCCCACACCGCTACGAGCTGAATGTCGAGTCTCTTGAGGTTCACCATCAAGTGGATGTCCTCGAAGGTAACCATAGCCATATCTTGCCCACTCATAAAAGCTTTTGGTGGTATACACACGTTGATCATGTCGAGGCCAATAGAAGCTGCTCTCATGTACCAGTCATGCATTCTTTTTATTAACGATGGGATCCTCTTTAGTGTTTCCCAACTGAGTAGAGGCCTGCTCGGCACATATCTATCAGGGACACATTCATAATCCTCTCTCATTGGCCTCTTGATCTCTATGGTCTTCAAAGATGGTTTCACTGATTTCTCGGCCTCAGCACTGTCAACGACACGATCATTGCGGGAGCGTGCAATTCCTGACATAAATAGGATCGTCCCTGCAATTTTTTTCTTTGGCTCATGGGGCGAGAATAATTTGGGTACTAAAAATTTTCTCTTCTTTGGCACTGGCGGTGTGGAAGTTTCATCAGGTTGTGGGGCTGGTGGGGTCGAAGTTTGTTCGGGTTGCTTGGCCTGCGGGTCTGGTGGGGTCAAAGTTTGTTTAGGTTATTTTGCTTGTGGGGCTAGAGGGGTTGATGCTTGTTCAGGATCTTTGGGTGCTGGGGAAGGTCATAATTGACCGGAAATGGTGGTGGCGGAGTGTCTGGAAGTGGCCGGAGAGGTGAAGATGGTGGGCTAGGAATAGGCCGGGAAGGTGATGACAATGGGCTAGGATGAGGATTGACATGTTCGGTGGATGGTGGTGGCCCACTCAACTTGATGTCTCGCCTAGGCCGAAGGATGAAATTCCTGATCGCTTGTCCGAGTGTCTCAATGCCCTCAGGTCTAGGGATGTGTAGCATGTCGTCCTCGTATCCTTGCACGATAGTAACCATTTTGACCCTGCAGTACTCTTCTGGAATGTCGGCACCATGGAATTTGCATCCTAGGATTGCCAAGCTTGTGCCTACTTCCCTAATACGAACATTATTAATGCCATAGCTTATGACTATGGAGCAAGGCGTCGGCCTATCAATGTCATCGACTGGATACCGAACCTTTATCGCAGACGCGACACTGCTTGGAACATTTGGAAACTGTGCTACCAAGTGCTTGTTGACGGTCATTAACACCCTATTTCACCATCAATATTTCACCCATAATCAAGGTAAAACCACATGAAATGCAAAGAACTCACTTTGAAACTCACCTAGTTCCACATGTGCTCGGAGAAATTATGTGTATGCAGGAAAAGGAGCAAAATTAGGCAAAAATGGAAGCTTCCTGACACGTAGGCCACCTCAGCTGTCACATGGGCAGAAGAGGTAGGGCGGCCGCCCTATGAGGAGGACGCCCACCCTGTCCCTGTCACTCCTCTATGTCACTGATCCGTGGGGAGGTTCCCAGAAGCCATCCAAGCCATCCATCAAAGTCGGTTTCATCCAAAGGTGATCAAGTGATGTGCCAAGGATCCAAGGACCCACATGTCATCCTCCAAGGGCCACAAACCGCCTCTACAACTGCCATGAGGATCGCAACCGACCTTGCAACCGCCATTGGGAAGGATCCACGGCCGTTGGATGGCAAGGCGGTGGATCCAAGGGGCGCCCGCCCTACCTCTGGGGCCACCGACCATCAGCAGCGCCAACAAATGCCCCTGGAGCTCCCTAGCACTATAAATAGGACCCCCTTCTTCACTTGTAACAGAACTACTAGGGGAATAGCTCAAATACTACTCCAAATAGCTCATTCAGTAGTTTCTCTCTCTCTCTAGTGAAGCTCTGCTCTTAGGAGTAGTAGCTAGCTAGAGAAGAGTAGAGTAGTGAAGAAGTTTCTCTCTGAGGTGTTCTCGAGAGAAGGTGGAAGTCTGAGGAGGAGCAGGGCTTGTCGGCAACCTCTTCTGCGGGATTCTTCTCCGCTCTTATTAGCAATAAAGATCCCCTGCTTTATTTATTTATTTATTGTTATACTTTAAGCAGCTGTATACTTGTCTCACTTCTTGGTTAGGGTGCTCTAATTCTTGGTACCGAGTTAGAGTAGTAAGTTTATAGACTAAGTGCGGTGCTTAGGCTATATCTTACCCGTTAGTGTGGCTAGGCCCACGGATAGTTGTGGCAGGTTCTAGGTGGTGACAGCCCTATAATCCTCTGGATTCTACCACGTTCGGCCTAATTCTTAAATCATAAAGCTTGTAGGTGTACGGTGCCTAATCGGTCATACCTTGGAAGAGTTTAGGACTATGCACGCTCACAGTAAAGCAGACTTTTTGTATAGCAAATAATTGATCAACTACCGTGTTAGAGTTATCCCATAGACTCCTGGACTTAATTAGAGCTACCCTAGTGTGTTCACCTTAGTTATCCTTGATTGATTTATCCTCACTAAGATTTTTCCCATTTATTCATATCTAGATCTTTGACTATTAAATCGTAGGAATCACAACCACCCGTCTTCCTTGGGGAAATATAAATTCCACACCTGTTACTCCCAGGTAAAGTGCTACACGATAGTTCTGTGCGTTTGTAGAATCCCATATTCTAACCTATAAAGCCTTACCATATACTTTGAGCATAGGGACTGACAACCCCATTGATTGCATTGAGAAGTATCAACAAGCATTTCTAGCACCATTTCTAGGGGATAGATTTGGCTATACTCTTGTGATAGCGTTAGTAACTACCAACAGTGCTGAGATTCGAAGGGCTATGTTGTCGGCACGAGCTGCATCTGCGGAGACTGGGTGGTCATTCTTTGTTGAACAGACGACATGACACTCGCCAATTGCTGCATCAGTTTGGTATCAGGACTTGCTACTAATTTAGACACCATGTCTCTGAAGGCTTTTTTAGCCTCTTCCTCAAAAAAAATCTCTCATGTCATCCTTGTATCGATCGCGTTTCTTATACATTCCGGACCACTCCTCGTCAGATCCTTCTTTCAATCCCAGCCTTGACGAGATGCCTCGTACACGACCAGGATGCTCGGGATTACCAAGACCAAGAGTAACGATGTCCCAATCCCTTTGCGACTTGATTGATCCTACTCTACACAAAGGATGCAATTGTCTCAGTTATTTCTCTTGGTTTACGAGCACGAAGCCAGTTCATTCTCCTTTCGCCAAGTTTCTCAGATAGCACCGGCAACCATGCTGCCTTCTCTGCAGCCTCTTCTTCCCTCCATTTGGGAACCTGACGCTTGTAATCACCTATGCCAAGGTGGTGGTGGTACTTTTTCTTCTTTGCAAGTGCTGAATTGGCTTCGCTCCGAGTCAAGAATTCTGGGTTAGTCTTTTGCCCTTTAAAAACTGCCCACTGACCTTCTGTAACATTGTACTTGCTTGTGGGGTCCAACCCTATCTTCACATATTTGTTATTCAATTCGGAACTCCAGTTCTGAAACAAGATGGCCAACTGCCTCATTGCATACCCCTTAATGAGATCCTCCAAACCCCAAGGCCGAACAAACTTGTTTGTCAACTTTTGCCAAAGGTTTGTCTTGACCGAATCTGGCACATCCCTCCACTGAGAGATTGTGATATCAAGATTATCCCTAACTAAGAAACCAATCGCGTTTCGAAACTTAGCTTGCACCTCTTCAGGTGTTAGGGACTCTCCTTTTTGGCTTACATCTACAATCCTATATTTGTTTTGATCCCACTTGTTTGCTCCTCTGTCACCTCGTTTTTTATCACTCTGTTTCCTCATCCATGATTTCTCGGTGGCCGTCTCGGTTGGTTCTGGTGCCTCACCTTCGCGTTGCAGTTCTTCTTCTCCTAATTGTTGCATTTGAGATATAACCTCCCGTTCATGTAATTGGGCACACATATGAAATCATGGACGGGTGCATGTAGACATTGTGAAAGGATTCGTTGAATTTCGTGTATTTTACCTCGTCTTCTCGTGAATCGTAATTAGGGTCGCCCTCCATTTCACGACAAGCCTTCCTATCTACGCTAGGCTCCTTACGTTCAGACGACTCTGGTCCTTGGTCCTTGTCCTGTGAAGTCATCAACACGGTAATCAAAGCAAACCCTAAATAAAAAACCTAAATAAAAACCAAATTAAACTAAAACCTAAATAAAAAAACTAATTAAACTAAAACATAAATTAAAACTTAAACATTAATAAAAACTTAAACATAAATTAAAACCTAAGCAAACCCTAAATAAAAAACCTAAATAAAAACCTAATTAAACTAAAACCTAAATAAAAACCTAATTAAACTAAAACATAAATTAAAACCTTAAACATAAATTAAACCCTAAACCCTAAACCCTAAACCCTAAACCCTAAACCCTAAACCCCCAAACCCTAAATAAAAACCTAATTAAACTAAAACCTAAATAAAAAACCTAACTAAACTAAAACATAAATTAAAACTTAAACATAAATAAAAACTTAAACATTAATTAAAACCTAAGCAAACCCTAAATAAAAACCTAATTAAACTAAAACCTAAATAAAAAACCTAATTAAACTAAAACATAAATAAAAACTTAAACGTAAATTAGAACCTAAGCAAACCCTAAATAAAAAACCTAAATAAAACCTAATTAAACTAAACCTAAATAAAAAACCTAATTAAACTAAATAAAAATTAAAACTTAAACATAAATTAAAACCTAAGCAAACCCTAAATAAAAAACCTAAATAAAATCCTAATTAAACTAAAACCTAATAAAAACATAATTAAACTAAAACCTAGATAAAAAACTAAAAATAAACCTAAATAAACCTAAACTAAAACTAAAAAAAGGCTGGCCCACTAGCAGGCCGACCCACTAACTGGCCACCGGCGCCACCACGGCCGGCGGCAACCAATCCGCCAGTGCACTACCACAGAGGCGAGAGAGAGGGAGAGGCGGCGCTTACCGGCTCAGAGGCGCGGGGTGAAGGCGGCGCGGCGGGGGCCAGGGGGCGGCGCGACGGGGGCCGAGGCGCGACGGCAGCGTGAGCCGGGGTGTCGGCGGCACAGAAAGGCGCGTGCGGCGGCGACGGCGATGCGGACCGGGGCTAGCGAGCTCAGAGGCGCGGCGAAGAGAGAGAGAGGAACTGCGGAGAGAGAATCCGGCAACCTGATGGCGTCCTCTCCAGACTTGGTGGGCTCCTCCAGACTTGGCAAAAATTCGGAGGGGAGCGCACCCTTTATATTGGGCCTATGTGTACAGGAGGTTTTCCTAGGGAACCACCAGTACAAACCATTTATACTGGTGGCTCACATTGAGAACCGCCTATACAAGTGATTTGTACAGGCGGTTTACATACTGAACCGCCAGTGTAAATTGTTTACACTGGAGGCTTCTAAGGATAACCGCCTGTAGAAATTTTTTTAGAATTTATGTTTTATTTTTTCTATAAGGAATCTTTAGGTTTTATTAGAGTTTAGTATTTAGGGTTTGGGCTTTAGGGTTTAGGATATAGGGTTTAGGATTTAGTGTTTAGGGGTTTATGGTTTTAGGGTTTAGGGTTTGGGGTTTATGGTTTTAGGGTTTAGGGTTTAGGGTTTAGGGTTTTGGGGTTTAGGTTTAGAGTTTATGGTTTTAGAGTTTAGAGTTTAGGGTTTTAGGGTTTAGGGTTTCTAGTTTTAGGGTTTAGGGTTTAGGGTTTAGTGTTTAAGGTTTATGATTTAGGGTTTTTGCGTTTAGCTTAGCTCTCGTTTAGGGTTTAGGGTTTAGGTATTATGTTTGGCTAGGGTTTAAGAGTAGCTGGGGTTTTAGCTTGGGTTTAGGGTCGGTTAATGTGGGGTTTTAGCTTGAAAACATGGTCTCTCACATTTTGAAATATAGGAATGTAAACATGTTAAAATAGAGAAATGGTAGCATAGGGTACAGATTACAATAGAAATGGATTACACGTCAAATGAAAAATAGAATCTAGCCAGCTACTGTTCTTCCTTGTCCATCGTGGCGCACCTATGGCAGCGAACTTTGTGGGATGCTTCACTCAGCGTTCCTTATCTTCACAGGATGGTCTGTGAAGAGATACATATCGTCGAATTGGTTAAAGTCCTCCAAATCAGTTACACCATCTACTCCTATAGCTTGTTGCTTTTCAGGGAAAACTACATGCTTCGGCTTGTCGGTACTTTTCTTCTCATTTTTGGAAAGGATTTGTTCAGCATAGAAGACCTATGCAGCACGATTAGTAAGGATCCATGGGTCATCTTTGTAACCTACCTTACTTAGATTAAGAACTCTGTGCCCATAATTGTCCACTGTGACATATTTTTCTTCAACCCATTGGCAGCGAAACACGGGGATCTGAAATGTACTGTAGTCTAGTTCCCATATGTCCTCAATTAAGCCAAAGTATGTACTAATCTCGCCAGTTGTATCGTCTATGGCCTTTCATCGAACACCACTGTTTTGTGCCATGCATTTTTTGTCCTTGGACTTGGTACAAAACGTGAAGCCACTGATGTCATAGGTTTGCCATGTCATGACCTGGCGTGATGGTCCACACGACAACTTCTTGATGGTTTGTCCCTCAATTGTTTCCCCATCTGGAATGTCTTGCTCTCTTAGCCATGCAGTGAAACAAGGCTTGTGCTCCTTCATGACCCAATTGTCTGTGTGCCCATGATTATGTTGGCGAAGATCATTTATGTATTGCTCGATCAAAGGCTCCATTAATGAGAGCTAATGCAGGATGCTGTAATGTGCCTCGGGGACTATAATGTAATCTGACGGGATGAATGATTTTCGTCCCATCCTCCCACTTCCATGTAGCCTCCCCTCATGCTGTGACGGAGGAAAACCTATTGCAATCTGATCTTTTAGTACACTATTACAGAATGGGCCACTAGACTCAATGGCCTTTTCGGTACAGTACCCTTCTACAATGGACGCCTCAGGATGAGCACAAGTTGATACATAGCCATTCAGTACTGACATGAAACGCTCGTACGTCCACATCTCATGCAAATACATGGGACCTAGTGCCTCTATTTGCGGCGCTAAGTGCGTCACAAGGTGAACCATTATATCTAAGAATGATGGGGGAAACACATCTCCAACTGCGACAATGTCTCCACCGTAAATTCTTGTATAGACACGAGCTCATTGCGGTCAACAACCTTCTCTGAGATCTTGTTAAAAAAGTAGCACAACCGTGTGATTGTCATCTTTAGGAATACCGAATTTATAGCCCTGATGACAACAGGGAGGAAAGTTCTCAGCATGATATGACAATCATGTGAGTTGTAGTTGATCAGTGTAAGGTCTTTCATTGACACAATACTCTTTATGCTAGAGCAGAATCCAGATGGAACTTTTAAATTTTTCCACCACACACACATCGCATGTTTCTCATCTGTGTTGATGTTGCAGCTTACAGACGGGAGGCGGTACTTCCCATTTTCTTGAATAACAGGGTGCAGTTCTTTTTTAATACCCAAATTTACCATGTCCATACGTGAGTTGAGTCCATCTTTTGTCTTGCTCTTTATGTCTAACAAGGTGCTAATTATGCTTTCAAACACGTTCTTCTGAACGTGCATATCATCAACCGCGTGCCGTACGTCTAACTCTTTTCAGTATGGCAAATACTTGAAGAAAATAGACATCTTCTTGAATGTAGCCCCTACAGTTGGTTTCACATCCTTTCTTGCTTTTGCATCTTTTATCTTCGTCCGAAAACCAAATTTGATGTTGCTGACTATCCTGAAAACTCGACCTTTACTATTACCTAATGGAGAAGTAGAATGTAGTTCATCATTATTATTGAAGTACTTGTCCATCTTTCGCATGCGGTACCTGTGCCCTTTCGATAAGATGCGTCTGTGCCTCATGTACACTACCTTATTTGATGCATCAAGGAACACGTAAGCGGTTTCATCTATGCATATTATGCAACCAAGCTTCCCCTTGAACTGCCCTGATAATGTGAAGAGAGCAGGGTAATCGTTGATTGTTACAAAAATAATTGCTCTCAGTGTGATTGATTCTTTGCGGTACTCGTCCAATATTTTAACTCCATTCCACAATACTTTCATGTCCTCCATTAACGGCTCCAGAAATACAACGATGTCAACTCCAGGTTGCTTAGGTCCAGAATAAGAATGGTTAGCATAAGGTATTTACGCTTCTGCATCAACCATGACAGAAGGATGTAGATGGTGAGGATCACCGGCCATGTGCTGTGCTTACTGCTCCTCTCGGTAAATGGATTCATTCCGTCCGTACTCAGAGCGAACCTAACATTTCTTGTTTCCTTAGAAAATTCTGAGTGGTTAGCACTGAAATCTTACCATTGCTTGCCATCGGCTGGATGTCGAAGCTTTCCATTGATTTTATTGTCATTAGAAGCATGCCAGCTCATAAGTTTGGCATCCTCAGTGTTTGCGAACAAACACTTCAATCGATCAACCACGGGAAGGTACCACATCACCAGAGCAGGAATCTTCTTCTTCATGTAGTAGTCTACTTCTTTTTCTTTGCTGGTGGGTGGGTCTTTTGTTGGGCCTTCTTTTGCTTCTTCCCTGTAGACACGGAGGCAGCACACTCTTCCTTTTGATAGTCATTATTCATCTTGTACCTACTTGCACCACAATTAGGACACCCCTCCAAGTCTTTATATTCATCACCTCGATATAGAATATAATGATTTGTACACGCGTGGATCTTTTCGACACCCATAGTAAGCGAACTGATTAGCTTCTTTGTGTAGTATGTGTTAGCAGGCACTCTGTTCTCCTTTGGAAGCATGTCTATGAGAATACTCAAGAACGCGTCGAAGCCAGCATCGGACAGACCATATCTGGCTTTTACTATCAATAACTTTAGCACTGACCGCAACGTTATGAAATCTTTCGTTCAACCTTTAGACTCATCGTAAAAAGGCTCTTCTGCTGCCTTCCTCAATGCCTTCATACCTTTCATGAAGAACAGTGATGGATCTGTGTGACTACGCAATATTGCATCTAAGAACTCTGCATCTTCCTCAGCAGTAACATTTGGCAGACCATCAGTTCTGAAGCCCTCATTTCCTCCAGTGAAACCATGATCTGTAGCATTCGGCAGAACATGTTCACTCTGAGGACAAGGTTGTTGTCTCTCGTGTATGGAGTGGCATCCATCAACAAACAGATCTGGAACAACGACCTCGATGTTTGCAGGGTTTCCAGGTGTGTAAGCTGCAGAGTTACCCTCTCCATGCTTTATCCAAATCAAGTAATCCTCCATAAATCATCGGTAGACCAGATGAGAAATGATTGCTTCTGTGTCATCAAATACGACAACATTCTTGCAGTCTGTGCATGCACAGTATATGTGCTTCGTATTTGACCTCCAAGCATGAATCTTAGCGGCATCGATAAACCTGTATATCTTGGGTATGTATGATGGATCAACTCTTGATAAATTATACATCCAGAGTGACTTCTCCATCATTAACTATATAAAAATATAATGAATTTATTGTAATCAATGCAAAACAAATATGATTGCTTAGAGATATTAATTAATTAACGAACCTTTTTATCAGCAACCTCCTTCGAAGAAATATAGATAAAAACCGCCCACTTGTATATTTTTCAGTTTGTAGACCTCAAAGCTTAGTTCACTAAAATTTAGAACAATCATGCTGATTCAGAATCATTCTCAGTGTCAAAAATATTATCTAAAAATTTTAGAGAGAACCATGAAACCCTATTATGTGACCTCATTCATATTTTGCAATTAATAAACATAATTAAAAACACAATACACAAGGATTGAAGATAAACACTTAATTAACATAATAAAAAAATTAAGAAAAAACTATCTCTCTCTCTACATGAATACACAAGAACACACCATTCATGGAAACAAACAAATATATAGTGGATAAACTAAATTGAGAAACAATCATGACAAGAGAGAGAAGAGACATTATCTTACCATCTTAAGCAATCTCATTTGAGGAAATAAATACAATAAACCTAGTTTTTTTCTCTCTAACTCATGATGAAACTTTAGATCTAAAAATTGGCTTAAATTGAGCAAGAATGACCAAAAAGAGACTAAAGATACAAAAACTAACCTTTCTTATCAACCTCCTTCCAAAAAACAAAGATCAAAACCTCTCCCCCTATATTAGGTGAAACTGGACTTCCAAAATCGCCAACAATGCAAGGTGGCTGCGAGCTACAGTTCTGGTCGGGGGAGGAAGAAGAGGTATTTATAGAAGGGTCTCCACAGGCGGTTGTCTTCACAAACTGCCAATGTAAAAGAGTTTGCACTGGCAGTGCAAAAGGTCCATTTACACTGGCGGTTCACTTAAGACAACCACCAGTGGTAGTAGGTTTGACACTGGCGGTTGGTTTAAGTGAACCGCTAGTGTAAATGGACATTTTGCACTGGCGGTTTGCTTAACCCAACCGCCAGTGCAAACTCTTTTACACTGGCGATTCATGATTCGGGCCCATCGTTTTATTTCTTGTTGCGGCCGTTAACTGAAACCGCCTGTGAAAAAAAACAGGTGCCAAGAGAAATCGTTTTTGTACTAGTGTCACCCGGCGTGTATTGATCTCTCTCTTTGGGCGGTGAAACCGTCGTGATCGCCTACGGAAGGGGAGGAGGATCAAAATAAGGCCTCATCCTGATCCAGCAAAGATTAATTCACCCAGGGTGTGTTTGGTTTGACGACAAGAGTGGATGGGATATGGTCATCCATGGATTTCGGGATATGGATATCCATGTTACCTGTTTGGTTGGCTGGATGGGATGAGTCATTTTTCTGTTTGGTTGAATGGATAGGATTGCATGGGATGAGAATGCTTGACTAATTATATCGATTATTTAGAAATAATAAAAACTAATTACAACTTAATAAATATGTACTAACACTAATCTTGCCATTATAATCACTAATTTTAAATAAAATATGTTAATTAGCACTATACTACTCTAATTGTCACACTAAACATACGCTAATCAACATGTGGATATCCTCATCCGCTAGATTTCTGAGGACCAGGATATCCAGCATCTACCCAGAATATTCCCTGTTGTGGATATGCAGGTTCAGCTAGTCCATATAACCAAACACCGTGTGTCCAGGGATATCCACATCTCATCCATAGATATCCATCCAACCAAACATACCCCCAATCATCCACCACTCCGGATGCATGCGCGCGGTTCTTAATTATTTAACCTTCAGCAGGACGCACGCATCCCATGTAATACTGTCAAGGATGGCATCTAAAGAGCTCACATGCATCGTGTACATACTTCCTACTAGGTTTGTATATCCAACAATTAAATTAGAAGAGAGTCCATGTACAGTACTAGCTAGCAAGGGTTTTGTTCGCATCGTCTATATAAATCCCATATATTTGCATAGCGTCCAGTGCAACAGGATAGCTAAGAACCACACAGCCGCAGCAAGATAGTTTGGGGCCATCAATCCAAGCTGCCTTCGTAAATCGTAATCCTAGCTAGCAGCAAGGCAATAAGCTACCCAACCAACCAACCAACCCGTCCACCATGCTGTCCAAGGAATTCTGGGCCGGGATTGGATCCGTTCTGGCCTTCATACTCGGCTTGATCTCCATGGCCATGAACCACGAAAGAATCACCCTGTGGATGAACAAGATTCGAGCCTTCTTGAGCCCATACATCCAAATCACCATCCCTGAGTACGGCGCCCAGCATCTCGAACGCAGCGACTTCTTCGTCGCGATCGAGGCCGACCTCTCCGGGTACTGCGCCACTGGGGTGTGCAAGCTCAAGGCCGAGCTCGGCAGCGACAGGAAGATACCCCTCTTCTACGTCGACGACGGGCAGCAGATCATCGACACCTTCCGCGGACGCGGCGGCTGCGGCCGCAGCGTTAGCGCCACGGTCTGGTGGCACGCCTACAAGGAGAAGCTAGGAGGCAACGTCGTCGTCGTCGAGAGGCCCGGTGAAGAGGAGCGTCGCTTCTACCGAGTCTCCTTCCATCGCAGGTTCCGCGATATCATCCTCAAGGAGTACCTGGCCCACGTCATCGAACAGGGCCGCGACGTCATCGCCAAGAACCGCCAGCGCCGCCTCTTCACCAACAACCGAGACAGCAGCACCTGGAGCCACGTGGCGTTCCAGCACCCGGCGACATTCGACACGCTCGTCATGGATTCCACGCTGAAGCAGACCATCATCGATGACCTCGATGCCTTCAAGAATAGGAAGGACTACTACGCCAAGGTCGGCAAGCCATGGAAGCGTGGATACCTGCTGTTCGGGCCCCCGGGCACCGGCAAGTCCACCATGGTCTCCGCCATGGCCAACTACCTGGACTACGATGTCTACGACCTGGAGCTCACGGCGGTCAGGAGCAACAACGACCTGCGGAGGCTCTTCATCGAAACAGCTGGAAAGTCCATCATCGTCATCGAGGACATCGACCGCTCCATCGACCTTACCCGCGGGGACAAGAATAGTAATAAGCTTGCACAAAACAAGCTTATTAAGAGCGTCGTCAACAATGTGCTGCCGATGATGGCAGAGAAAGACGACGACAAGGAGGGCAGCAGGCAGCAGCAGCAGCTCACCCTTTCTGGGCTGCTCAACTTCATCGATGGGCTATGGTCGGCATGCGGCGGCGAGCGCATCATCGTCTTCACCACCAACAACAAGGACAAGCTGGACCCGGCGCTGATCCGGCGAGGAAGGATGGACATGCACATCGAGATGTCCTACTGTACCTACGAGGCCTTCAAGGTGCTGGCCAACAACTACCTGGAGATCATCAACGACCACCAGCTGTTTGAGCGGTTCGGCGAGATACAGCAGCTGCTCGAGGCGGCCAAAATGTCTCCGGCGGAGGTCACCGAGCACCTTATGCGCACTGAGAAGAGTGCAGGCGCCTGCTTGGAGGGTCTCGTGCTGGCTCTCAAGGAGAAAGCGCAAGCAACCAAGGAGGAAGGAGAACAAGATAAGGAAGAATGACAAAGCAGCTCAATCTTGGGTGGTAAAGGATCGGAATAAAGGAGGAGCTAGGTCATTTTTCCAAAGAGATTACCGCGCGCCATAGAATAATACAATCATATGCATGGCTTTTTCCTTAATGACTGCATCATGCTCGTGCTCGGTCTGTTCCTTTGGTCTCACTTTTCCTTTTCAACAGCATTAAGAAGCATAGTATTTACTGCAGCAGATTCCATGAGTAACAAACACGTTTCTTATTTGGTCGTGTGACCCTGACGAGCAGGTGTCATGGAGCAAGGGTGACACACACTCCCATATTCAATAAACTACATTATATATGTATGGATGAATATATGTACGGAGCGAAAGACGAGCTCGATGTCATTGCCGTAGTTAGGAGTTGACCACGGAATGGATGAAGAAGCAGCCCTTCCCTTCCCTACTCAGCCTCGTTAGAACTTGGCCATCGCGAACAGGCGAAGTGCCCCTTCCCTGCGTGCCAAAGAAGCAGCTGGGCAGAAGAAGGGGGCGATGGCGGCCATGCTATCGTACTAGCAAGCAGTTATTCCATACACGCCGGAGAAGAGCTGGGTAGAAGAAGGGAACGATGGCGGCGACGGTGCTACCGCGCTAGCAGTACGGACAGATCATCGGGGAGAACAGAGAGAATGCGGGTCTTTGCAGATTATTGCGGGTTTGTTCTCTTGTCCAATAGGCTTTGCGGAGTGAAAGACAATATTGGACCGAAAAAACTTTGCATTCGAGTCACATCGATATCGTCCGCAGACAGCATTCTCACGGGGCGGCTTTGTGAGCTCGTAGAAGAACCCGCCCCGCCTACAAGGTTACTGGGCGGCGCCGTGGCGGTAGAGCTGGAGCAAGAGATGGGCGCCGGCGCGATGCATGAGTCCCTCTAGGTGGCGGCGTGACGCAGGAACCCCGGCGGCGGCCTGTGTTCCTCTGCTGTACACAACTGAGCTGTTTGGAGACGTAATGGCTGGCAAATGGGCCTTAGCCCACACGCTGCATGGCCCAATGGACGTGTAAACACATCAGGGAGATTCCAAAAAAAAAAAGTCAGGGATAAAACAGCATGAAAAAAACATTAAGGATTAAACCTCTTTTACAACAGCCGAATAATAATCAGGGAATTTTACCCCTCAAAAAAATCAAGGAATTATTTAGGGATACCTTTCGGATACGTTCCAATTATTTCAGGATCACGTATTCACCAATCATTCCAAGGGTCTGTTTGGTAGGGGATCTAGATTCTGGTAAAAAAGTTTCAGTTCTAGATTCTCTCCAAAAACGTTTCAGGTGCCGAATCAAAATCACTTCGTGAAACCATTTGGCTTTTAGGCTAAGATTCTGGTTCTCAAATAAACGTTTTTTACCAAAAAATCATATAAATAAAATACACTTCAAAAAAATTTGATTGTTTCTGTGGGCAAACAACAACCTAAATGCAACCTATTTTAATTTGTTGCACCAAAAAGGGATATGTAGAAAAAATAAAAATCACTGATGCATGCAAGAAATCAGAAATAGAATCACGCAAAACTACTCTAAAGGTGATTATGATCTCTAGTACAAAAAGAGAGAATCACTTGAAACGTTTCTACCTAGAATTGGTCTTATCTTTAACCATTTGGAAGTGTTTCTAGTGATTCTGGAGAGAATCAGAACTGATTCTCCCATCCAAACGGACCCTAGGAGGTATACCCCTAACGATCCAGGAACTTAAAATTATCGATCCATGTTCCATGTACCACGTTCATCGTACCCTTTGTAACAGAAACTTTGTGACTGGCGCGGTCTAAGTGGACAGTTAACATAAGCTAGAGCATGAAGAGCGCGCATGCATGGCGCCGGGGCATGGAGGCCGTGGCCCCTGGTGAGTGGTGATGACGAGTCAACCTTGAGGAACACTACCTCTCTACAAGATCCCATTGGAGTTTGTCGAAACAAGACTGAGGTTGTGCCGCCCCGCCTTGTTTCTCATACGAAAAAGGATATCACTGAAGCCCCGACTAGAGCAGAGCCATGCATGGACCACCTTGCATATTAGTAAGGGAGTGCAGAGCATGGTTGGATCTAGGCGGTCCCTCGACCTCTCAATGCCTCTGCCCTCCCTACCTACCTATCTATCTATCTATTGTGTCTCTATCTTTCTATATGTTTGTATTTCTATCTGTTTGTCTGCTTCTATATATTTTTATCTGTTTGTTTGTATGCCTCATCTATCTAATCTGATAGTGAAAATGCCTTTTGCCCACTAGGAACCTTGTCCTTCTCTCCAAAACATTTTCCTTGCTTATAGTATGTATCTTGTTACAGCCACATGAGAATGATGTAATACATCTTCTGTCAATTTGCAGTCTTACGGAATCAAAGTTGGATATGTAGTCGCTGGCCAATCTGGTGCTGGTAGTTCATCTTCTCAAGGTGGTGACTGCAACAGCTAATTTGCTAATGTGGTTATGTACAAAGGCATCGTCACAATCGTACTTTGAGATCGGAGTTACTCATATCATAGTATCGATTATTGGCTACGGCTTAGAACAAATTCACTCAATCACTCTATCCAGATACACTCAGGCGATTTTTATGTGGCTTAGAACAAAATTTTTATGTGGCTTGTGGCAAATGATGCTATTCTAACTAAGGAGAATTTGAAGAAAAGGAATTGGCTAGGTGATACTAGCTGGCATGTTTTTGTAATGACTCTGAATCAATATCCCATCTCTTTTTCTAGTGCCCTGTTGCTAGAGTTATTTGGGGAATCATTGCCAAGTGTCTCGGAGCGCAAAATACACCTATGGATTTATCACAATATTGGCACTGGTGTGAGTTTTGGTTTCCGAAAGGGAAAAAATTTCTTGTCTGGGGTTTAGCAGCAATTTGCTGGAGTATTTGGAATAGTAGGAATAATGCTTGTTTTGAGGGAGGGTTATTAAAAACCCTCTCTAGAAATCATTTGTCACATTTGTGCTCTTATGAAATACTGGGTAGGTCTATAGATAGAACTGGACAAGGATCAACTTGCCAAGGGTGCTACGTTGATGCTCAAGGTGGCAAAAGATGTGCTAGCAGCGCAGACCACAAGGCAGGCTAATCAACTGGATGCTTGTATTTCCGTTATCGCACTGTCTGTTCTTGTCTGTCTGATCTGTATCTCCCTGGATGCTTGTATTTCCGTTATTGCATAATAGAAATGGGGGTTCCCCGTGTGAAAAAAAAATACACTCAGGGCTCCTTTGGGTACAGGGTTAAAAAAGGCACGTGGGTTTGCTCCCTTGGGGCTGCTGCTTCCAGGACCATGCCACCCCCCTCCCGCCGTGCAATGTAATTCCCCTCGGAGAGAAAATCACAGGGTACCATTTGGGAAACACAGGTATATAAATCCCGGTCAACCAAAAAACATTCAAAAAACTCAGAAAAAAATAAGGATTTCGAAAATGCAATTGTAATATGGAAAAACAGTACCGTGAATAATCTTTGGATGATAAATACACGCACTAGATAAAGACAATTACTAATTCGAAGCACATAAACTCATGGGGTAATGAACTTCTGATCTAGGAGAGAGCTACTCAACGACATTGGCTTCATATGAGTGTGCTCTGGAACTGAAGAATACATACATGGTTTGCAACAAAACTAAATATTACATTAATGAGTTGACACAAATCAAATAGAACTAGCAAATGTCCGCATAGTCCACCCCTTGCAACTAGCATCACCAGCATGACTCAACAGCACCAGCACAAATAGAATTAGACCTGAAATTAGATGAACAGAGGAACCAGTAAATTCATTGATGAAATGTGATATTTCTAATTTATTAGTCAACCATGCTAACATTACTTCATTTCCTTGAAAATAGACAAAAAGAGAGCTAATTTATGTTCTCACAGAAAATGCATAACCATCATAATATTATGTGCACTCAGTTCGGTGAACTCTGATGTATGTTCTGGAAAAAACAACTGTAGACCCCACATAATACAGGTTACAGTAATTAACATAGCAAGGAAGGCCCAACAAAAAATCCAAAAAAAATCAATGCAGGCCAGCAGTCGAACTTCCCTGGTGTTCCCTCATCCATTCCTCTCTTTCCTAGCTCCAAACCAAATTAATCCCCCCCTCAATCCCTTCTCCATCTCTAAACTTGAAATGCAAACTCTACATATACTTATGCCATATACTTATGCCAAACTTGAGCAAATTAATAATCAAAAAATATTTTTACCAAGCACATCCCATATACACAGTTCTAAAGCCTAATACAGTACTAATCCTAATACAGTACTATCTCAGATCCTTGAACTTTAATGAAAAGACACATACACTATCCAAGCAAGCACATATTGTGTACCTATCAGACAATTCACTGACCAGAACCTTTAATTTGAATGAGAACATAGATCAACATCTCAAAATTGAGAAGACACAGATTGTGCTTACCTAGCAGACAATTCACAGTTATGTACTAATAAGCTACCTAGCAGACCATGCATAGCTTATATCACACAGTCAAATGTTTCTGAATTGTCAGTGCAGTTCCAAGGCTAAGAACAGTAAACTTACCTTAGAGGCAATCTCATCCTTAATCCACAATAGGCGAACGCTTGGGTTTTTGAAATTGAGAAAAATTTGTCTGTTCAGCTCGCACTTCATGATACTTGTTGCTTTTGCCTTCTCTAAATCTGAGAGCTCTTCAATAGACTCCAGAAGGTCCATACACCTCTTGATAGAATATTCATCAGCTTGTTTACTTGTTTCATCTAGTGCACCCACAAGAGTCTTGCTTTGCTTTATCTTGAAATCCACATAGCCTTGTAGAACTCCAGCAACGCTTCTCTTTTTCCCACGTCCTGATCCCATTTCTCCAGAGCAAGCAGAGGAAGCCGGTTCAACTTCAGCAGTGAGGTCTATAGGTTCACTTGATGCCCTATAACCATTCATATTTGCAGAGAAAGGGTTCATGCTGCTAGCTGGAGCATCTATGTCACTGGCGTTGACATGTTCAGCAGAAGATAGCCCCTGCGGCTCAAATGATGGCTCTGTTGATGTGAAATTTAGTTCACCTGTTGCGATGCTTCCTGTTTCAAGTCACTTGAATGTCAAAAAAAATATTTATAGAATGGACAGCAAGTAGTAGGACAACAAGTAGTTGTAGGACAGCAAGTAGTAGGACAACAAGTAGTAGTAGGACAGCAAGTAGTAGGACAATAAGTAGTAGTAGGACAACAAGTAGTAGGACAAGAAGTATTAGTAGGACAACAAGTAGTTCTAGGATGGCAAGTTTACCTTCATACAATTTTTCACACTCATGATACAAAGGAAATGCTTTTGCTTGAAATTTCTTGAGCCTTGAATGGTCCTGGCAAATGCAAAATAAAGTCAGCACTAAGCAGCATAGTAAGAAGTTTAGCAAGTGAAATGATCTTACAACGTACACTAATAAGTTTCTTCCATTTGTCTGGTTCAGCATTGATCATGCATAAAGAATCATTCCAGCCAACCCCACTTTCATGAATTGCTGCTCGAATGGCCCTGTAATTTCCTTTCAAGTCCTTCTCCTTGTCTTGAATTTGTGCCTTTGTAAATCCAACATCTGGAAACTTCTCATTGAAATGCTTCACAATACTTTTCCATCCTTCAGGCGCCCAACCGTTTTGTCCCTTAAACCTTTCATGGTTGTGCTCATGAAGTACATCAAGAAGTCCTTTCTCATAATTAAAGTTCCATGCTGCTCTTGCAGCCATATCTAGAGTTTACAAAAAAAACATTGAAATAAACATACATAGGAACTCATAAACATAGATGTCTCATACAATACACATTGACATGTTCAACATTTATTACATCAACACACTAAAAAATAATCTACATGCTCTACGACTTGACTGCTACTTCCTAAGCTCGATTTTGATTGTAGTGTTCCCACATTTGCATGGCAATCTGATCTCTTAGCTCATTTGCAGTATTGTCTTGTAAATTCAGCAACTGCACATCATTTTGATGATTATCATCTCCTTGTGGCAGGTCAACATGATCGGATTCTGGTATATAAGTTGGTTGGTGATCTAGCCAATTCTCGTCACCATTTTGGCCTCTAATTATGTTATGAAAGACAGCTGCTGCTGCTGGAATTTTTATTTGAGATTCTATTGGATGATGTGTTCCCACTTTCAGAATTTGAAACCTTTTCTTAAGAACCCCAATAGCCCTCTCAATATGGTTTCTAAGAAGTGCATGGCGATGATTGAATAGCTCTTTGTGATCAGCATATTCTCTTCTTCGAGATGAGCGCCGCCGAAACTCAGCAATGTGATATCTAACTCCTCGATAAGGCGCAAGGAACTGTGGTGCATTTGCATACCCGCCATCCACAAGATAAAACTTTCCCTCGAGAACTTTAAAACCCTTGGCAATAGCAGATCGAAGAACTCCAGCATCTGAGGCAGACCCTTCCCACCCACATGAGATGAATGTGAAGTTCAGGTTGAAGTCACATGCTACCATGACATTCTGAGATAGTGTGCCTTTCCTATTCCTATATGGAGGGGCTTTCTCTTCTGAAATTGTGATGGGAACATGTGTGCCGTCAATGGCACCAATGCAATTCTGTTAAAAAAAGAGAAAATTAAAAACAAAGCAAAATATTGGGGAAACAATAAGGTCTGGTGTTATGGCTCACCTGAAAAAAGGGCCAAAATCTAGGATCCGTAGCGATCTTGGGGTGAGTTTGGTTGGAAGTAGGAAGCTTCACAAATCTATAGGTGAGAGCCGGAATGATATCGAAAACTGCCCTTATGTGCCTGTGGACAGTTTCACCACTGTGCTGAAATGCTTTCTTAAGTCTATCATTGCTAGCATTGTGTGAAATCATATACATAAACATCCCTAGCTGCTCCTCAACGCTAACACCTCGTGTGTCACGCAATAGACCCTCACGCCTAAGATAGTTACACATCGTCTTAAATATTCGTGTCTCCATACGAAACTTGGATTTACACCAATTCTCATGCCCCTCCAGAATTTCCTTCACCTTCTTAGCTCCAGTATACTCGGAAGTATGCTCTGGCCTCTTCTCCTCGTTCAGACATTCAAGTATCGCAGGAACAATGACGAGAAACAATTCATCATCATCTTCTTCTTCCATCTCTATCAATTTCCTAATTTTTTCCTTTCTAGAGCCCATTATCTAAAAGTTGTAGGTTGCTGTCAGCACATTTAGATACGGGTAGTACTAGTACTAACTAACAGAAAACACATGCTTAAATCAACAATGGACCTATTAAATATTTATACACGAGCAATAGTTGGCAGAATTAAATATTTAGATACAGGTAGTACAATATGGTTTCAAGCCATAGTTGGCAGAATTATAGCAAACATCTATAGTTATGCATTAAATTAAATCAGAGTGGAAGGGAAACTGAATGAATTCTTTTTTTTCAATAATTTGAACATTGAATTGCTTATTTGGGCACCAAAAAGCTAAATACCAGTCATGCTTTAAGATAGAAAGTGGACAACACAATTTGAAAATTCCAGCAACATCTAGTTTCTAGTAGTAAAATTGAGCCACAAATTCCTAGATGCTCTAGAATTGCTAATTCTTTTTCAAGAAAACTCGAATTAGTAACTCATCAGATTACGTTGCAACAAAGAAAAATGAGCAATGGCTACAGCTGACGATTACTAGTAACTGGCCTACTACGGTCTACACCAGCGATGATTATTAACAGGAACAGGAGTAGATTGTAGAAATTAACTGAACTTGCTGTATCTGAATAATTTATATGAATTGCTCAATACTTGAATGCTTGTAACCGGACTGCTGACAGACAAATCTCATTTATGTTTACATTACTGTTGCAAGCACCAACCAAGCAGATTGTAAATTAAAAACAGGCTAGGAAGAACCAAATCCAAATTAAGTAGGAGAGAAATCGATAGGATTGAAGCACCAAGAACCATCAGACCACTACCCAATTAATGAAAACGCAACAGATCTGAAGAAGAGGAAGCGTTGTCCAACCTGTGGCTAAGAGCGTTGTCCACCTGTGGCTAGGAGATAACAAACAGGATAGTTGACTGGTGGATTGGGGACGGAGCAGTGACCGGCGGCTTTCAAAAATCTTGCGTGAGGATGGAGAGATCTGTTCACCGGCTGCATAATAGCACTCTGTGAGAGACCAAAGGAACAGATGCTTGTGAACGGAGGGAGCACAGATGAGAGGATCGCCGTGTAGGAGAGGGCAGAGCTCGAACCCGCCATGGTTTACCTTGCGTGAGGATAGATTGCGCAACGCTCTTGGTAGAAGATGGAGTGTGCGACGCGGCTGGTACGAACGCGACGAGGCGGAGGGAGATGGGGACGGGCGA
Source organism: Eremochloa ophiuroides (assembly GCA_038502445.1). Classification (NCBI taxonomy): domain Eukaryota; kingdom Viridiplantae; phylum Streptophyta; class Magnoliopsida; order Poales; family Poaceae; genus Eremochloa; species Eremochloa ophiuroides. The sequence continues at coordinate 79,580,742 of JAHLJS010000007.1, read as the reverse complement.
CGCACGCGACCGGGAGTGGCGGCACTAGACTGGAAGTGGCGGCGCTCGCTCAAACCCTAGCTGCCATGCCTCTCCTCCATCCTTGCGGTCGAAACGAGCGAGAGAGGCGACGGGAGACAGAAAACACGACTCGAGAGATGTTTTTTTCTTCACCCGGGGATCGACGGGTACCGGAGTGAGAAGGCACGGGTCTTTTCTGGCGGAAGGGGTATCCAAACGGTGACGCGGATCGGAGGGGGTGCTGCTCCCACGGGCCTCGCGCCACCCGCGCATCACGCGGGGATTCCGGCGGGTATTGCAGTATCCAAACGAGCCCTCAGGCGGCAAATTGCTCCCTGCCAACTCCTCCGGACGTAACCGGCCTTCTCACTACTCGGTTCTAACTTGCCGTGCACGAAGGTGGTTTCCTCCCCACTATATTGGCCGATGCTCCCTGCCACGGCTACTTCCAGCTTGGGCTTGTATGTCTCGGGTTGGGCATCAGCATGCACCTGGGCCTCTGGACTTGCAGCCCACATCCTGAGTAAACCTGGGAATGGGCTGGTCCCAAACCGGATTTTTGGTTTCGATTCTTGTATGGGCCTACATGGTTTGGGTGGGAACAGGCTAAACAGTGCATTGGGCTGGTTCAGTTTGGGGTTGTAGCTGCAGTGGGCTGGTTGGGTTCGAAATCCGTTTCAGTTTTTTGAGTGAGAACGATGTGAAGACCATGGATGGGCTAACTGTGTGAAGACCATGGCATTCGTCTCTCCCGACGCCACTGAGCCTCTCTCTCGATTCGGCCCCCCTCTCTCTCCTGGACAACGCCATGGCGGTGGCGGCTAGGGTTTCCTAGTCTCTACTCCTTCGCATATCTGCTCTCCGTCAGCAAGCCGTGCTCCACCTCGCGAAGCCTCTCCAGTCGCGTCTCCTGGACGACGCCATTGAGACGGCTAGGATTTCCTAGTTGCTGCTCCTGCTCCATCACCGGTTCCACTCCTCGCCGGCGTGTCTGGGGTTCCGGGAGACGGGGGCCGCAGCCCGTAGGGAGGAAGGGTCGTTCTACGAGGACGACAAGAGGGCGCCGGCCGGCGGGGGCGCGGCGGCAGCGGAGGGCCTCGAGATTGCCAAGCTCGGGATCTTGTCCAAGATTGTGAAAGGCTCGCCCGCAAGGGCATCACCAAGCTGTTCCCTATCTAGGTAACGAGGAGCGCGAGAATCTTTTGCCTTTATCTTTTGTTTGGTCCAAGGGGAATCATATGGCAAGCTGCTTGTCCTGTTCTGTTTCGTGGAGGGCTGTATATTTAGGTGAATTCGATGTTTGATTACTGATTGCAGAGATCAAGCTGCTCATATATAGTCATGATATGAGAAAATTTCTTTCCTTTTGCTCTATTCTGCTTATATAACAAAGTGAAGTGCTTATATAACAGAGAATTTCAGTTTGTAAAACTACCTTTGCATGATGATTGGACGTAATACTACTATACTAGAATTCAGTGACTGAGATTGAATGCTAACGCCTGCATTTCAGGTGCACAACTCTAGGAGCACACTTGCAGATGTGACACTGCTCTTCACCTAGGTAGTAAGCGCCTTTGGTTGTTCTTGAGTACAGAGAGGAACTACTGCTTGCACTGAGGTAGGCTTCATCTGTTTCTCTCTTGCTTGCACTGATGCTTTTTTTTGCCAACTGCTACTGTGCTATGGTCGGCAACTCGATGACGCGTGGGTTTGCAGAAAACAGTTGATATGACTAGGTAGATGACTAGGTGTATGGTATGAGTGACACATCACTGGCATTTATACTGTATTCTTTGGTTCTCCAAATTCCAAAAACACATGCGTGTTGAAATTTATTTCTACTGACTATAGCTAACCACTTTATAGCTGCTCTGAAATTCTTGGTTGAAATTTTAGAACTGCACATGCATGGTTGTTCCATTATATATCCTGATCTGGACATTAGTTTGTTCTTAACTCATTTTATTAGTTTGTTCTTCAAAGCTTTATGATACATAATAGGATTTACAAAGTAATAGGATTTTATTACTACTATATTACTACATAATAGGATTTTATTCATAATTTCTATCATTTTATCTTGACACTTCTATTAATCTGAATTTACAAAGTAGTAGTAATGCCAGCAGTAAGCTTTATGATACTTATCAGCAGCAGCAGTAATCTGAATTTACAGAGTAGCCGTAATCTCTGACCTCTGTTTATAGTAATATGGCATCCAATACATCAGAGGGATCTGAAACTAATGAGAGTGAAGAGGGTCATACATCTGTGACTCCACGTCGTTTGCGGTCTAGTGTTTGGGAGCATTTTGAGAAAGAGTTGGTTGATGTGGATGGTGAACTAAAAGCTATTTGCAAGTATTGCCAACTGAAACTGGTTACGAAGTCCGGCACTAGTAGTCTAAGAGGCCATGTTGCCAATGCTTGTCCAGCAATTGATAGTGCAATCAGGAAAAGATTTCAAGCAAGCATTAGCAAACAACCAGCAGACACAAATTTTGTTTTTGATGCCAAACTCTGTTGTGAAGCGATGGTCAAGTACATCATTCATGCGGAGATCCCCTTTCTACAGTTTCAAGACCCATACATGCAGCCTTGGATAGATTCGATGCAACCAGCTTTCAAAGTCAAAGGTCGACAGACAATCCGCAGTGACTGTCTCAAAAAATTTGAGAGCTTGAAGAAAGAACTTCATACAAAACTTCAGATTTTGGACTCTCGTGTTTGCCTGACATCAGATATATGGACGGCATCGCAAAACCTAGGATATATGGTTATAACAGCCCACTATGTTGATGTACATTTCAAGATCAAGAAGAAGATCAGTTGGTTTAAAGTACTAGAGTATCCTCACTCAGGCTATGCAATTGAAGAAGAATTAGTGAGGTGCTTGACAGAATGGGGGATAAGGGATAAATTGTTTATTTTGACATTAGATAATGCCAGCAATAACAATTCAGCATGTGACGAGTTGATCAAAAATCATAAACAAGAGTTAATGTTTGAAGGCGAGCATCTACATGTTAGATGTTCGGCTCACATTCTTAACCTCTTGGTTCAGGATGGCATGGAAGTGATCCATACTGCAATTAAAAAGATTCGTGAGCTGCTGAAGCATATTGACTCATCTGTCTCAAGGCTTCAAGTGTTCAACTCACTTGCAAATGGGATGGGTTTGTCCAAAAAGGCTGGCATCTATCTTGACATCCCAATCAGATGGAATTCAACCTTTAGAATGTTGATTGAAATACAAAGCTGTGATTAATTCTTATGCTCCTAAATATTATGAAGATGCCCCTACGGAGGAAGAATGGGAAAAGGCAAGAGCAGTGTGTGAGTTTCTGAAAGCATTTGAAGAACTAACACTTGCAGTCTCAGCTCATAGGAAGCCTACAACACATAGGTTTCTGCCTTTAGTGCTTTGCATCCTTCATGCCTTGAAGGACCCAGCTTGGCAAAGTACCGATCTGCTCAAGGAGTTGGCTATTTCCATGCACTCCAAGTTTGAGAAATATTGAAATCCTGATGAAGATGAACTTTAAAATTCAGCTAACCGCAAGAGAAAGAAGAAAGAAGAAAGAAATTGCATTTACCCTTGTCTTGGTCATTGCCACAGTTTTGGATCCAAGAAGGAAGGTTGACTTCTTGCATTTCTTCTTTGAGAGGGTGTTCAATGATACAAGTAAGATTGACAAGTATGTGAGGTATGCCGTAGAGTGGATGAGAAAGTACTTCATATTGTATGAGCAGCGATTGGCAAGAACAAGCAGCAGCAATGAGCAACAATGTGCAAGAACAAGTAATGTGGGGTCACCGGTTCTTGGAAAGATCGAAGTGGATTTTGCTCAATACGCATCACGCCGAAGAGTTGCACAGGCACCAAAAGCTCAAATCGATACATATTTCGAAGAACCACTTGAGCCAGAGCCCGATAATGAGGATTTTGATATCCTAGATTGGTGGAAGAGTAGATCAGAAAAGTTTCCTATGTTGTCAACTATGGTTCGAGACTTCCTTGCTATTCCCCTTAGCACAGTTTCATCGGAATCTGCTTTTAGTTTAGGAGAAGAATTCTAGGGGAGCGTAGAAGCTCACTAGCGCCGAAAATGCTTGAGGTGCTTGTTTGTGGGAAAGATTGGCTATTCAAGCCCAACAACCTCACTAGTGATGGTACAAAGCCTTTTCTTTAAAATAAATATGCTATTTTTTCATTGCTGAATCTTCTTTTGGTAGTCGCTGAAAACTTGACTGTTTATTCATAGCTAAAGATCAAGATCTGCAACTTGAAGAGGGCGACCAGTATCAAGATCTGCTTAATCAGGTGTGTTTGTAAACTACATGCTGAACCAATTAGCTATATGTTCTCTGTTCATTTAGCTGCTGCTGTGATTATCCTACATTTTTGGAGATGGGGCAGTAGCAGTAGCAGGGACTTTTTGACTAGTTAACTAGTTAAGTAAATTCTTGTACACATGTATTCTTATTTTGATAAGTGCCTAAGTAGTACTGGTAGTATTATTTCTTTACTTTTTTTTTGGTTAAGGTATTGAAGTGCAGAATTCTTCAGAGTACATGATCACTCTGTTCGGCTGGCTGGTACGGTACGGCTGGCTGGCTGATTGTTCTAAGAGAAAAACACTGCTGAGTAGCTGGCTGGTGCTGGCAGGACTAGCCAGCCGAACAGAGCCGATAATATCCATTTACTTCTTAGATTGGGCAGCTTAATAGATTGCAGCAGAGATCACTTCTAATAGCCAGTTTGCAATCTTTTGTAACTTTTTACATGATAAGGATGCAGCTTCAACTGCCCAGTGACTATTCTTTACAGTGTGATGTTTATTATTTTTTTCACCATTTTAATGATTAGTCGATTTAATGTTGCAGTCCAGAGAAACAGCTTGAGAAGATCATCCTTTCCACAGGAGAGAGTGAAAGCACTCCACGAATAACAACTAAGCATCTGTCTGTTTCCCAGTAGTTTACACCTGCACGCCGTTAGCTGTTCATATCCTCTTGACGAAGAAGTTGTTAGCTGTGCGGATTATATTGTAACAAATTCGCAGATTAAATATCTTGTTCCCAGGAGTATGTAATGTTTTAAACTATTTTTATTTTTCTATATTATCTGTTTTCCATATAACGAGCTAGCCCATATGTTCCTTTTTTTTTATTTTTTTCATATAAAGAGCAGTAGGCAATAGCTTCGTGGGTTCTCGTGGGTTCTCAAATGAATTTTAACGGGTTTAGTCCACGGGTCCCCACGTTGGTTTGCTTTGGTATGGGCCGATGGGAGTCACGGTGCAGTGTGGTTTGGTCTCAACGTTGGAGCTAGCAGATTGGGGTGGGTTAATTAAAAAGCGCATGCACGTACTGGATTGGGGTGGGTTCGATGCAGATGCTGGCCCATTCCCAGGTTTAATCCTGAGACAGTTCTTCGGTTGTTTCCCGCCTCCCTTCCCTGGTCAGCTTCATCCAGTCCAGTTGCAGAGCTCGACGCCTCTCCATCCTGACAGGCATATCTGTCGTGTGTCACATACACACGTGACATGTGTTGCAGCCAGCTTGATGATCCACATTGCCCCGTTTCATTGGCGACTGAAAGGTGATGGATGCTGCAAAGAACACAACCTGGCAGCCTGCTACCTAAGTTTGTACTGCCTCCGTCCCTTTAAAACTGTCCCTAAAAAACCATGTTTCCCTCACAAACACGTTTTCCGGACGTCACTTTTTAAGGGATGGAGGGAGTACGTCACGTGTGAAGAATGTTGGCCATTTTGCATCAATGCGCAAACCTGCACATTGTGTACTTAGCCGCTGCTGGATTTGAGATCATCTTGTGGCTTTGCCCTGCTCATGGCCCTACGATCTCATCTTTTCAATGCTGCAGACAGTTAAAAATAGATGTTATCGACGGATCTTGTATCTTGGTGTTAGTTGTGTCGAGCTTGAGCTTGCTTGGCGCTACTCATGTATATCTTTTTGGTGCCATAAAAGTTGATAAACTTCTTACAAATTTGGTTAAAGCTAAAATAGTGACAACTAGAAAAAAAAAGGGTGTACCTAGTGCAGAGAACTCTCTTTATGCGTGATCTGGGGAAGGGTGTTAGTAGCAAGCCTTACTCTCATTCGTGCAATGTAAGGAGACCACGACTTGAACCCGGAACTTTCTGCTTGTACCAGGCCCACCCTTCACTTAGGATAAATTTGAATGATATATTCTTTGGGATGGAGGCAGGAGTATCTACGCACCTTCATTTTAACCGGCTTTTAGCAGTCCAAATTCATAAAAATAATAATATTTATTTAAAGGACTATACAAGTTGAGATAAAGTTACAAGCAATTTGGGCGTTGGCCTAACCAATCCACACGGAAGTGCGATCTTAGGCAATCCAGCTTCGCAATGATTGGGCCCAAAAAATCTACACTCCTGGGCTCCACTCAGAGATAAACCACCACCACAAATCTACAGCCTTGTCAATTTCTTTCATAGTCAAATAATCCTGCGGCGGTGTCAACGGAATAGCGGCGGTAGTCTACCGAGGGGTATGCCCGCGGTAGTAGATGAGACGGTGAGGGTGCGCCTGAGACGAACGAGGGAGCGCAATTCGTGCGAGACGGAGATTTAGACAGGTTCAGGCCGCCACGAGGCGTAATACCCTACGTTCTGTATGTTGCTGTGTTGTATTGCGAGTAGATTAGATGAATCGAGTAGACCCCCTGCCCGCCTTATATAGTCCGGGGGGCAGAGTTATAAGTTGATCTTGCCATACATAACAGATTACAATCCTAGCCGATCTGGGAAACCAATCGGCTAGATCCTATGAAAGCTATTTCCTTGCCCGCCAAGGACTCGGCGGATATACGCGATCTCCTGGAGATCGTATGGGCGACGCGTCCTTGGTAGTTCAGGCCTGTTCGATAGACTTGGGCCAAGTATGACTATGTGGGTATACGGGCTTATACCCCCACAGCTAGTCCCTGAGTGCCTTGCATTCGTCGAGAGGTGCAGACCTTCAGCGTTGCATGACCAGACGGATGTAAGGGGCTCAGAAAAAATTGAAAAAAGTTTCTCTTTAGCAAAGTGTATCCACTTTTGCCACGACAGAGCCAATACCTTGACCGGCAGGTGAAGTGTATCCACTTAGTCCCCGAGCCTGATAGCATATGACATAGTCACGTGGTGTCAGGGTCATAAATTGTGATGATATCGCTGATCATTTTTGATCGAATGACAAAGTCCCCGAGCACTTTACTGCTCGGAGACGCTTGGCGAAAATGACGAAGTCCCCGAGCAGCTTGTCGCTCGGAGACACGTGACAAAGATGACGGAGTCCCTGAGCAGTGTTGCTCGGAGACGCTTTATGAAGACAACGGAATCTCCGAGCAGTGCTTATTTCTCGGAGATCCCGAGTAATGTTGCTCGGAGACGCTTAACGAAGACGACGGAGTCCACGAGCAGTGTTGCTTGAAGACACTTGACGAAGACGACGAAGTCTCCGAGCAGTGCTTATTGCTCGGAGACGCTTGGTTAAGACGACGGAGTCCTCGAGCAGTTTGCTCGGAGACACTTGACGAAGACGACGAAGTCCCCGAGCAGTGTTGCTCGAAGACATTTGACGAAGATGACGAAGTCCCCGAGCAGTACTTATTGCTCAGAGACGCTTGGTTAAAACGACAAAGTCCCCGAGCAGTTTGCTCGGAGACGCTTGACGAAGACGACGGAGTCCCCGAGCAGTGTTGCTCGAAGACATTTGACGAAGACGACGAAGTCCCCGAGCAGTACTTATTGCTCGGAGACGCTTGGTTAAGACGATGGAGTCCCCGAGCAGTTTGCTCGGAGACGCTTGACGAAGATGACCGAGTCCCCAAGCAGTGTTGCTCGAAGACACATGACGAAGACGACGAAGTCCCCAAGCAGTTTGCTCGGAGATGCTTGATGAAGACGACGGCGTCCTCGAGCAGTGCTTATTGCTCGGAGACGATTGACGAAGACGACGGAGTTCCTGGGATAGCTTTTCTCTGCAACAAATGATTTGTAAACCGAAAATACCCCTGTGCTGTTTGACACGGGAATAAGTAGAAAAGGCGAACAGTTGGTTTATCTTTTTGCGCATTCAAATCCCAAAACCCACATCCGTCTCCGCCTATTCCTCCACCGCCGTCTAGGGTTCCATTTTTTCGCCACCGCCACAGAAAAATCATCGAATCCACCTCTCCCCGCCCAGAACTGCCATGGCAGGCACCAGGAAGAGCACCCGCGAATCAAAAAAGTCAAAGGAGGCACAACCGGGGGAGTTCCGCATGTCGAATGAATGGCAGCCGTCGGTATTGGGAAAACCGCAGCTCGATGCGCTCGTGGCCTGGGGATTCCTTCCTAACCAGGCAACCGGTGGCTGGAGAATATCACAAGGTGAACCATATCCAATGCCTGACTCTGGAGAAATAGTTGTCTTTTCTGACTATTTTACCCGCGGATTTGGTTTGCCATGCCATCCATTTCTTCGCAAGTTACTTAATTATTACCAGATTTCCCTGTGCCACATGAATCCCAATTCTATCCTCTTGATTTTCATCTTTATCCACTTCTGTGAAGCGTACCTTGGCATTCTCCCGTACTTCAATCTGTTCCGCCATCTCTTCGTTCTTGTGAAATCGAGCGGCACAGGTTCTTGAGTTGCTGGTGGAGTGTATCTGAAAATGCGTGACAGAATGTCCGCACATCACCTCCAAATTCCTCTGAATACCAGTGTGTGTGATTGGAGCAAGAGATGGTTTTATATCCCCAACCAAGAACCAAGCGTCCGGTGCGCCGTGGATCAGATTCCAGAAAAACAGAATAGCTGAACGGAGAAACCGCACGTAGAGGAGCTGGGACAAGTAAACGAATTGCTGAAAATTATCAAGGGTTTGACCCTGAATGGGGTTGGGGTTGCTACCAATTTTGTGTTTCGCGTCCAACCTTGGAAGGATAGAGTTCATCCTGCCTTTGAATTTACTGGTCGGAATGATCCGACCAGGTGCTCATCCGGAGATCTATCCGAAGCCGAAGTCAGAGAAGTCTTGGAAGAATATTTTGGGAAAGGCTCTCATATAGGCAACCGTGGCCAAAGTGCGGCTTTTAGTCTGAAGAATCCCTCGCCAAAGGTAAGTTCCGAACTGCCCTGGCTCTTCCATCGCTCATATTGTACTTATACCATAACTTCTGCTTGATTTCTCGAAGATAAATGGACAGGACCGAAAGGTGTACTTCTCCGATGTACCAACTGCTGATTGGCCGGGCCGAGTTGACGCGATGCACAGTTATCATCAGAGTCGTGCCGAGGACGACTCTATTGAACTATCCAAGGAAGAAAGAGAGTCTATTGACGAAGAAGATGTGGAGATACTGGCCCAAAAAACTGCTCGGGAGAAACAGCCGGTGTCAGAAAAGGCAGGATCTTCCAGTGGCGTCCGAGCTGTGGAAGGTCCGGTAAAGATTTCCGAGGACAGTGCCCAAGCCGCCGCCGATGCCCCTTGCACAAATCAGGATGAACCGAGCACAAAACGCCATAAGGGTGATGTGCCTGCCGCTGCCGCTGGAGCTTCCGGTCAAAGAAAGAAATTCAGCCGAAAGTGTCATCACTCAGAAATGTAAGTAGGATTTTCTCCATATTTCTCCCTTTTTGATCCAAACAGTGTTGAGATTTTGTCTTGGAAATGTAGGGACCCTTCTAATGAAGACGCTGAGAATCCCGGCGCTGAAAAGATAACAACTTCGGAAGCTGGTGTAGCCGAGAGCTTCCATGCTTGCTGGACTTCAGAACATGAATCACCCCAGAGGTCGCCCGAGAGGCCCTCAACGGCTGATGCGCAAGGCTGGCCATCTCCTCCCAAGCAACCGCGCATGCCTACCCCACCGCCTCCGGCTTCTCCTCCTGGGCCGAATGTCAAGGAGCCGAGCCGTGAAGATGAAACTCGGACGTCGCCGCCGAGGGACAGTAGCACCATTCCTCCTTGGAGTGCTGATCATGGAGCGGAGACCAGCTCGGAGGCGCGAGCAGGGCCATGTCCTCGACCTTCTACAAGCACTTCCCCGGAGGGTGCGGATATCGAAGAAGTCACCCGAAGGGAGCCCGTGCCATTGGTTCGCACCTATCGGATGGTGGGGAGCACCTATGCTGTCGCCACGGAGGAAGATCTTGCTGACGCCGAGATAGATGGACTGAAGAATGACATCCGCGATACTCGCGCGGACTTAAGAAAGCTTCTCGGTCGTCTGGGAAACCTCTCGTCGCGTGTGCAGGTGACGCCTGTCAGATTTTATCCTGATGATATATTGACTTGATAATCTGTCACTCCTTTGGTCCTCCAGGCAGTGTATGAGACCGCCGAAGATCGCCGGAAAACCCTACACCGCCTTTGGGATGTAGTAGAGAAAAACAAACAGCTGCAGACCGAGGTGACTCGCCTAGAAGGTGTGATGGCAGGCATGCGCGAGGAGCATGAAACCCTAGAGCTGCACTACTCGGACCTTATGGAATCCGAGAAGCGTCTATTGCGGGAGAACAAAGGTATGTTGGACTCTTGCTCTTCTTGATAGCTATTCGTCCCGCTTTTGCTCTCTGAACACCAGTTGTGTGGCATATAGGTCTTCAAGAGCTGCTGGATGCGTCCACGAAACAGAGTATATGTGACGTCTCGCTAGTTGTAAGATGTCTTGGTTTGATAGTCTGATTGTATTCTTTGTGACGTGCAGCCACTGAGCTGGAGGCTGAGGTGGCGCTAATGCGAGAGGCTACCCGGAAGAACCTGGACACGATGACAGGTTGCCTGTTTATGTTCAGCTTTCCCCTTCCCCTTCTTTTTTTTCTTGTAGTGCGACTGACGTGCTTTGTTTGTCAGAGATGGGACGTAGGCATCGTGCGCAGGTCGATGACCTTGCGGGTCGCCTTGAGGCTGTCGACGGAAGGTTTGACGCCTTGGTTGGTGGTGTTAAGCCTGTGCTTGACATCATCGAGTATGCGCCCGCCGTACCGCCTGCCGAAGGTCCTGGTGTCCTCGACATCGTGCAACGTAGACGGGAAGCTCTTCGATTCTTTAAGGACTTCTGCGTGAATGCTGTTGAAAATGTGGCCACCCATGTGCTTGGAGTCGTCCGATCGCACTACCCAGGCGTGAAGAACGACCGAGTGCAGACCGGGTATGCGCAAGGAACCACCGAAGAGCAGGAAGACCAGCTTGAAGAAGAGGCCAGGGAAGCCGCCAAGATGTTGACTGCTGATGTTCAGCTTTTTCCCACCGAGGGGATTTGAATTGAGACGCACGAGCATGGTCGAGGTCTTGTATGGTCGACGAATAATCCTACACGCCCTGCGTGTCGCCCGTGCTTTTGCCGGGGCTTTTGGAGACGCTGCTAAACTACCCAAGCGTCCTCGGGGCTTACGTGTTAGCGAAGACTTAACGGCCCAGGCGTCCCCGGGGCTTACGTGGTGGCGAAGCTGCCCGCGCTAGGCGGGGGTTACACTTATCGTGGGCGAAGGCTACCCGATATATCGGGGCGGTCGATGAAGTGTCGTAGTTGGGCGGCCTATCATTTTTAGGGCTTACGCGGCGTCGAACCAGATACTGCTCGACGGGTGCGGGGGTTACGCATTGGTGAAATCGTGCTGCCCGAGCAGTGGCGGGGCTTACGCGTAGGCGAAGACGTGCTGCCCGAGCAGTGGCGAAACTTATGCGTAGGCGAAGACGTGCTGCCCGAGCAGTGGCGGGACTTACGCGTAGGCGAAGACGTGCTGCCCGAGCAGTGGCGGGACTTATGCATAGGCGAAGACGTGCTGCCCGAACAGTGGGGGGACTTACGCGTAGGCGAAGACGTGCGGCCCGAGCAGTGGCGGGACTTATGCGTAGGCGAAGACGTTTAGCTGTACAAAATGTAATGGAGGCAAAAATATCGAGAATAACACTGTATTTCCCTTGTTTATAATGAAATGAAAATACACATATCTGGTTTGACCCCTAGATCAGGGGTAGAAGCGTCGCAGGTGCTCGATGTTCCAGGAATTGGGGATGTCGACGCCATCTAGGTCGGAGAGCCTATATGCACCTAGTCGAGTAACTGCCTTGACCATGTATGGCCCCTCCCAGGGAGATGATAGTTTATGCATCCCCTCCTTGCTCTGCTTCCGACGGAGAATGAGGTCACCGACTGCAAAGGCTCTACCGTTGACATTGCGATTGTAATATCGCCTGATCCCTTCCAGATATTTAGCTGTTCGTACACAGGAGATCAGGCGTTCTTCCTCTTGCTTGTCGACTTCGTCTGCTCTGGCCTCGTTGGAGTGGGCTTCTTCGTACGCCTCAACCCTTGGAGATCAATAGATTACATCTGCAGGTAGTACTGCCTCCGAGCCGTACACCATAAAATATGGCGATACGTCTGTGTTCCGGCTGGGTTGAGTCTGAAGTCCCCAGATCACCGCCGGTAATTCGTTAATCTAGTTGCCTGGGCTTCTATCCATGACTGCGTGGAGGTGCTTCTTGAGGGCATCGAGCAGCATATCGTTTGCCCACTCCACCTGGCCATTGGCTCTAGGATGAGCCACGGACACATATTTGACGGATATGCATCTTTCTTCGCAGAAATCCCAGAAATCACTTCCAGTAAATATTGATCCCAGGTCGGTGATGATGCTTTTCGGAAGCCCGAAGCGATAGGAGATGTCCTTGAAGAACTTTGCTGCTTTGGTTGCCGTAGCCTTGACTAACGGCTTGTACTCGATCCACTTGAAAAACTTATCGATAGCGACATATATGGAGCGAAATCCCCCTCTTGCCGTTTTAAATGGACCAACCATGTCCAGTCCCCATGTGGCGAAAGGCCACGACGCAGGGATGGTCTGCAACTCTTGGGCTGGTACATGTGTCTGCTTGGCAAAGAATTGGCATGCCTCGCATTCTGTGACTATCTTCTCGGCGTCCTGGACTGCTGTTGGCCAATAGAAACCTGCTCGGAAAATCTTGCCGATCAGAGTACGTGAAGCCGCGTGATTGCCGCACATGCCACTATGAGCCTCATGAAGGATCCTGAGACCCTCTTCCCGTGGGACGCATTTTTGTAGGCTTCGCTCCTGGTATTCTTGCGCATGAGTTTGCTGTTGACCAGGACATAGCTTTTGGATCTTCTTACCAGGCGTTCGGCTTCTGTCTTATCTTCAGGGACCCTTGCTTCCAGTAGGTAATCAATGAACTGGGTTCTCCAGTCCTCTTCAGGGGTTGGAATATATGCCACTATCTGGTCGGTCGCGGAGCTGCTGGTATCGCCATCAGTCTGTATGGAGGGGTTGAACAGATCCTGGATAAAAACACCGGCGGGGACGTCAGACCGGGATGATCCGAGCTTTGACAACTCGTCGGCCGCCTGATTTTTGCTTCGAATGATATGATGGAATTTTATTACCAGGGATTTTCCTTCGATTTTTCTGATTGCGGCGACGTAGGAGTCCATTTTCTCATTGTTGCAGTCCCAGTCTTTATTAACCTGGTTGATGACCAGGGCCGAGTCCCCGTAGACCATGATGCGACGGATGCTGAGCTCGAGACTATCTGGAGACCATGCAAGGCGGCCTCGTATTCGGCCGCGTTGTTGGACGCCATGAAGTGAATTCTCAAGACGTAACGGAGGCGCTCACCGGAGGGCGATATAAGGAGTACTCCGGCTCCGGCGCCGCTGATGCTGAGGGACCCGTCGAAGAACATTGTCCAATACTCTTCCTGTGCCGGATGCGAAAACTCTTGTATCTTTGTCCATTCAGCTATGAAGTCGGCGAGTACCTGTGACTTGACTGTTATTCGGCTGCAGAAATCAATGGAGTATGTTCCCAGCTCTACTGCCCATTTTAGGATCCGGCCATTGGCGTCTTTGTTTCGAAGGATGCTACCCAGGGGGTATTCAGAGATTACTGCTATGGAATATCCTTCAAAATAGTGACGGAGCTTTCTTGAGGTGACGAGAACAGCGTATATCAATTTCTGCACCGTTGGGTAACGGGTCTTGGACTCGTTAAGGACTTCACTGATGAAGTAAACTGGTCACTGGACCGGATAGGCGTGATCGTCTTCTTCTCGTTCAACGACGACGGCAGTACTAACGACGTTATTAGTCGCGGCGATGTAGATCAGCAATGTTTCGTCCTTTTTAGGAGCTGTGAAAAGCGGAGGACTCGTCAAGAAGCATTTTAGTTCTCTGAAGGCCGTATCTGCCTCTTCCGACCAGGTGAACTTCTCGCCAGCTTTTAGTAACTTGAAGAATGGGAAGCCTTTCTCGCCCAGTCTGGAGATGAAGCGGCTAAGGGCTGCCATGCACCCGGTGAGCTTTTGCACATCTTTGACATTGGTCGGAGGCTTCATCCTCATAACCGTGTTGATTTTTTCCGGGTTAGGGAGGATGCCTTACTTGCTGACGATGTTACCGAGCAAGTTGCCAGATCGGACACCGAATATACACTTGCCTGGATTAAGCTTCCATTGGAATTTGTCCCGTTTCTCGAAAACTGCCAAGAGGTTGGAGATGAGGTCTTCAGCCGTCCGAGTCTTGATGACGACGTCATCAACGTATGCAGCAGCGACGTCGGGGATAAGGTCATCGAGACAACCTTGAATCGCCCATTGGTAGGTTGCTCCAGCATTCTTCAATCCGAAAGACATGGTCTTGTAGCAATAAGCCCCGAAAGGAGTGATGAAAGATGTCTTCTCTTGGTCTTCTTCCTTCAAAGCGATCTGATGGTATCCAGAGTAGCAGTCGAGGAAGCTGAGTAGCTCGCAACCTGCTGTTGAGTCGATGACTTCGTCGATTCGTGGAAGACTGAAGGGGTCTTTAGGGCAGTGTTTGTTGAGATCGGTGTAATCGACGCACATTCTCCATTCGTTATTCTTTTTTCTTACAAGCATCGGATTGGCTACCCAATCAGGGTGATACACCTCTCTGATGAAGCCGGCAGCTAAGAGCCAAGCTATCTCTACCCTAATGGCCTCCTTCTTGTCTAGAGAGAATCGCCGGAGCTTCTGTTTGGTTGGCTTGGCGGTCTTTGAGACATTCAAGGAGTGCTCGATCAACTTCCTGGGAACGCCGGGCATATCCGCTGGTTTCCATGCGAAAGTGCTTACGTGCTCCCTTAGGAAGCTGACGAGCGCGTCTTCTATTTGGGATCGAGGTCGGCCCCGATGCGAGTAGTCTTGTTTGGCTCGCCGGGGACCCGGATAACCTCCTTCGTTTCCTTGTTCTTGGTGGCTGATCTTGGTGGGGTCTTCTTTGGGATGACTTGGTCTTCTGGAGCTACTTGCTTTGTGTCCGCGGCACAGACGTTCATGAGTATGAATTCTTCGACAGCTTCCGCCATGGCAATGGCCTCTCGCTCGCAAGCATATGCAACTTGGAGATCGGGGCAAATGGAAAGGACGCCGTTCTCCGCTGGCATCTTCATAACGAGGTAGGTGTAGTTGGGGATGGCCCCGAATTTCGCCAGAGCTGGTCGGCTGAGGATAGCATGATAAGCGGCGTCGAAGTCGGCCACCAAGAAGTCGATATGCTCGATGCGGAAGCACTATGGGTGCCCGAACTGAACAGGGAGGCTTATCTGCCCTCGAGGATATGACGGCTGTCCCGGGACGATACCCCAAAAGGGAGCCGATGTGGGCCGCAAGTCTTCTTCTTTCAGCCCGAGTTCCTTGGCAGCTTCGGAGAATAGGATGTTGAGGCCGCTGCCGCCATCGATGAGCACCTTCCGGAAACGCGTCGTGCGTATGACCGGATCGACGATCAATGGAAAGCGACCCAAGTACGGAATCTGGGTCCATTGGTTGGCCCTGCTGAAGGTGATGTCTTGGTGGGACCAAGGAGGTAGCCTTGGATCAGTGATCGTGCTGTCGGAATTGGCAACGGAGTTGACACGTCTATTGACGAGTTTCTGCTCCCTCTTTGAGTCGATGGCGGTGCGTCCACGGATGATGGTGGAAACGGTTCGGTGTGCGTCAGTGAAGCCTAGAGGCTTGTCGCTATCATCGCGTCGGTCCCTGTCAGACTCTACGCGAGCCTTCTTCTGCTCTTCTACTTGGAACTTCCAGGAGAAACTCTCGCACTCTCTCATGGTGTGCTTGTGGTGCTTGTGGACGGGGCACTGGGCGTCGAGGAGCTTGGAGTAGGACTCCTCGCAATTGCGCTTTGGGGCTGGTCGGGTGTTGTAAACTTGGTAGTGGCGGCGCCTCTCTCCAGCCCTGGAACTCTCGGGTTCGTCGTAGCGGTGATGTTCTGTGCGTCGTCGATGGTCGCGGTCATCGCGGCGGTAGTCTCTTTGAGGAGCTCGATCATCCTGGCGCCGATCAGTTCGGTGGCCCTGTTCTTGGTGCCGCGACTGGTCGGGGAAGCGGAGGCGACTGTGAATGGAGTGATGAGCTGCGTCGTTTCCATCGGCGTATTTGTTGGCGATGCGTAGCATCTCGGTGACGGTGGTCGGGCTGGTGCGGTATAACTTCTTCCACAGTTCCTCTTCGGGCCTCAGGCCGCGCATAAACGCAGAGATGGCTTCTGCATCTGTGATGTCGGGGATGTCGTTTCTAATTTCCGAGAAGTGCCGGATGTAGTCTCGCAGGGAGTTCCGAGAGCCTTGCCGGAGTCTTTCGAGATCATACTTTGTGCCCGGTTGCTTGCAGGTGGCGCGGTAGTTATTAACGAACTGCTCCTTCAACTGCTCCCAAGTGTCGATGGAGTTCGGCCTCAAACTATGAAGCCAGTTGTTGGCGGAGGCGCTGAGCATGACTGGGAGGTAGTTGGCCATCACATCCCTGTTTCCACCGGCGGCTTGGACGGCGATCTCGTAGACGTTGAGCCATTTGTTGGGATCGGCGCTTCCGTCGTAAGTCTTGACGCCGACAACTTTGAAGTTAGGAGGCCAGACAACTGCTCGGAGTGCCAGCGTAAATGGCAGTTCCGGGGCGGTCTTGTCGTTGGGGAAGCCGTGCGTCTGATCATACTCTCTTCGTCGCTCGGCCTCTGCTGAGTGTCTGGCTTCTTTCCTGTTCTCAATGTGGCCGCGTAGGTCTTTAGTCTTCAGCTTTGCACGGAGATCAGATTGGTTCACCTCTTGGTCGCCGTCTCGCTGATGAGGTCTCCGACCACCACGAGACATCTCACCATCTTCGCCGACGAGCTCTGTAGCCGATGCCGTGCTATGAGATGGTGCTTGTCTTTCTTCGTTGATCTGGACCTGAGTTGCTTGGAGAAGAGCGGTGAGCCGTCCGAGCTCTGGAGTCTGGGGTAGCCTCTTGGCCTCGGCGATCGCGACAGCAACATTTGCGCTTGGAGTCGTGCAGACCTCGTACTGCCCGAGCATGCAAAATTCAGGCTCCAGATTCCTCACCGCAGTCCTCCTCTCTTCAGCTTCCTGCTCGCGGCGTTCTTTGCCTCGCGGACTGCTCGGGCTTCTTCGGTCTCATTGGGCGGCGGGTCGCTGTCGTTGCTGATGGCAAGGACCGATCCCCCAAAGAATTGCTTGATGGGGGCAGATCGGCGGGAAGGCCACCCTCTTGATCATTATCGGGGCGGATGTTGTCGGGGGTGATGAAGGAGCTGGTGCCGACGTGTCGACGCAGCGTCTGAGCGAAGCTGGAAGCTGCGTTTTGTAGACCGAACGGCAAGTAGCCGTTCGGAGGACGATCCCCTCGAGGTCGCTCCTCGACGATGCGCTCGAGAGGTGTGATGGTGACGACCAGTGTTGTGTCGAGGGACAGCGATGAGGGGCGGTGCGTCGTGGATAACACGGACTCCAGGATTTGGAGTCCCTCTGACAGCTTCTTGGTGACCCGATCTATAGATCCGATCAGGTCGTCGTTGTCGATGTTTTTCCGAACGTAGCGTGGCAGCCTTTTCGTTGGAGGAGACACGGAGGGGATCTGGGCTGCGTCCAGAATCACCCCTTCGCCGTTCACGCCGACGACCCAGGTGATGGATCCCACCGTGAAGATCTGGCCCGGCGTCGGAAGCTTGATGGAGCTTGAAAAAATCACCTTATTCACCATGGAATCAGGTGGCACACCCCCTACCTGGCGCGCCAACTGTCAACGGAATACTGGCGATAGTCTACCGAGGGGTATGCCCGCAGTAGTAGATGAGACGGTGAGGGTGCGCCTGAGACGAACGAGGGAGCGCAATTCGTGCAAGACGGAGATTTAGACAGGTTCAGGCCGCCACGAGGCGTAATACCCTACGTCTTGTATGTTGCTGTGTTGTATTGCGAGTAGATTAGATGAATTGAGTAGACCCCCTGCCCGCCTTATATAGTCCGGAAGGCAGGGTTACAAGTTGATCTTGCCATACATAACAGATTACAATTCTAGCCGATCTGGAAAATCAATCGGCTAGATCCTAAAAAAGCTATTTCCTTACTCGCCAAGGACTCGGCGGATATACGCGATCTCCTGAAGATCGTATGGGCGACGCGTCCTTGATAGTTCAGACCTGTTCGATAGACTTAGGCCAAGTATGACTATGCGGGTATACGGGCTTATACCCCCACGGGCGGTGAGATTGCAAAATGCAAACTTTTAACTTGCAGTTACTTTATTGGGGGTTCGGGTATTATATATGCAGATTTAATCACATTTTCTTCGTTCCGTGATATTTGACCCATTTACAATCTGTCGAGAGTAGATTTCCGAGAGCTATATCTCTCTACATCCGTACTAAAGAGCCA
The DNA here is from genome assembly GCA_038502445.1 of Eremochloa ophiuroides. Lineage (NCBI taxonomy): Eukaryota > Viridiplantae > Streptophyta > Magnoliopsida > Poales > Poaceae > Eremochloa > Eremochloa ophiuroides. The sequence continues at coordinate 79,562,014 of JAHLJS010000007.1, read as the reverse complement.
TACTAAAGAGCGATGTGTTTCTTTTAACCCGCTTTTTTTCTACTTCCATCCAAACCAACCCTGATCTTTCGTACGTTGTCTTGTTCTCATCCGTTTGACATAACGTGTTCTGCCGTCAAGTATTCATGTTCGACCCTCCGCGCAATCCGGTTTTGTATTCGTTGGACTGTCCGCTGTACGGTTATCTATTTGTTTGGCCAAGTTTCTTTTGCCGGTTTGATTTTTGCCGCCATCTATTTCGACGACGTCCTCAATTTTCTTCCTTCTTTTTCCGGTCATCAGGTTTCACAATTTTTTAGCCGGCGTCAGGTTTCTTCATTTGTTTTTCTTTCATGTTTCCCTTTTTTTTTGGTATGGCTTATAGTTCGATTTTCTATCCGTGCCCTTTTTTTTATTTTTCTCGAACATGTTCCAAGCCTTCTTGCGTCTCACCTTCTTACTTTCCAAATCTTCCTCGCGTCAAACCTAATATTACGAAATATCTCTAATATGTTAGTTGTGGTAGAACGGCAAGTACGTCATGGTAGGTACTCTTCCCGTTCTAAACTATAAGACATTTGATTTTTTTTTCAAATGTTTGACCAATCGTTTTATTTAAAATTTAGGCAAAGTATCACTTTTTTGGCTTATTTTATTAATAAATGTTATCCAAGAATGCTTTAAATTTGACTACATTTGCATAAATTTTTTAAATAAGTCGAGCGATGAAACTTGGGATAAAAAAGTCAAACATTTGAAATGGAGGGAGTATGTGTTTGGGTTCCTGTAGGTGCTAGCTGCTGCATCATGTACCGACATCCCAAATGTCACTCATGTGCAGCGGCATGACGACACGGCCTCGGCGACGTCAGACACCGACCTCAGATCGGTAATTGTGGTTGCTACCAAACGATTCTCATATGTGGAGGAGTTCACGATCAACGATTCTCATGTCACCGTTAATGTAGCAAGTCTAGACATTAACGGTGACATTTACAACATTTATATCATCGGCGGGGCATGAGAATCGGGATGTCATAAATGTTCAGGAGAGGCTGACCTCACACAAGTCTAGGCCGCCACAATCGTTGAGCGTGAACTCCACCAGGTAGTGCCGCCCCGCTATTGCACTGGATGCTGCAATCGCCCGTGGTTTAATCCCTCCGCTATTACGCAATCGCCCGTGGTTTACTCCCTCCACTATGACACAGTCTCTGACTTCATATTTCTATAAAAATATTTATCGAAAAATGATATAGGTATATTTTTATAAAAGTATATTTGAAGATAAATTTATTTATATAGTTTTTGTATTTCATGAATCAACAACTTAAAAGTTATTTATTATTTATATTTCTAATGCTTGATTAAAAGCTTGTCTAAAACTATTTTCTTTACTAATACATAGAGAGTAAGTAGGTGAACTGGTCAATGCATGGCAGCGTGCACGCCCACATGCGGGACCAACTTGCGGGAGCGTCCACCAAGCTGCGCCAGGCACCAGCGTGAACCACGTCGTGGACAGCAAGATAATTCATTCCGGATGCCTAATATATAGCAGCCCCTAGCCACCACACCATGTACCTGTACGAAACTCGGGCTCACGACTCATATGAGTTGGTACAACTAGCGTCTAACGATAGTACGGCTCATACTTATATAAGTTAGTACAACTCACATATAACAAAGTGTTTGCACCCGAATCTGTGCTGGCTGACGAAACCGGCCTGGCCGGGTTTGTGACTCGGCTTGGCCGGGTTTGGCCCCTGTGCCGACTTTTGCCAGGCTGCCACGTGGCGTCCTAAGAGGCCCCGTGAAAACCGGCTTGGCCGGGTTTGGACCCGGCTTGGCCGGGTTTGGCAGAGTCCGAGCCGATTAATCGATCTAATCGGTTTTTGATAGTTTTTGGACGTGGGAAACTTAGAGACTTGCCTAAATACGTGTTTCCTACTGGGATAAAACCACCCCCCTCTATATATATGAGAGGATCATGGCCGATTGAGATCTTAACCATCCAATCGTCAAAACACATCTACCAAGTAGATTCTCGCGGTGGTTCATCTCTATCCTGCTGTTCGGCTCAACTCTCCGCGAGTTTAGTCGGCGTTCTAGGTGATCTCCGCGATCCTTAGGGCAACCTCTACGTGCATCTCTCCGACGGATCTTTCCGAGGGGTGTTCAGGAGTCTCCGGCGAAGGACGGGCGCTATATCGACCACCAAACGTTCTCTGCTGCTGAAGACGGTCGTCCCGACAACCAGAAGACCGGAACCCTAGCTTCCTCAGTGAACCCGAGGAAACCGGCTCAGCCGACTATCAAAGTCGGCTAGGCCGGGTAGGCGGCTCGGCCAGGATCTGAAACCGGCCAGGCCGGGTTTCGCGGGCGTGCTGTTCCGTGCTGTTTTATTTCGTGCGCGACCGTGCGATCTAGCACCTTACTGTGTGTTGTCCCGTTTCGGCGTCAACACACTTTTTGGCGACTCGGCTGGGGAAGAAGGCTCAATCCCAGATCCAATCTACTAGCGGCATAGCGGCCGACGACGGAAAGAAGACCGACAAGAACGTCAATGAAGACAACGTCGTTCGCCCCAAGACTATCGACGAGCTTCCTGAGGAGCTCCGGAAAAAGCTGGAGGCCAAGCTTGCTACCGATACCCAAGAATTCCTGGATAGCTGTACTAAGGACCGGCGCAACAAGGTCACCCAAGTCTTCGAGCCTAACTTCGACGACTCGTCTTCTTCATCTGGCGGAGGAGGCGGGAAGACCGAAGCGGAGAGGGCTGCTAAGGAGGAAGAAAAGCTCAAGGCTAAGGTAAATAATGATGAGAACCCCTCCACTACTACCCATGATGGTCTTGCATATTTAGTTGAAGATATGGATAAGAAAATTAAAATTTCTATTAATGCATCCGAAGCTAAAATCGGCAAGCGCATATCTAAAATTGAGGAAAAGTTAGTTGGTTTTTCAGATCCTGATAATCAACATGAATTTGGTATGCCTTTCGATTTTTATGAAAATCAACCTGATTTTGCTATACCTAGCAAACTTCAATCTGGTCCTTCGGCGCATGAAACCGATAGAACCGATCGTGACATGGCTAGCTCTTCAGCTAGGCAGGTGAATCCGACTAGGCCATCGGCGGGTCGTAACACTATTTTACCTAATCCCCCGCCATCACCTAGTCAGATTCCAGTGGCTAATAATGCGGTCACCGATTCCTCCAAGACCGATGTAGACGCTATCGTAAATCGGTTCAAAGCTGAGATGACTAAATCCATTGAGAGGAATCTGGGGATAACCATTAAGCCTATTCAGAGCTCATACCAAAAACCATATCCTTCCACCTATGATGTTTTGCGGGCACCAATTGGGTGGAAGATGCCCGATTTCTAGAAATTTAATGGTGATGATAGTAAAACCACTACGGAGCATATTGGTATGTATCTGGCTCAGTTAGGAGAAACTAGTGCTCATGATTATATGAAAATTAGATGTTTTCCTTTATCTTTGTCTGGTACAGCATTTGCATTGTTTTCTTCATTGCCACCATATTCAATTAGTACCTGAAATGATTTGGAGAAAAAATTTCATAACTATTTCTTTACTGGTGTTCAAGAAACTAAACTGTCACATCTCACATCAGTTCGTCAAGGGCGTGATTCCGTACTTGATTATGCTAAACGTTTTAGGGACGTTAAGAACCGATGCTTTAATTTGAATATTTCTGATAGAGATTTGGCAGATTTATTTCTTAACGGTATGAACTCTAATATTAGAGAGAAATTGGAGCACTATGAATTCTATAGCATTAATCAATTATTGCAAAAGGCTATTGCTGTAGAATCTCGTTTAGCAAGTGAATCCAAGAAATTTTATCGGACCCATGTGTTGGAATGCTCTGACAACGAGGACGATGAGAATTTGGAGTGTAACTCTGCTGAATTTGTTTGGTCTCCAAATAAAAAAGGAATTTCTTGCCCATCTCTGAAACTGATTTCTAAAAATCGGCTGGATGAAATTAAATTTACTTTTGATGTTTCTAAATGTGATCGGATCTTTGATGAATTGCTTAGAACCGGTAACATTAGAATTACTTATACCTTGCCGTCTAGTGAAGAATTGAAAAAACGGGCGTATTGCAAATTTCATAATTCTTCTAGTCATGCTACTAATGATTGCAACTATTTTCGTCGACAGATACAATCGGCCCTCAACGAAGGACGATTGAACTTAGCTAAGATGATGGTTGACAAAGTGCCTTTTCCGATGAATGTCATCGAGAAAGGGGAGCCCGCTATTTTGATTCGCCCAGAGCAAGCCGACACCACGCAAGGCAAGAACATGATTATCGGCGAACCACGGGAGGCACCGAAACAAGTTTCGGGGCGTCAAGTGGTGCTTGAGAAGGACGAAGACGGCAAGACCAAATTAAAGATCTCTGCAGGGTTGTCGCAATACATATCTCGGCAGCGGCGCTGGGAGGCCACGGCGGCACAGCAGAGGCCGGCCAGGCCGGTTCCAGGAACCGGCCCAGCCGGGAACACAACCCAGCCGGCTACAGAAGCCGGCCAGGCCGGTTCTGGCACCTACCCGGCCAGGCCGGGTACAGTAGCCGGCTCGGCCGGTTTTATCGGGGGTGGCGGCTCTTCTTCCTCGGCTGCTCCCAGGGCTGCCAACGCTGGTGGTGCCCACGTGATCAGGACGTTCGTCCCAAAGCGTCCAGAAATTGGCACTTGGAAGACGAACGCAAGTTCGAACAAGGGAAAGTTCGTTCCAAAGAAGATTTGCACGTTTGACCGGCTCATGGAAAAGTACCGGCAAGAAAAGGCCGATTCCAAGAATCGGTCCATAAAAAAAAAGAGGCTACACCGCCAAAGCAAGATGAACAACCAAAGAAGATGACGGTGGCTCCAGCAGCGTCTCCGGCGCAGGAGGTTGCTCGCCCTCGCGTCTCTCATTGGGGTCCCCCACCTCCACCTCAGCCGCATTGGGGCCCCAACGGGGTGTTCGTGCCGTATCCCTTCCTCATGCAGCAGCAGCCGATGGACGGAGCGCCTTCATCATCGGTGTTTAGCCGATTGGGCTACGGTCAATCGGGCTGCGGCGGTCAAGGGGCGTCGCTCCCGCCGCCGCCAACGAGGTTGGTGATTGGTGATGGAAGAGAGAAGGCTCCACCGCGACAAGTCTATGTGCCTAAGAGGGTCGTGGAGTCTCCCTTTGTTCCTATTGCTCCTACTGCACCGCCGCCGAAGGAGGCACCTTCGGTAACAATTCTTATCGGCTCTCAAGAGGTGCCTATCATTGACAACGACGAGCTGATGAGGATTGAGGAGCCATCATCCACTGCTCCGGAGATCGCTGGTAAGGTTATGGAGAAGAAGACGATTGATTGAAAATATTTGCAACCGAAGTGGTGCCCGCCGGGATTGACCAAGACGCAGCGGCGGAAGTTACAGCAAGCGCGCCAAACTCAGCAAAAGCGAGAGAAGTTGGAAAAAATGAGAGAGGAGATCTTCAATGCTACACACCCAATTTTTCCGCAAACTCAAAAAGGAAATGATCCGGCGTATTTCACAAAATCTGCAGAGAAGGTTGCTGGGCAGAGAGATCTGCCAGAAGCGAAGTTGCACAGGTTGCAGAAACCGGCCAGGCCGGGTCAGAGCCGGCCCAGCCGGGTTTCCCAGGAACCGGCCAGGCCAGGTCAGAGCCGGCCAGGCCGGGTCAAACCCGGCTAGGCCGGGTTTTGCGGCTTCGTCTCCCGCCGCCGCCGCCGCCGCCGACGCCGGTTCACTGGAATCGGCTGTCGCTGCTGTTTCTTCTGTTGTTGCAGGTTCTGGTGACGCAGAAGATGAGGAGATGGTCGATTATGAACCGACGCCGCTGCGCGCCGAACTTAATGTCGTTTACCTGTCTTCCGATTACTATGTAATCGATGAAGATGAAGGTTCGGCGACGGCTCAGTTTTGCTTCGCCGCCGAGGATGCCATCTTCAAGAAGCCGGAGGATTCCGTCAACCACCTTCGACCGCTCCACATCAAGGGGCATATCAACGGCACGCCGGTTCATCATACGTTGGTGGATAGCGGCGCGATTGTCAATCTAATGCCGCATTCGCTCTACAAGAAGCTCGGCGGCACGGAGGGGGAGCTAGTGAAGACCAACATGACGATCACCGGAGTTGGAGGCAGCGAGCCAATTCCGGCTTTGGGCATAGCGACGATGGAGTTGACCGTCGGCAGCAAAACATTGGCAACCGCGTTCTTCGTCGCTGAGGTACAAGGTAGCTATAATCTCATCCTTGGTCGCGATTGGATTCATGCCAATCGTTGCGTTCCATCCGGTTTGCACTAGACTTTAATTCAATGGGTGGAGGATCAAGTTGAGGTTATTCATGCTGATTCATCGGCCTCCATTGCTACGGCCGATGCTCCTTCGTTCGGAGGGCACGATGGTATTGCTTGCTTATCTGGTCATGACTTGTCTGGCGTTGAGTTTATTAGCGTCACTAAGGAAGGATTTGTGCCTGTGTCATTGAAGCCGATTGATAATCGGCTCAATATCATCGTGTAATTAATTTTTTTGCAATGGATGCTAATGTTGAATGGTTAAAACATCGTGTGGATCAATATCGGGCTTCTATGACCGATGTCTGTGAAACAATTGATGATTTTGATGAGACCAATAAGTTGGGCCAAGGTTTCACGTCGGCCGACCCATTGGAAGAAGTTGACATTGGGTATGGTTCTACACCAAGGTCGATGTTCATTAATAAAAATTTGAAAGCCGATTATAAAGCTGAATTAATCGTGCTTTTAAAAGAATATGCTGATTGTTTTGCATGGAGCTATAATGAGATGCCCGGATTGAGCCGAGAGCTTGTTGAGCATTGGCTTCCCATTAAGCCTAGATTCTGGCCTCATAAGCAACGTCCTCGCTTCTTTCATGCTAAAATTTACGACCGCATTAAAGAAGAAATTAATCGGTTGTTGGAAGCGGGATTTACTCGCCCATGCAGGTATGCGGAGTGGATCTCTAATATTGTGCCCGTTGAAAAGAAAGGATCAGGCAAGATTAGAGTTTGCATTGATTTTATAGATTTGAATACAACCACTCCAAAAGATGAATATCCTATGCCTATTGTCGATATGCTTATTAATGATGCTTCAGGACATAAAATTCTTAGCTTTCTTGATGGTAACGCTGGTTACAATCAAATATTTATGGCCAAAAAGGACACGTCTAAAACGGCCTTTGTTTGTCCTGAATTTGTTGGATTATTTGAGTGGATTGTCATGACATTTGGATTGAAAAATGCCGGTGCTACCTATCAACGTGCTATGAAGTTAATCTTTCATGATTTAATTGGCGTGGTCATGGAAGTATATATTGATGATATTGTGATCAAATCGGCTGCCAATAATTCTCACTTGGCGATTTGCTTCTTGCTTTTGAGAGGATGCGCCGGTATGGTTTAAAGATGAATCTGCTTAAATGTGTTTTTGGTGTATCGGCAGGCAAGTTCTTGGGATTTATTATTCATGAGAAGGGCATAGAAGTTGATCCCAAGAGAATAGAGAGTATCAAGCAAGTTCAGGCGCCTGCATGTAAAAAAGACTTACAAAAGTTTCTGGGAAAGGTGAACTACTTGAGAAGATTTACTGCTAACTTGTCTGGGAAAGTTATTCCTTTCACTCCCATATTGAGATTGAAAGATGAGAGTGAGTTTGCTTGGGGGGCAAAGCAACAAGAGGCATTTGAGAAGATCAAGAAATACTTGTCGAAGCCACCGGTTCTTCGTGCTCCAAGGAGAGGAGTTCTTTTTAAATTATATATTACTGCCGAAGAAAAAATAATTGGTGCGGTTTTGACTCAAGAGGATGATGGCAAGGAGTATGTTATTGCTTATATTGGTCATCGTCTTCTTGATCCCGAGACAAGGTATGCCCATATTGAAAAATTATGCTTATCATTATACTTTACTTGTACTAAGATGAGACATTACTTGTTAGCTAGTACATGCATTGTTACTTGTCAGGCCGATGTAATTAAACATATGTTATATCGGCCAATCCTAAGTGGAAGGATCGGTAAATGGGCATATGCATTGGTTGAATATGACTTGACTTTTGAGCCTTTGAGAGCCATGAAAGGTCAAGTTCTTACTGATTTTATTGTTGAGCATGCAATTGATTTAGGAGATGAGATCAATTACATAACTTTTACTCCATAGAAACTTTATTTTGATGGATCGGTTTGCAAACAAGGTCAAGGTGTTGGTATTGTTATTGTTTCACCACATGGTGCTGAGATGGATGTGTCAAACCGATTAGAAAATTATTGCACTAATAATCAAGCCGAATATTTAGCTCTTTATTGCAGCTTGGAGATGTTGAATTCCATGGGAGTAAAACATGTTGAGGCTTATGGTGATTCTTTATTAGTGGTACAACAAGTTTCTGATGAATGCCAATGTTTAGGGGAATCACTTAATGCTCATCTTGATACTTGTCTTGATATAATTACATCTTTTGCCGAATTTAAAATTCGGCACATACCGAGACATGAAAATTCAAGAGCTAACATGTTAGCTCAGCGAGCATCAGGCTTTGACGTCGGTGGGCGTAAAGATTTAAAGCCGGTGCAAAGCATCTTCTCTGGTTTCTGTGCAGGTACGTGGAAACCGGCCCAGCCGGGTCTAGGAGTCGGCCAGGCCGGCTCTGGACCAAACCCGGCCAGGCCAGTTCTGGCCAGGAACCGGCCAGGCCGGGTGTTGAAGCCGGCTCGGCCGGATATTGCGGCTTTGATCCAAATCGGCCAGAATTGTGCCAAGTTGATGAGCAGGCTGATTTGGAGGATTGGAGGACTCCCTTGTTAAATTTTCTGCGAGATCCCAGCACTAAAGCCGATAAAAGTATTCAGCGGATTACGTTTAAGTTCACTTTGCATAACGATGAGCTTTATCGGAGGACCGCCGATGATTTGTTGCTCAAGTGCTTGGGACCTGGTGAAGCTAAAGTGGCTATGGGAGAAGTCCATGAAGGTGTTTGTGGTACGCATCAATCGGCTCCTAAGATGAAATGGCTTTTCAGAAGGGCTGGTTTTATTGGCCTACTATGATAGCCGATTGTTTTCGCTACTACAAAGGATGTAAGGAGTGCCAACGGTTTGGTAATATTCAGTTAGTGCCTGCTGCAATGTTTCATCCTATAATCAAACCGTGGCCTTTTCGTGGTTGGGGACTAGACTTCATTGGTCAAATTCATTCCCCTTCTTCAAAGGGTCATTGCTTCGTGTTGGTGGCCACAGATTATTTTACTAAGTGGACCGAAGCGATGCCTTTGAAGAATATGACACATAAGGAGGTGATTGAGTTTGTGACTGAGCATATTATTCATAGATTCAGCATTCCTCAGACTTTGTCTACGGACCAGGGGAAGTCTTTCATATCAAAAGAGGTGCGAGAATTTGCCGAATCATATAAGATTAAGTTGCTCAATTCATCTCCATACTATGCTCAAGCCAATGGCCAGGCTGAGTCTAGTAACAAGACCTTGATTAAGCTTATCAAGAAGAAGATAGAGGATAATCCAAGAAGGTGGCACGAGGTATTATCAGAGGCTCTGTGGGCTCATCGTATATCTCATCATGGTGCTACAAAAGTTACTCCTTTTGAGCTAGTGTATGGACAAGAGGCTGTGTTACCCGTCGAGGTAAATTTAAATGCATATTGGCTCGCTAAGCAAAATGACTTGTCTGTCGTTATGTATCATGATTTGATGATGGATAATGTTGACGAGGTGACTGACAAAAGATTAGCGGCTCTAAAGGAGATGGAAAAGGAAAAGGTCCGAGTTGCTAGAGCTCATAACAAGAAAGTGAAGATCAAGTAGTTCCAAGTTGGGGAATTGGTGTGGAAGACTATACTACCAATTGGAACGAAGAGCAATAAGTTTGGCAAGTGGTCGCCTAGTTGGGAAGGTCCTTACAAAGTGATCAAGGTGATATTCGAAAATTCATATATGCTAGAGACGTTGCAAGGTGATCGTCTCCCAAGAGCAATTAACGGGAGGTATTTGAAAAAATACTTTCCAAGTGCTTGGCAAGAAGCCTAAAAGCTCTCCAAGCAATGGCCGATACATGTATCGCCCTTAGAACAAATATGGCCGATGTACGCATCGCCCTTAGTTACTAAACAGCCGTCGGATTAAGTATTATTGCTGCTTAGTTATTTGTTTTCAGGTTCATATGCAGGGAATTCGCCTGAAAACAGGGGGGCATATGTTTGCACCCGAATCTGTGCTGGCTGGCGAAACCGGCCTGGCCGGGTTTGTGACCCGGCTTGGCCGGGTTTGGCAAAGTCCGAGCCGATTAATAGATCTAATCGGTTTTTAGTAGTTTTTGGACGTGGGAAACTTGAAGACTTGCCTAGATACGTGTTTCCTACTGGGATAAGACCACCCCCCTCTATATATATGAGAAGATCATGGCCGATTGAGATATTAACGATCCAATCGTCAAAACACATCTACCAAGTAGATTCTCGCGGTGGTTCATCTCTATCCTACTGTTCGTCTCAACTCTCCGTGAGTTTAGTCGGCGTTCTAGGTGATCTCCGTGATCCCTAGGGCAACCTCTACGTGCATCTCTCCGACGGATCTTTCCGAGGGCTGTTCGGGAGTCTCCGGCGAAGGACGGGCGCTATATCGACCACCAAACATCCTCTGCTACTGAAGACAGTCGTCCCAACGACCAGAAGACTGGAACCCTAGCTTCCTCGGCGAACCAGAGGAAACCGGCTCAGCCGACTATCAAAGTCGGCCAGGCCGGGTAGGCGGCTCGGCCGGGTTCTGAAACCGGCCAGGCCGGGTTTCACGGGCGTGCTGCTCCGTGCTGTTTCATTTCGTGCGCGACCGTGCGATCTAGCATCTTACTGTGTGTTGTCCCGTTTCGGCGTCAACACAATGGTGCGAGGTCCAACTCCAAAACTCATCAAAGCGATGATATGGAGTTAGGTTCTAAAACGTATTAAAAAAATATCAATAGCATTGAATAATAAATCTATGAGATTCAAATCGCCTAGATGACTATACCACAAGTTTTATGTTCCGTACAACGCGCAGGTATGTTTACTAGTAATAATAATATACTCTCTCTGTATAGGAAAAAGATGACGTTTAGAACAACGATACGGTCTTCAACGTATGACTTTGACTTTATATTTCTATAAAAATATTTATTAAAAAGTGATATATGTATATTTTTTGAAAATATATTTGAAGATAAATCTATATATATAGTTTTCATATTTTCAAACTCAATAATTTAAAATTTATTCATGATTTATATTCTCAATGTTTGATCAAAACCTTTTCTAAAACATCATATTTTTCCTATACGGAGGGAGTAATTCCATAAAATATGTGTATGTCAACCATGCTGTTTCATCCTTTGTTTTTGTCCGTTCAAAAGACAAATGTACTGATCCTTTTCAGGAGCCTGCGACATTCTTCCTTCGGATTGCAATAGAGGTGCTACATTAATAACTACATTTATATCACATAAGATTTATACTTTTTTCTATGACGGTTCATTTATATTTGAAACCCAACGCAACGTCTCTGATTTTTTTTTTTATGGCTGGCAAGGCCTCTCAGCAGGAAATAATAACGCACACCACGCTACAAAATACCACACAGCGTGGTACTATTGCATGGTTGGACCCTGTGTACTTTTTTTGAATAAAATAAAATACATAAATTTTGCGTTAGTAAGATTTTATCATTATTTTAATGTTTAAATATTGCACCTTATAGAACAAAGAGATAATTGTAATTAATGAAGATAAAATAATAATTTAGGCCTTGGATCACGACGGAAGTACTTCTTTCGTATCGTATTTAGAAGTCGTTTAGGACAACGACATGATCTTCAAAGTATCACTTTGACTGCATATTTTTATAAAAATATTTATTGAAAAGTGATATATGCATATTTCTATGAAAGTATATTTGAAGATAAATCTATTTATATAGTTTTCATATTTCCAAACTTAATAAATTTAAAAGTTATTCATGATTTATATACCTAATGTTTGACCAAAACTTTGTTCAAAACGACTTCCTTTTCCGATACAGAGGGAGTATAGTCCAGCAACGGAATGTTTTGGACAACAGATCTAGTTTTACAGATAGATTGGCGTCGGCTGCGCTTGGACTCCCCTCAGATGCACGAGAAATAATTAAAAAATCATAAGTTGGGCTGGGCTCCCTTTGTACGAACGTAGATGCCCCCGCCCCCGGGTCTTGTGGGTATGTGTGTGTGCGCGTGCGTGCACTGGATTCATCCGAAGTAGGAATGACAATTTCTATGCAAAACCTAAAATCCGATGGGTTTTTACGGGGGGCTGCTAGTGTCTACCCAAGTGGCGTGATTCCGCCCGCCGACCCACCCGCCAAAGCCGTGCGTCCCATGTTTTTGTTCAGCGGCCCATGATCGATTCGGCCCACCAAGCTTTTGAGTGGAATTGGCAGCCTGCTTTGGCTTTTGCTTATTCCCATCCAGGCTTATTGCCACAGCACCACGGCATGACGACTTCTCCCGAAAAAGAAAATAGAGAAAAACACACACACATATATTACAACGGTAGTGGAGCAGTATTAGCTAAAGGTGGATCGATCTTCAGAAGGGCTCTGAGATCGTGCTCTGCATGGCGTATGAGTGGAGTGGAGTGGTGGTGGAATGAGTGGGGGTCTTCGTGGGTGTCTGGCAGGTCAGGCGGTTGGTTGGTGGGTGGTGTCGAATGCTTGCGTCCTGCTTTTCCTTTTATAGCCTCTGAGGAGTGCCTTCTGGAGAGCCTCCGTGTCTTCAGCGTCTTCTGGAGTGCGGACGTGTCTTCAATCATGTCACTATTGCCTGGACACCTGAACGGTACAGCTGTCCTCAATAATTGTCCTGGCTACAGCAGGAATGCTGTATATTCCTTTTGCGCTGTCGTCTGCCGCGCAATGTCTTCACGTGTGGCACTAGATATTCTTGGGTATGGTCTTCCACGCGCTCGCGCGCGCACACACAACACACACACACGCACATACATATATATATATATATATATATATATATATATATATATATATATATGTATGTATATATATATATGTATATATATACATACATATACATATATATATACATATATATACATATATATATGGTTCACCTATTGGGAGCCCTTGGCTTTCTTTAGCTTATGGGAAGCCCCAGCCACACCACCTCCCATCCACCTCCACCCGCCTGTGGTCATCAAAACATGGGCTGGCAGGAGCACCAGCCACTCATAGTGTGCCACGTCGTCCCTCAAACAAGATTCTGTCGTAACGCATAGAAACTAGTGCGCGTAACGTAAATACATTCATCACGGTTTATAGAAACCTCTCCCCGACACCTGACATATGTTGACACAGGCTGACACACCTGACGCATGCATGATCCATGCAGCCCATTCGAATCTCTTCCATTTTTGGCGATAATTTCTCAACGAAGCATCCGATTTAAAAATGATTTTCACCGTTGGACTCCAAACATTTTTGTGCACGATTCAAGATCCATTATGAATATTTTTTATTTTTTTTAAAATTCATAAATTTGCACATTAAGATATAGAGTTCTATGCTTCCGATAAAGTATAAAATCATGTGACTACAAGCATAAAAACATGGCGACCATCTTTTTTTCTGCAAGATTTGAAATTTGAGTCATAGAAAGTTGTTACGAAGGTTCTTAGCATAGAATCTCATACGCGGTTTAATTATATTGCATAGAAACCAATAACTACCTGCATAGAATCGACCTTATCTTCTCTAAAATTTGAAATTTGATTCATGGCATGCCAACACGTGATGGGCCATGCATAGAATCCCTAGTCAAGGTGCACAGAAATGTTTGTTGCCATGATATTTTTATTTAAAATTCATAAATTTGCGCGTTAGAATATAAAGTTTTATGCTACCGACAAAGCATAAAATCATATGACTGTAAGCATAAAAACTTTGAGACGATCTCTTCTTCTCCAAAGTTTGAATTTTGAATCATGCCTCCTTGATGTGAAGATTCTCAGCCTAGAATCTAATGCATTCTGGCATAAAAAACATTACATAGAAACCAACACATGATGGGCCATGCATAAAAGTTTGAAATTTGAATCTTTCTTGGATCCAAGTATCCATGCAAGCATAAAAAACATATAACACTTGCATATATTCTTAACATCACAATTTAGTCTTACATAGAACTCTATAATTACAAGCATAGAACTCTATTCTGCATATGAGCATATGAACCGGTGTTGAAACATATGCAACTAAGCATAGAAATCACCCAACATGTTCAAAATCTGGGTCGCTGCCGCTCCCGGTCACCAGATCTAGTGGTGCCTCGCTGCTCCTTGCCCGTCAAGATCCCTTCACCGTTTGGAGAAGGCCGGGGCAACATCGTCGCTGCTCGGGGAAGGGGCGAGATCGCGCCGCCACTGATTGGGATGCCGGAGGTGCCGCGCGTAGGCCATCATGGGGAGGGATACCGGAGGTGCCACAAGCTCAAGGTCGCCATCGCCGTCACAGTCCCCGCACGTGGAGTCGGAGATGGGTCGCCTACAAATGAAATATAAAACTGTCCATCTTACAGTGCCTCGAACTAGCATAGATACCACAGGCTGTGCTTGCAAGCATGCGTAGAAAACTATGCATGCAACAAAAAATAAAATTTTGGGGGAAGAAACTAACACGATACAGCCACAAACTTGGAGCTTTGGTCGGCCGCACCATGTGTGTCTGCAAGCTCAAACTAAGGCACTTTTTGTCTACTTCTGTTCGCCTGCATAGAAACCATTCTCGATCAAATTAAAAACCAAATACTTGCTTGCTTATTCTGTTGGCTTAAGAAACATAAAAATCAGGCTCGCTTACACTAGCAGGTGAGTTAGCATTTCAACAAACACTTTACAGTGGCAAGACAGGCATAGAAACATGTTCTAGGAAGCGCAAAAACCTTACCACAACAAATAATTATCACTAGATTGTTAATGTGTAATATTGCCCAAGTATGAAAACCACACAAATCAGAGCATAGAAATTTTATCTAGTTTTTTTAGAAACATGCATTGATCATAGAATATAATTTTATTTAGTCAGATTGCTAAATCACAGTTGCTTATGCATAGAAACTTTGCAAGCGTAAAAAAAATGTCTTTTAATGCAAACATTAGCATTCGGAACATAAAGTTAACGGCACGGCACGGCACATCCGGCAGGTTACGATGAACTAGTAAAGTAAAATCAAGCTTGCCAAGCAGGCAGGCGATGCTCCCGATGGAGGCATGGAGCTCTGCTCGGAGGCGTGGTGGCCATCACATCACTTGCTACTGGGTGGCCCGCTGCCAAAGTGGACGCCGGCTGGGATCCCCACCAGATCTGCCACCTGCTCTCAAGACCGAAGCTAAGAGAGGAGGCTTTACCTGAAATCCCCGTCGGGAGATCCGCCGGAGAGGGAGACGGGGCGAGCAGCAGCAGGGCTGAGGGTGGGGGCGGCTGGCTGTCACCATCACACGGGTCGAGGGGGGGCGCCGTCACCATCGCCGGTGAGGAAGAGGGGCTCAGCCACCGCGCAAGCTCGCCAGAGAAAGAGCTCGCCATGTAGAACCGAGCGCCACCGGTGGGTGCACCTCCCTAGCCCAGCCGCGGCGCCAGTCGTCGCCGGCCAGCGATTTTTTTGGTAAAGAGAGGAGAGCGATTTGAAATCTCCTGCAGTGAGAAAGCAGGGACTGGGTTTATTATTTTACGTCCCCTCGAAGCTGATGTCATGTGGGATGGATCGGTCGAGGACTGCTGGCCCGGGCTGCTGGTTGGGTGGAACCATATAGCTGTACTTTGTGCTAGGGCTTCCACTACTTTATCGAAAGCCTTAAGCTTCCAATAGTGTATATATAAATAATTTCCTTAAGAGTAGGAAATAATTTTCCTATATATATATATATATATATATATATATATATATATATATATATATATATATATATATATATTCTATATACTACCCTGGGTATAGATTAATGTTCAGTACCCGAGCCCATTGAGCGAGCCACCCGCTTGCGCTGGTTCGAGCCAGAGCCCAACCAGCCACCTGCACCCACTGCATCCGTGTGCCAGCGCGCGAGAACCGATCGCTGTTTTTTCCCTACCGCACGGCCTCACCCACCTCATTTTCCTTTTTTTTTCAATCTAATCTCGAGAGGTTGTGGGGGTATCTCGGACTCGGAGACGCCGGTTTCTTCTCCCAGCCGCCGCCGCCCGAGCCCAGCTCGCCGCCGCCGCCACCTTGCTTGACCCCTCCCCATCGCCTCGGCTGCCTCCACGGCAGTTCCGCGGTCTGCGACACCTCCGCAGCCTTCGGCCGCTGCCTCTGCAGCCCCTGCGGCGGTCTCGTCAGATGCGCTTCAGGGCGTCGTATTCAGAAGCGTAGGGGTGCCTCGGCGGTAGTGTGCAGGTGTCAGCGTCTGTTTTCCTCGCTCGGGTGCGGGCGGCTCGGCGGCCTCGCCTGGAGTGCGTGGGGCAGCGGCAGTTTTCTCCTTGCCTGCGCACTTAGTTGTATCTCCCGTGTCCGGCGTCGCTCCTTGTTGCAGCTCAGCCGGTGCTACTCCGTCGACCTCTCTCAACCCACATCGCCGTTTCTGCTCCTCAAGGTCTCAACCTCCCCCGCCGGCCCCCTTGTTTCACTATTAGGTTTCATGTGATGGTATTGTTTCTGTTCTTAAAGTTTCATTCATCTATTACAATTTCGTTTGCTTTTGTTTTCTTCTATTCTAGCTTTGATAAGTAGTGTGCACAGATCATGCTTTGAAACCCCTTTGTACTTTATTAAATCAATCTGCAATCATATATTTTGTTTCTTATAACCATAGACATTGATTTAGCCTATCACTGATTTTTTAATTGTTTAGACCATACACTTATATGTTATAACTTATGGTGTGTGATTATAATTTAGTGAATGAATTCTATTTATTCTGCAGATGTAGATCGTCAGTCGTTGCCACCAGAGGATATTCATGCTGCAAAAGGTCCTGGGTCATCAACCAAAAGGTTCTTGTTTCACATTCACATCATTTTATATTTATCTTATTTTATTCATAATTTTTTAGACTGATCTCAGTTGCCACTGGCTTCTTCTGTAGATTGAATTCATAAATCTAAGCTGTTGATCATTCAAATGTGGTATTCTAAATAGCCTTTTACACAATCTCTTCAGATTTCGATTGGATTTGGTTGATAAGATGCCTGACAACCCAAAGAGGGTTGTTTTTGAGAGCACACAACAGCGGTCAGTATATGTTTATACAATTTTTTAGTTTCTTTTTTAAAGTGTTGGGGCTGCTTTGCTCTATCAAAATTTGATCTTAAGGATTTGTGGATCTGATGTTGGAAGCAATATTTGTGGTTAGATTAATGGCTACAAATAAATGTTGGCTAAGGATTTGTGTTAGAACAATATTTGTGGTTTGAAAGATGATCTTTTATGGTTGACAATATTTGTAAGGAAAATGGATCCTAGGCCCATTTATAATGGATTTTGGTGTTTGATGATCAACATAACCAGCTTTTACATGTGTTTGTTTTGTAGTTCAATAGGAAGCAACAGTGCTTTGGACCTAGGCAACGGTGTGATCCAAGTGATCAACACCTCAATCACATGGTAGTTATAGAGCTAGGCATTGTCATTAGGATGGAAATGTCCTGGTTCAAGAAGCAAACTTTCTCTTTTCTTGTGTTCTATATAAATATTTTGCTGTACTTCACCCTAAAGCATGATTGTCCATCGACGGGTTCCTAAAATTTGGCTATACATCTTCTGTCACATATTGTCAATACAAAAGTAAAATATGCTGAATTATAATGCAGAGATCAGATTACTAGGCTTAATTGTAAAATATGCTGAATCCAGAAATTATTAATTTCTGAAGCATTAAAATATACTAGTTATCTGAGATAATTCCCACCAAAGTTGGGGTTTGCAAATGTAATCATTTTCCCTTCATGGATAGCATTCGAGCTTATAATTGCAATACCTTATTGAAGTTGGCAACTGCAATGAGACTACACTAGTTACTAATTAGTGATAAATCTATATTTCTAGTTCACACGTGAAATTATTTGGGATCAGAAAAATGATAGACATCCTTAATTACAACTAGGAAACTATCTCAGAATCCTTTTTATGGTTCATATAGCCTATTTCACAAATACCTTTCTATCATGTGGTAAATTTGTATTTTTTTTCAGTTCACGCATAGACAGTGCTTGATGTTTTTGAGGCTTATAGATAGTACCATTAATGTCGTGGTATCAATATGCATCAGCTGGGTGCAAGGTCGCACCATCTTTTGTTGTGCCACCTTCTGTCCAGTTGCATAAACATTGTGCCTTGCACGGATTTTGTCCTAAACTTCAGATGTGAACTCTCTGATCCTTTGTCGAGGAAAAGTTGGGATCAGCAAGGTCAGTTTACAATTTCTGCTTCGGTATTAATTTAGATGTCAAGTGATCTATGTAAAATGTGGTTCAATCTTCTAACCTTCCTGTTAAAACTGAATGGACGACTGGTTATTTCCTTTTCCACTACTGAACCTTCTTACTGTTTGGAAAACTGAATTTATTTGTATATGTAGATCTTGTACTGACTGAGGACTCTTCTGAAAACTAATAGGAGCAAACGTATTTTGGGTATCCGGTGTATGTAGTCGCTAGCTTTATGTTGTAACAGCGGCGCGGGCTCAGTGAAATAACGCGAAGATTCCGAAGGCTGCTGACCTCAGGTCGTCGCTTTTCTTCCCTCAGCTCACCGAGCTAAGTGAACTGTGTGAGTTGTTCGCAGGCGATCGGAGGCAGAGTCTCTCCGACAGACGGTGATCGGAGAAAGCAGGAGCTCCGCCTAAGCCTTCGCTCCCCCCCCCCCCCCCCAGCGAAGACTCCCGGAACCTTCGCGTCGCAAGCGAAGGCTCCCCAGGTGAGAACGAAGGCACCAAGGGACCCAAGGCTCCAGGCATGTCCGCCGGCGAAGGTCCCGCGACAAGCATATAGGAAGGTCGCGAGGGTTCCCGGTGTGTTCGAGGTGCTCGTCCAGCTCCGAGGGCCGGAGAGCAGGGGACCCACCTCGAGGTCACTAGGCGACAAACAAGAGGGTGGTTGATGCGCGAAGGGGAAGTGACCCAAATGCCTAGGGGCCCACCGCATTGGCCTGGGGATATCCCTAGAATATCCTGCCCGTACTTAGGGATTCTTATGTAATTTGCGTTGATAAGGAAACTGTAGCCTATAAATAGCGATGTAACTACAATAAACAGAGTTAATTGAGACTCATTTACTATTCTTCTACTCACATAGATCCACCTCTGTGGCTTCCGCCCTCGAGCGGAGGCTTTCCCTGTGTTGTCTGAGGGAGCCCAATCCCAGCCCGGGGCCGGAACCCTCCGCCAACACTTTATATGCCATCGTTTTTTAGTTTAGTGACATTTCAGACTGGCCTCTAGTTGCTACCGATACTGAAATTGTTGGATGTATTCTGAGGCCTGCATTCATGAACAGTTTGCCTTTGTCGTTTCTGTTTTACAAAGTTTACTATATATTTGATGTTCAAAACACCTGCATGCTAGTATCAATTCATTATACAATATTCATGATTTATATCATTGATCCTTTTGTTGTAAGATCTCTTAACAGATGTGTGATGGCTGGCTGAGCTGCTGTATTACCTGACTTTCCATCAAGAGAACCAGACTTACAAGATACCCAAAAAATTTCTTTAATTCTTCCTTGAAGGAAGGCCCACTTTAGAAAGTTGTGATAGGCAAGGCCATTTTAGGCCATGTTTGGATGGGCACTTTCTAGCCAATGACACCCTCTGAAAGTTTCGATCAGTACCTTACAGTGGTGTTGCACATGACCAGCACTTAGGCTCATGAGCAACACTGTAGTCATGGTGTTGAATAGTAGAGAAAATATTTGTGGTTTGAATCATCGCTACAAACAAACTTATTTGGCTTAAGGATTGAAAGATGCAGCATGTTTGTTATGATCCAATTAAAATAGTGTTTATGGTTTGCAATATGAAATTATTATGATGTGGGAAGAAAAAAGAGAATCGATCAAATAACTGTATCGTGGAAGCCAAGCGATCAAATAATGTATTGTAGATTGGATATTGAATTATTATAGTTAACAATATTTTATCATGCGCACTTGATTTGGGTATGCCGTCCACCGTCAGGTTAACATAATGATTTTATTAAAAAAGTGTTTCTATGTTTGGAAATATTATAGTGATAAGTATTTGTGCAAAGAAAAAAATTGCAAAACTAAAGCACCGCAGAAGTGCTAGCGACAAAAAAAAGTCGCCGATAAAAAAAAAATCAGGCCACACAAGGCGCACCAACCTGTCCTATTTGAACAAAAACAAAAAAACAAAAAGGTGACGCCCACAATGCCAGCAACAGAACCGTCGCTCTCCGTGGGGTCGTGAGCGAGTCGATTCCCGGGTAGCGAATAAAATTTGGTAGCATTATATATATATATATATATATATATATATATATATATATATATATATATATATATATATATATATATATATATATATATATATATATATATATATATATAGTAGTTACTCACATGTCTATATCTTTAGATTTAGAACATCTATAGTCTGAAGAAATATATGTAGACGAAGTATATGGTCGTACTAAACCATTTAGAGTAGTATATGGTTATACTTTTTAATATACTACTACAGCGGTAATTTAGTAATATATTTAGAAGTATAGGCTCTGTTGAAAAAATTTCGCATACTAAGATTTAAAATATCTTAGATTGAGTATCTAACTCAAATTGATAAATTAGTATGCATGCATACACAATGTGGTTTATTGAAGGTGGGAGTAACTATTCCCGGGAGTATATAAAATGCTCCACATATATATATAGTTGGAGGTGTCGAACACAAGACCTCATGATCTAGGATGTGATTCTCTACCCCTGCGACATGTAGGGATGAAAACGGATCGGATACGGACGAATATCACTGATAATATATTTGTTTTCATATTTCTACTTAGATTCAGATTCAAATACGGATATGTAATTAGAAGCCATAATGTGAATACTTTTTGGTAAAACTTTGTTAAACATAAACTGATTTATTGGACAGAGGGAGTACCATATCAGTTCCAATTAACTTAACTAACACATGTTGTATCTAACACTACACATGCAGGTTGGAACTTGAGAAGCTGCAAGGCGGAGGAAGCAGAAGTGGGCCTTCGATGCACGATGATCTGCGTAAGGTCCACATCAGCAGAACCGCTGTCAGCCCGGCCCAGGCGGTGCCTCCTCATGTGGCCACCAAGGGCCTGGCCCATGGAGAAGCCGAGCCCACACATGGCGCATGCGTGGACCAGCACCGCCTTTGACGACCGTGGCTGCTTCTTGCTCATCGCCGGCCGCCTGAAGGCTCTGTTCGCTAAAACTGAAAACCGCTGAAAATAAGCGTTGATGCTGATTTCTTGTGAGAGAAAAATACTGTAGAAGGGCTCTAAAATAAGCGATTTTAAGCTCAAACGAACAGAGCCGAAGTGCCTCATCCGGTGGCCGCCTAGCGCCTCGAATGTCGGGAACCGCCGTCCGCACGTCTGACACTCCTCCATCAGCGCAGGCGACGACGGCGCTTGACTGTGAGTGGTGGTAGCGCCGCCGTGCCGGGAGCAGATTCATCGGAATGGATAGTACGACTGTAGCTGGTGCTGGAAGGCGATGGGCAGGGCCACAAGGAGAGGGAGAGTAGGACGTCGCATGCTGCCCGTCGTCGTTGCTGGTCGATCCTGTTCTTCTTCGTCTTGGATGTCGTCTTCTTCTCCGTGATGATCAGGGTCGTTGTAGCTACGACTGTAGCTAGTCTTCTTCTCTGGCACGCTTCATTCTGCTGATCACAGAAGTAGCTAGTTCTCGATTCGAATGAAATGATGGAGTCATGGAGAGGAATTTGTTCGAATTCGGTCTCCACGATGACGCGCATCACGCGGTGCATGCCGTGTCCACGACATCAAAGAATGGTCCATTCTCCATTGACGACCACTAGTACTTTACTTACTTCACTCCGTGTATATTACCTCCAGCGGCAAGACACGAGCGTTATCGCTCTTTGTTGGTTTCATTTCTTTTTATTATTATATTTGCACTGCTTATTAATGAATTACTTTATTTCCGTTAAAGTAACTCCGATAATGATATACTATATATACAGTACCTTGCCAAGCAAGGAATAATGATTAATCCTGCTTTAGTAATAAGTGGCAACTTAGCAAGCAAGGTAGTTGTAGTACTCTCTATTGTCTCCCCTCGATCGATCGATAAGAACTTACTGGCCATCTAGGCAACTACTCCCTCCATTTTAAATTACAAGGCATCTTAGCTTTTTAGATATATTTCTTCGACTATATCTAGATACATATTGTAATTTGGAATAGAGAGGGTAATATATAGTAGTATCTAGGTAATGAAATGTGCACTAGCTTAGGTGTTGTTTGTTTCAGCGCGCAGGCAATGGCAACGTAAATCGAAACTGAAACCAGAGCCAACCGATACACGGCAAGGGTTAACATGTGACTTGTCATGGGTGACGACGGGAGCAACCGCGTCTTTCCCAAGCCTCAAGATACCATTTATTAATTAGGGTTTCGAACTCTTGATTCTTGCATGTGAGTTTAGGTGATGAATAGTTTGAATTTTGGATACTGTAGAATATGTGCTACCTTTAGCAATAAGTGTCTAATCATGGTCTAAGTAGACTCAAAAGATTCATCTCACGATTTAAATGCAAACTATGTAATTTAGTTTCTTTTTTATCAACATTTAATGCTCCATGCATGTATCCAAACATTCGATGTGACGGATCGGAGATGTAAAATTTTTGAGGTGTAACTAAGCAGGGCCTCGTCTTGACCACCGTAAACGGTACGGTGCCTGACGTCTATATACATAATAGGGTGCCAACATTACTGTATATCCATTGTTAAATGTTAACCACTAGTGGAAAACAAGACATGGAACAACCAATCTAACTCTAGCTAAGTAATTAAAATGTTCAAATCAATATAAGACTAACGATTTCAGAAACAAGCTAAGCTACTGTAAATAATATTCTAGTCATGGTTACGGTGTTTTTTTTTTCTCCCCGAACTGCGATACTGCTCATTTCCATTCAGAACGGAAATATTCTAGTCATGGCCTTGTGGAATAAATTAATTAAGATAGGCTTATGCTCTTAACGCACATATCCTTTTCTTGGTCATTGTCGTAATCAAGCATATCACGACAAAGGAAGCTGCTCAGAACGTGGCTGCGAAGCAAACTACTCTTGTTCACTGACGACCGACCACTACTTCGACTCGGTTAAAATTTAGTTTAATCTAGTAGCTCGAGAATCCAAACGCCCCAGCTAAAGTTTAGTTGAGAGAACTTTTAGCTAACTAAAATTTAACTTTAAACTTTTAGCTAGCTAAATTTTAGTTGGATATGGGTCTAAATAGGCCCTTGGCTTTGTATATCGATTAACAAATGAGTCGTATTGGGTCAGAGCAATAACTAGCTAGCTAGCCATCAGCCTTTTTTTTTCCCCCCAAGAAACCAGCTAGCCGTCACTCTTGCTATATGTGTTTTAGTTATGAAGACACTAGCAGCAGTCTGTCATTAGGGGTAGCGCCTCTCTCCCACTTATAAGGTGTCTCAAACTCCTCTTAACTCCCCCTTATTAATGATAAGACGGTTACCTGGATCTTTAAAATGAAATCAAGACTCTCGACCTTTTCAGATTCATTTCAAAGATTTTTCTCTCTTCAAATCCATATAAAACCTTGTTTGGACACCCATGTATTCACGTGAATGCAGCAGGAGCTATAGGCCTCCGTTCTTTATGGCTTGTTGGTTTCTCACGAATACAATGCAAGGAAAAAATATATTACCTTGTGGATTCATGTGGGACTCACTGGAAAATTAAACTCATATGGCTATTGATCTTAAATTCTTGTGCATTTCAATGTTTGCCCTGCTGGTTTGTGACTCAGCTGATAATTTTGTAGCACTCTTTCCTAGGGATCATCAATTTGTCGCATTTTTTTCACTCTCGTGTTAGTTCAACCATCCAACACGAAGTCTTTACCTTTATTATTAGGGCATCCTCAACAATAAGAGCTAGTATCTAGCTCTACACACTCTAAGAGACAACGCTTCCAATGATCTATCTCTTTAGCACATAACTCATAATATAAATGACCCTACCTATCATTCTCACATAACCTCAAAGTGTGTATGAGACTATCACTTGAACAAGAGATAGCTTTCTTGTCTCTCCTATTATAATATAAGAAAAAAATCTATGAGCTAGCCAAGAGCTAGTCATTGGAGACGGCCTTAGGTATAGATAAATACTTTTTGAAGGTCAATGTACGTAATCTACAACAGAATATAATACATCATTAGGATTTTACTGTACCCAATACTCAGAAAGAAATTTTATTAGCTTCCATTCACCCTTCTCTGCATCACCATCTCTCTCTGGATGCCTTACTAGATGTCATCTAGAGTGTTCACATGCAGCGTATACATTTATACTTAGTCCCTACACGATGGCATCCAATGCAAAGAGACCGAATATAGCTAGCATGGAAAGGTCCCCCCACCCCCCCCACCCCCTCATATATATATATATGTGTATATATATACAAACGCAAAGAGGAGCCACAGCGAGCTTGCTAGCATATATAGTTTGGTCTCATCAGTCGAGAGCACTAGCTAGTTAGTAGCTTCCTAGTAATCCTAGCAAACCAAGCTACACAACTAACTCAGCCATGCCGTCCACGGACTTGTGGGCCGGGATTGGATCAGTTCTGGCCTTCATACTCGGCCTCTTCTCCATGGCCATGAACCACGAAACAATCACCCTGTGGATCAACAAGATCCAAGCCTTCTTCAGCCCATACATCCAAATCACCATACCTGAGTACGGCGCCGGGAATTATGAACGCAGCGACTTCTACATCGCGATCGAGGCCTACCTCTCGGAGCACTGCGCCACTGGGGCGCGCAAGCTCAAGGCTGAGCTTGGCAGCCAGAGAAAGATACCCCTGTTCTACGTCGACGACGGACAGCAGATCATTGACACCTTTTGCGGCGGCGATGGCGGCGGCAGCGCCGTGCTCTGGTGGTACGCCTACAAGGAGAAGCCAGCAGCCAACGTCATCTACAGACCCGGTGAAGAGGAGCGCCGCTTCTACCGAGTTTCTTTCCACCGCAGGTTCCGGGAAACCATCCTCAAGGAGTACATGGCCTTCGTCATTGAAAAGGGCCGCGAAGTCATCGACAAGAAACGCCAGCGCCGCCTCTACACCAACAACCCATTCCCAGACTGCAGCTGGAGCCACGTAGCGTTCCAGCACCCGGCGAAATTCGACACGCTTGCCATGGACCCCGCGCGGAAGCAGATGATAAAGGATGACCTCGATGCCTTCAAGAAGAGGAAGGAGTTCTATGCCAAGGTCGGCAAGCCGTGGAAGCGTGGGTACCTGCTGTTCGGGCCCCCGGGCACCGGCAAGTCCACGATGATCTCCGCCATGGCCAATCACCTCGAATACGACGTTTACGACCTGGAGCTCACGGCGGTCAAGAGCAACAACGACCTGCGGAAGCTCTTCATCCGGACAACTGGAAAGTCCATCATCGTCATCGAGGACATTGACTGCTCCATCGACCTCACCGGCAAGCGCAGGGACAAGAAAAAGCATGCACATAACATGTCGGACGCCGGTGAGCGTGTCCCCATGGCAACAATGATGGAGGCCAAGAAGGATGGTGACGACGACGACAACCCGAAGCTTACCCTTTCTGGGGTGCTCAACGTTATTGACGGGCTATGGTCAGCGTGCGGCGGCGAGCGCATCATCGTCTTCACCACCAACCACAAGGAGAAGCTAGACCCAGCGCTGATCCGGCCAGGTAGGATGGACATGCACATCGAGATGTCCTACTGTTGCTACGACGCCTTCAAGTTGCTGGCCAGCAACTACCTCGAGATGGAGATCAACGACTACCACCTGTTCGAGCGGTTTAGCGAGATACAGCAGCTGCTGGAGGTGGCCAATGTGTCTCCGGCGGACGTCGCCGAGCACCTCATGCACGTGGAGAATTCCATGGAGAAAGATGAGGCCGTAACACACTGCTTGGAGGATCTCGTGGTGACTCTCAAGAAGAAAGCGGAAGCAGCAAGCAAGGACATGGAGAAATCCATGGAGAAAGATGATGCAGTCGAAGCCAAATAAAAGGCATATTATTATATATTGTATAGGAGAAGAAGATCGGAATAACCACAAAGCCAAGGACGAGGCGTGTAGCACTATGTATTTTGAGTCTTACTAGATAAATGCTCGTGCGTTGCTACGAGAAATCAAGATATCACGATAACATATGTATGAGCTAGCGTGTGTTATATTGTACCTACAAATATATTACAATCGTGATATTTTGAACATCAATATTCAATAAGTCTTTACGAAGAATAGATAAAGGTGTAAACATGGCACACTGCTCATTGTTTCAAATCATAAAATCTATATTTACATAAAATATATTGTATAATTAAGAATTTGATCGCTCAATACTTAGACCAGGAGAACGTGCTTTGTACGAACACAAAGCCGTAGCTTGTCACCAATCAAAGATGACCTAGAAGATTCTCAAGTCCAAAATGCGACGTCTGACTTCTTGCAACTGAAGCATGTATGGCTGAAGGTATAATTAGAAGTATCCTGCATAAAATTTGTTTATTAATTTATAAAGTTAAAGTATTATTGATTATATTCAATAAATATTTATCGACTCGTGAGATATTACCTCTTTCATATTGTTAGGAACTCTTTATATACAATATTTTTTGTGAATATATCTTTTGCCACATTCTTCTTCCCTTTCCCTTTCCCTTTGCTCAATTCCTTCTCAGCAGCAGGCACGGCCAAGATCCTAATGTTCGATCTTGCCGTGGCTCTCGATAGCGCTACATACAATTGGCCATGCGAGAACACTGGCTCCAGCAAGTGTAGCCCGACATTAGGGATAGTCTGCCCCTATGCCTTGTTAACGGTCATCACGAAGCTTAGCCGAATAGGGAACTGTTTTCGCTTAAATTGGAAAGGGAACATTTCATCGTAAGGCAGGCATAAGGGTATGCGAGGCAGAAAAACCCGCTTTGCAGCGTGCTGCCCCAGCACAATTTCTGCGTCTATGGTATTCTTTTGGAACCCCTGTACGATAAGCCTGGTACCATTACAAAGTCCGTTTGCAGGGTCAATGTTCCTAAGCAATATGACCGGACAACCATTCTTTAGCTTTAACAAATGTGGAGGTAAATCATTGGGTTCAACGTGTTAAGGAATTCCTGAGGGTAGTAGTTGTGCGCATCGTCCACTGCACAGTTAAAGCTATGGTACACCATCTCATCCCCCTGAAAATGACTTATCATCTTCATATTAATCATATCAACCCAGTCGTTCCGCGTAGATAATATCGCTCGAGAAGTGACATAATTTTTGCTTGACATATTTGCACTGAGGTTAGGGAATATGCAATCAATTAGAGCATCAAGATCACTATCTTCTCCATTGTGTGGTATGCATATATCATGAGGAAGACAGATTTCATCATCACCACTCGTCTCCTCAGAACCTTCACCAATGCGCGACAAGTATTCTGCAAACCACGGGTCGCTCTTTGCCCTCATGTTGCACACCAGTTTTAGATGTCGCATGGAATCCCAAAGGTACGACATCCGCAATGAGGCACTGACTATCTGAGCCCTTGATCCTCTTCGAACGACTAGAAGAACCTGTCTGAAATCTCTACCGAACACCACGGTCTTCCCTCCAAACGACAGCTCTGGTCGATCCATTGTATCACGGAGACTGTTGTCCAGCGCCTCGATGGCCTGTCTCTTTGTCATGCTAGCCTCGTCCCAAATAATGAGACATGATGCTCAAAGAAGCTTGGCGGTACCACATTGTCAATGGTGAGGGGAATCTTGAAGCGTGAGTGGGCGGTTCTACCACCAGGCATTATTAAGGCCGCGACACCAGAAGTAGCTGTTGCCACAGCAATCTTTTTCTGACTATGTATAGTAGCAAGAAGTGCTTTATAAAAATAAGTCTTCCCAGTCCTGCCAGGACCATCCACAAAGAATAGACCCCCGTGTTCGGTATCAACCGAGGACATAATCTCATCATATGCAGCCCGCTGCTCCTTATTCAGGGTGTCTGACAGAGCCACATCATCCTCGTTAGCCTCAATGCTAGCCTCCTCAAAAATTTCTCTAGTGATATCACAAGAGGCATCATATGTGTCATCAATATCAGTAAGTGGGTACACCTGTATATCCTTCTGCATTGATTGTAGCAATCTTCGAATATCTATGAGGACCATGTGCTCCACCATGAAGCTAGATTGGTTATTGCGTCTATAATTCTCTGACATGGCCTCCTTATGTTTCTCCCATAGTCCAAACACATTATTGGGCTCACAAAATACCAGTATTGTTACAAAGAGTCTTCGCAGAGCATATGGCATCATCCACCCAGTTGCCTCAGAAAGACTCTCGTCCAACGTGTTGTCCTCTTCGATTAAGCCCCTTCTTTCTGCAACTTCACGGAAGGTCAGTAGGGGTTGGCCGTCAGGGTCTTAGACACTCAAAGGAGGTTGCACCTGCCACGTGGTTCAAGAGAACCCTAAGATAGTAACGCTTCCCTCGGCTGGATTGGCAGACTCGACTCTTCCAATCTGTCGTAATGTTTTATTGTGTACCCTCTTTTGGCATTTTTTGCCCTTTGCTTTCCATGTATAGAACTCAGGAAAATATCGGTACAATATATCTCGAGCTGTTTCATCTGTTCTGTTCATGTCAAAGTATGCTGTAAGCATTGACTTTTCCACATCAGGACGTTCAAGCACTTCTTCAACCCCTTCGTGCTGGTGAAATGACACCATGTGCTTGTTTGGAAGATGCAGCTGTAAGGACAAAATAGCAGGGTGTCTATCACTTAAATCAAAACCATATATCCTCCATAAGGCTTCTGGAGGGGTTACCCATCCAGCATCTCTGTACTGCCTGATCTCATCAACATTCCCTCCAGTCTCCTCCTTGTCAGTGTCTCTCACAGCCACAGATGCCCGGTCATGACCCTTGTAGATGTACTTAAATAGATACTTGACTTCCTTTGTTCTCCCGCATGCCTCAACATTGATGTGGCAGTTGAACAGATGGAGGAGATACGGGTTGTAAGGCACGACCCATCTGTTGTCAAGCTCGTGGCCACGAACCTTTTCCTTTCGGCCATCTTCACGTCGTCTGTAAACCAGGTATGAATCCTTGCCCTGTACTATGACGTCGCAGAAAGGTCGAGGGTAATGGTTCTTGCACGAATCATGACCCTTTGTGCACGGGCAATCCCAATTAAGTACTCCACAAGGACCTTGTATCATATGCTTGTCAACCATCTTGTACAAGACTAGATACTTCTTCTTGTTCGGAAGCTTAGCGGAGATGAGGAGATCATATTGCTCGGGGCACGTGATCTTGTACATTCTATCCATGATTAGCAAAAAATGTGCGTGCGGGAGACCCCTCTTCTAGAACTCCACAACATACACATGCACCCGAACCTTTCCAAGGATATCCTTTTTTAGTAGCCTATCCTTTAGCTCTTCCAGTTTTGCTTTGAAGACCCGAACAACAAGATCTGGACGATCCTGTGAAGTCTGACCAGGGTAGAGTTTACGTTTGATCTCATCCCAGTTCGGGTTACATGTCATAGTGAGGAAGATGTCTGGTTTACCAAATCTCCGTACCAAAGCCATGGCGTCCATGTATCAATGCCTCATGTCACGTGGGCCTCCAATAAATGATGAAGGCATCACTGTTCGCTTTCCAACAGCTACTGCTCTACCTTCACCAGCATGTAGGCTATCCACCAATCCTTGGTACAGATCAGCCCTAATCTCTTTCTGATGATTGCGTATATAATCTAATCGAGAGCGCTCAATCTTTATATACGTGTCAACAGCAAACTGCTGGAACAAATGCTTGCCATAAAGTATGGGGTTAAATATTCCTGGACGCATCTGAAATTTGTAGCAGTAGTAGTCACGCACAGACACACATTGTCTACCAGGCGAGTCTGCAAAAAATAACCATGAATTAGAGTTGTCTGCAGAATAACCATCAATGTACATGCAAGCAAAGTATTAAATAAAAAGAATAAGGAACCTGTTTCTTTTTCTGATGACCCACTGTTAGCCATCTGTAGGGCACGGTGTGCAATGACCCTTTCCATACTAATTTCTTTCTTTGGAATATCCATGTGCCACCCAAGCTCACCCCTAGGAAAGAATAAAGGGTATGAAAGAGCATCGTAACATCCATGATATGAGCAGATGCCTTGTCTGCTTCTATCTTTCCCATGCAGGACAACACTATTCTGGAACTAACCAGGGAGTTCGCTTCCCTCGACCCAAACAGCAGCCTCCTCTAAAGCCAACGGCACATTGTATGTTCTCTGGTCCAGGCTTTGGTCAAGGTTTAGTGCAATATGATAGTCCTCGAGGTCTTTAGCCTGGCCCACACTCCTAGGATGTTGTGAGTATGGGTTGTCATGAAGGATGCCCACAAGCCTCTCAATGACTTCCTTGTCTTTTTGGCACTTCTCCTCACGACACCGTCGATAACGATGCTCAAGGCTTGGATCGTCGTCATAGAAGTAAAGCTCAAGATGTCTTGGCTCCTTGCCATCTTCTCTGCCAAATGACCTTATGTTATGATAGATTTGGCCGTGTGCACGAAAGGTGTATATGCCACTATTTTTCCAGTTTGCAGTAGCACTATCAAGGCGACAATATAGAGATGTGAAAGAGAAATGGCCATTGAAAAACCAAATGTTGTTACGAAAATGCCTAGCATCTGCGTCGTTACTTGACCAAGGCCTCATAAGCTCAGCAGGTACTTCCGGTTCCTTAAGCTCGATCTGTCCACTATGACAGCAGAACCCAGGTGTTTCATGTTCAAACCTTTTCGCATTACAGTGCCTGCAATTTGTGACAGGTTTAAGCATATGGGTATCTATAGGCGTGTTACTATACACTTTTTCATATCGGTTAGGGACTTCAGGGACAGAAGCCGTGTCTTCCTTAAGATCATTGTCTTCGACATCGTCATCATCTTTTTCATCTAAAATGACATTTAAGCCGAAATAGTTTAGATAAAGCAGTGGAAGATTTGATTTGTATACAGTTTTTCGCAAAAATACCTTGCCCAGCAAACAAGTATCCCTCATCCTCTTCCTCATCCTCTTCAAAAATATCTCCCTCATCATCATCTATGGCCATAAAAAATACATGAGTTAGTAGAACTATGAATAAAAGTAATCAGATTTCAAATAGCTTATAGAATGAAAGAAAACAATGTCAATTACCACTATCATCAAATAGTGACATCGTCGGTACGGCTGATGTAGGCTGAAGGCTAGGTCCTTTCCTTTCTGATAACCATGTAATGATCATGGTTGGTTTAGGTACAATATGGTATATAATATATATCACCTAAATGGGATAATTAGGCATCAATGTTTACTGTTGTTGGTTAGGACTGATTGAGGCAAGGGCTTGTTATAATTTAGGTGTTCTTCACCCATGCATTCACAATCATCAAGCAATGGTGCCGTCGGTGTGGCTGATCCAGCCTGAATGTTGGGATCTGCCCTTTCTGTTAATCATAGAATGACATGGATTGGTTAGATATAATTAATATCGTTTATAGGTCAGTTAAATGGGATAATGAGACCTCAGTATTTACCGTTATTGGTCACGATTGATTGTGGCATGGGTGTGTTAACATCCACTTTGTCTTCAGCTATGCAGTCGCTGTCTTTATTAGGCGCCCTTGTGTTCGAACCGATACGACACTCAAACATCATGTTTCGTCGGGTCAACAACATATTTCTTTGTCCAGATGGAACATGTTATCTATGTGTTGGTAGTATATCACTACATCCATCATCATCAGCCTCCTTTTGAGGTAGAGAAACGTGAAGAGGTGTTGCACTGCACTATGGGATAACCCAATCACTGGGGTTCCCCATGGATCCATGAGCTCCAGATGCACCCGCAGTGGGCCACACAACCTCTGGAATATACAACGGGTTCTCCATGGCAATGGAATCTGGGTGTATGGTGTGCTTCCGTTTCTCTCTAAATTTTTTGTCAGATATTTTTAATGCCTCCTTGCGCTTGGGTACACTATTATGCAGCCTTTGTTTCTCACGTCTTTCTTGCCTTTGTTCAGGCGTCATATTTTTGTACCTCTCTCTAAAGTAGTTACTTTGTGATGTGCTTTGCACACATGTGATGTGCTTTGCACACATGCCTTATCCTCACAAGGAGTGGGGGTATTGGTGAAATCAACTATGTTCTCCTTTGCAATAGTCTCCATTTCTGGCTCATCTATCAATGTAGACACATAAATACAACCATTAGCTTTGTAGAGCCATATAAAATTATTATTGTGAAAGACCAAAAATATTTCAGCATCTTTATAATTACATGTTAATCGAGTGGACAGGTTCTCATCAACAATATTATGTGTTTGATAGGAATCATTCCTGTGTAGCCAATCATCTATCTCAACAGGATCAACGTTTTCCTTATTTGAGGCAGCGTGTTCATCTACAAAATAGTTTCACATTATATATAGCATGTTAATTAATCCCAATAGGCATAGAGAACTCAATAGATTTGTTACAATCGGTTGATTCACTATGATGTTGCTTTTTCCTTTGATGATAAGATTCGCGACGCCTCTTATTAATTGCATTCTTCTGTTCCTGTGATATTGCAGGCCATCGAGCCCTATTCCTTTCTCTCTTAGGTTCTTTAGCATCAGCTGCAGTTAATTTTCAAATAATATAAGTTCAAAAATGTACATAGAACACATGCTTAGTGTAATATTTGATAGGATGTTGCACTATATTACCTTGTTTCAAGGTGTTTGTCTTGTCTCCCAATGGTGCACGAGAACAACTATTTTCCATTATAGAAATCTGTGATAAAAAAGATTAATAATAAATTTATTTGAAGGTATAAATGTTGCTAATACTTTATACAAACTTAGTCAAACTTAAAAAATTGAGAGACCCAAATAACATAGCGATACTTATTTTAGAACGGTAGCGTGCCATGGTAGAGCGTGTGTTGTACGGTTACATAATATATCTAAAAAAGATACTGCAATCGTGATGTTTGGAACATCAATAACTCCTTAAATAGAGGCGAAGGGTAGCAACGAAATAGTCGGCGTCGAACTCAAAGGCACCTAAGTTGTCTGTTAATTATTAAAGATATAGTGTATTGACTATTCTGAAAAAATATGTAACGACACTCCACGAACTGACCCCAACCTTATCTGCCCGACCACTCTCCCTCGCCATCTCTCCTATCAGGAAGCCTCTTCCTCAGATTCCCCGCCTCCTGGCCTCCATGGCTCCTCCCTCCAGGCTTGCTGCTCACGCTGGCGCTCTCTGACAGTCGAAGATCGAGCTCACCTCTCGTCGGTCTCTTCCCCCAGTGTTCAAGTCCAGCACCCACCGGCCCAAAATTCCACCTCAACTGCGCAGGGGAAGGGAGGCTCCAACATATCCCCGCCGTGCTCAACGCCACCAATGCTATCCTGGCTAAAACCCTCGGGCCAAATTATAACTTGTGAAAGGACATCATGCAAGTGCTGTAACTTTACATGGAAGCATTGGTCTGCTAAAGTTAGCTCTACTATTTGAGCTCCTATTCATTCAGAGATCGTTGTTTATACTTAACTCTGATTTGGGTTGTTTCCTTCACTAGAGATTAATAATCAATAATCTTTTATGGTATAGAGGCACCAATGCCTGGAGCAAAAGGACATGTCCTGGTTCATATTTTGATTATTGAAATTTATATCTTGAGAGGAAACAACTTCTAGGTTAGCTAAAAACATGTACAAATACTTTACAAGGTTCTTTGGTTCGTCCATAATAATTTCACATACAATAAAAATCTTGGTTTTCGATTTACATGTCTTTAGTAATTTGCACTTTTGACAATCAGGAAGAAAAAAAGTAAGAATCATGATGCATTAACAAAATGCTCAGTTCGATCTGCGGTGTCGAGTTCATCTTGTGGTCTTGCCTGGGCCTGTCACGACTCCCAACCCTAGCCCCTGGTGGCGGCACCGCCACCCACTCCGCCGGCGCCGGCGGCCTCCACGGCGCCGGCGCCCGTCTCCCTCGCCCCCTCCCCAGCATCCCCTGCCACCTCCCCAAGCCTTTCTCCTCCCTCCCCCCATGAGTCGCCGGCCCCAAGCCTCGGAGCTCCCCTCCGGCCTCGCCCGTGGAGGCGCCGGTGCCCGCGCCCCCCGTCGGCGCTTCTGCTGACGAGGATGGGCCGCCGGGGACGTGCGCTGTCGGAGCCATTGCGGCTGCCTCGTCCACTCCCTCCTCTCCTCGCTGCGTCGGCGCCCCGATCTCGGCGGCGGCGGCCTCCCCATCCGCGGCGACCACCACCACCTCCCCGTCCGGCCCTCGAGTAGGGCCAACCGGGGCTGTTGAAGCTGGCGCCCCCTCCACTCCGCTGCGTCTGTGCTCAGGGACTCACGCCGGGCTGTCGGATTCGAAACCCGACGGCACTGCTGTGGCCTCCTCCCCTCCGCGCCCTGCGTCCGGCGTGGCCGCGGCCGTCTCTGGCGGCCCAATTGTGTTGTCGTAGCCGCCGCCGCAGGCTATCCGCGCTGCCGGCGTGTCTGCACCGTTGACGAAGTCGGTGGACACGACGTTGGTGGTCGTCGAGGACGTTCCCGAGGATGTGGACGTGGGTGCCCCTGGCCTCGACGCCTTCCTCGTGAATCCGTCCGTGCCAGCTCCGAGCCCGACGTCCACCTTATCCCCTCTTGCCGTGCCTTTCCATCTGGGAATTTGCATGGAGGGGCGCCCCAAGGCCCGTCGCTGGGCAGACGACGACTCCGACGCGGAGGTGATGCCAACCTCCACCACCCCATACATGGATGCAGTTCTTCGTGTGCCACGGCCGCCGCGACCTTTGTCGAGGCGTGATGGTACGGCGGCCAGTCGGCAGAACGCTGGGCGGAGGCGGGGAAGACGCGGACGGCCGCGGCCACAGCTGGTGCACAGTATCCCAACTCGGCCGGCGGAGGGCCGCATATCGGTGCACCAACGCCTCGGGCGCCGCGGACGGGTCTTTGCCCCCAACGCCGAGGGATGGCAGGACATCCTTCACCGGCAGGAGACGCGACCCGCGACCGTCTCGGCCGCGCCACGGGGCCAGCCGGTGCACCGACAGCCGTCGAGGTGCATCGCGGCCGATCTGTTGGGCAAGTGTCTCAATTGCCTCTCCTCTGCACATCGGGTGGCAACCTACAAGCTACCACAACGATGTCTGCGGTGCAAGGGGCTTCTCACATTGCGCGCGACTATAAGCAGCCAAGGCGCGTGGGCGTTCGGGGCTCGGGCGGCGCACGAGCCCCTGTTCGCTCTGTTGGACCGGAAACTCACGTCCCCGCAGGTGGTTCGGCGGGCGAGGCCGTTCCGAGCACGGAGGGGCGCTGCGGCGGAGGACGGCGACGCCGACGCCGACGTCGACAACCGCGGCGACGGAGGCGCCACGTTCATTCGACCGAGGCCAACCCAGCGACGACGGATAGCACATCTATCACTGATGATGCCTAGGTCGGACACGGTGGGCCGTTTGGCGCGTTGGTCTTCGTCGACCTCGACCCACTGTTGCTGACAACGCGCATGGACGCCATAGTTGGTCGTGACCGAGCAGAGGACCCGATGCTGCTGGAGCTCGTGGCCTCGCTCATTCCGGAACCCCTTCCGGAGGATGAGGCCCC
This sequence comes from Eremochloa ophiuroides, assembly GCA_038502445.1. Classification (NCBI taxonomy): domain Eukaryota; kingdom Viridiplantae; phylum Streptophyta; class Magnoliopsida; order Poales; family Poaceae; genus Eremochloa; species Eremochloa ophiuroides. The sequence goes on along the minus strand of JAHLJS010000007.1, from coordinate 79,525,969 downwards.
GGTGGACACGCCGGCTTCGCCCCTCCGGATGCTACAGACACCCCCGGTGTCGCCTTAGCAAGGGCAGCCACGGGCCACGCCAAGGCAGTTGGTCTTCGACGATCCCTCGGACGTTGTTGCACCCACGGTGGGTGTGGGGGACTCGGCCGCAGCTGGCGCAGTGGACTATTTCTTTTTTGAAGTAGTATCTATGAACAATGCCTATATTCCTATGCAGACGATGCATGAAGATGATGTCATGACAAATTGACTTGGCACAACAATGCAACACAGGCAACAGCAACAGTTATACCACTTATACCTGAATCCTGATGATCCTTGGCTTCCGTCGGATGAGTTGGGTCGTCCAGCTCTTTGTGCAGCGGTGTGGACGACGAACTCGTGATCCTAGACGGTGACGGCTCACCAACGGAGATGCGGTGTGCACGACCACTTGCAAATCAAAAGAAGACAATATTTTAACCAATATACACTACTGGAAACTTAAAATTCCCTGACCAACGTCAGGCAAAACTGGAATTACCTTGTCGAGGTAGCCCTGACGGTATTTTTATTTTCCCTGACGGTAAGTGCACCGTAAGAAATTTCATGGAGATATTTTATTTTTTATGACGATATGTATATTTTTATGACGATATTTTTATTTTTTCTGACGGTAAGTGCACCGTAAGGGAATTTCAAGTTTCCAGTAGTGATAGTACGATGGCTTCCGGTGTTATATATCACTGCATGTGTCTTTCTCACCTAGATGATGGATCTCCAATTCTGACTTTGTCTGGTTCGTCTAGGGGACTTGACGACGGTGGCAGGCGATGGAGTCCGGTGCGAAATGGAGGGCGACGGCTGCATGCGATGGATGGGCACAGGCAACTCAGGTCTGGCGATGGTGGCCCCTTGCGTGCGATGGCGGGCGTGCGCGTCCGGTGATGGCGGGCTTGGCGGCCGGCTGCGGACGGTGGACCGATGATGACGTTGTGGATCTCAGGCAACTATGTGTGCGTCAGGGTGAGGTGGCGAATGGTTGTTGATCGTGGGAGACCATTTGTCTTCGTGCACGTGTGATGGGCGGCTTGCGTGATCGTGGGAGGATTTATCTGGGAGTTGATTGCTTGGGTGCAACTTCTGATTGGTTCGACCGTGGCTGAGAGGAAGGGAATAATCCCGATCTCTTTACTGCCGTGGCTGATATACCGTGGCCGATATTTTTTTCCTTTTTTTCGCCGAGGAGTGAGGGACCGTAGATGTTTTCTTTCCTTTTTTTTGTCGCGGCGAGCGGGGGAATAACCGGTGTGAACGATTTGTCGCAGGGGAGCGAGGGAATTGTTAGAGAATAGTTGATTATGAATCGATGATTATTCCCTTGTGTACTGTTACAGTATGTATTACATATATATACTCCCATAGGAGCGGTTGTAGTGGTGAACAGGTGCCATGAAAGGGCCTAATGAAGGGGCCTGTCTATTCGGTAATTAGCACATGCTAATTACTGTATTACAACAATTGATCATTTAATTAATATCTAATTAATCTCAACACTCCCCCTTGATCAATTGATCTTCGTGTAGGCACTGTTCTTCGTCCATCAGTAAATGTCTTGAAACTTCGAAAATTATTGTCTTGAATCTTTGGAAAAACCCTGTGGGAAAAATCCAAAGTATATCGATATACCAGGCAAAACTCCTTAAAAACCCAGTGGGAAAAATAAGGAGAAACACCATGATATATATATATATATCTCCTGATGTTTATAGACCCTTTAGGTAATCCTAAAGACATAGTCTAATAACAATTTGATCTATGATCAAGGTGTCAGTATTATCCTTGAAAAACCTCGGTGAGGAAAATAGATAATATGACAACTACTATGTGTTACTATTACCTCATTAAAACTTTATGTGAGAAAACTCTAAAGAGTAAAACTCATATAAAGAAAAAGAGTATAATATAAAATTGAATTAAGTTATATACTATAACGATTCTCCCCCTGATTTCTGCAAATCTCTAAGTCTTCTCATACCAATACCTTCTATGCATTTGTAGAATGCAGAGTATGGTAGAGACTTTGTGAATAGATCTGCTAGATTATCACAAGACTTAGTTTGCAAAATTTCTATTTCTCCATTCTTTTGGAGTTCATGGGGGTAGAATAATTTTGGAATAATATGCTTAGTCATATTACTCTTTATATAACCTGATTCCATTTGGGTAACACAAGCTGAATTATCCTCAAAGATAATCGTTGGTGTATCGAGTGTACCAATACCACAAGACTGTACTATGTGGTTTATCATTCTGCGAAGCCATACGCATTCGCGTGATGCTTCATATAAAGCTATTATTTCAGAATGATTAGTGGACGTAGATACTAAAGTCTGCTTTGAAGACTTCCAAGATATAGCTGTACCGCCTTGTAAGAATACAAAGCCTGTTTGGGATCTACCATTGTGGGGATCTGATAGATAACCAGCATCTGTATATCCTAACAAAATTGGATCTTGATTTCTGTTATAGAATAATCCAAGATCCTTTGTGCCATTGAGATATCTTAGGATAGTTTTAACTCCTACCCAATGTCGTTTGGTAGGTTTGGCACTATGTCTGGCTAATAGATTAACCGCAAACTCGATATCCGGTCTAGTATTATTAGCGAGATACATAAGTGCTCCAATGGCGCTAAGATATGGGATATGAGGTCCTAATATCTCTTCTTCTTCTCCCAGTGGTCTAAAAGGATCCTTTTCAACGTCTAAGGATCTCACTACCATTGGGGTTTTTGTTGGATATGACTTGTCCATATTAAATTTTTTTAATATCTTCTCGGTGTATGTAGACTGATGTACAAATATACCAGAAGAGAGATGCTCAAGTTGTAAACCCAAGCAAAATTTGGTTTTACCCAAATCTTTCATTTCAAACTCCGTCTTTAAATGATGACGTGCTTCATTGATATCGGATTCATTTCCGATAATATTAAGATCATCAACGTAAACCGATATAATGCAAAATCCTGTTGATGATTTCTTAATGAAGACACAAGGACAGTCATCATTATTTGTGTATCCCTTCAATTTAAGGAATTCACTTAACCGATTGTACCACATTCGGCCAGATTGTTTTAAGCCATATAATGACTTCTGCAACTTGATACAATACGTGTTGCGATTTGCCTTAGGATCCGGTATACTGATTCCATCAGGAACTTTCATGTATATATTAGAATCCAGTGACCCATATAAGTATGCGGTCACTACGTCCATCAACTGCATAGATAGACGATTTTGAACTGCCAATGCTATTAAGTATCGGAACGTTATTCCGCTCATTACCGGAGAGTATGTTTCGTTGAAATCAACGCCAGGTCTTTGCGTAAAACCTTGTGCCACAAGCCTTGCTTTATATCTCACCACTTCATTGTTTTCATTCCTTTTACGGACGAAAACCCATTTGTATCCTACAGGGAAGATACCAGGAGGTGTTGGCATTACAGCCGAAAACACTTTCCTTTTATTAAGCGAGGCTATCTCTGTTTCAATTGCTATCTTCCACTTATCCCAGTCCGAGCGCTTTTTGCACTCAGTCATAGACTTAGGATCCGAATCGGTTTGAAGTATGTTTGCAATTTGTTCAGAGAAATAACAGTCGACTATTATGGACTTACGATTATAAGACTCTCCAGTCTCGGTGAAATTTATAGAAATTTCGTCTACCCTTAAAGATTCATCATGACTTCCCGAAATGATGGATCCAGGGTCTTCCGATGTTCCAGCTTCAGAGTTTATGCGCATATTTGAGCTGGGTTGTGGATCACATATATCCACAGGACATTGTATGTCCTCTAGGTGTCTCTCAACTAATTGTTGAGTTTTAGTTCTAGTCTTCTTTTGTTTGCTAGCAATCACATCTTGCTTCTTGGAAGTGCTATTCCCCCTCTTCCTTTGAAGTTGGGGATGAGTGGTTTTATTAGGTACCTCCACTCTTTCAGGCACGTTCCTTGCAGGATGGAGAGACTTTGTGACACCTTTATAATTTGAGAAAGCGTCTGGCAGATTGTTTGCAATGTTTTGCAAATCAATAATTCTTTGAACTTGGAGTTCAGATTCAGTAGTACGTGGATCAGAGAAAGGAATGCCTTTAGCATTCCAATCAATTTCTTGGCATTCTTTATGGTACAATTCTCCCCCTAATGCCGGAAAATGATCCTCATTGAAAATACAATCAGCGAATCGAGCAGTAAATAGATCTCCGGTTAGAGGTTCTAAATACTTTATGATTGACGGAGACAAAAATCCCACATAGATCCCCAGTTTCCTATGGGGACCCATCGATGTTCGCTGAGGTGGTGAGATAGGTACGTATACAGCGCACCCAAACTTACGCAAATGGGAAATACTCGGAGGATTCCCACGTACTAACTGCAATGGGGAGGTTTCATGATATGCAGTTGGTCGTAGTTGGATTAGATCCGCAGCGTGCAGAACTGCATGACCCCAACACGACGTAGGCAATTTGCAATTCATTAGTATAGGTCTTGCTATGAGCTTGATTCTTTTAATCAAGGATTCAGCCAAACCATTTTGGGTATGGACATAGGGAACAGAATGCTGAACCTGAATTCCCAATGCCATGCAATAGTCATTAAAGACACGGGATGAGAATTCAGCAGCATTGTCCATTCGGATTGACTTAATCCGATGTTCAGGATAATGTGCTTTCAACTTAATAAGTTGAGCCATGATTTTGGCAAAAGCATGGTTATGTGTCGACAAGAGTGACACATGAGACCATCTTGTAGACGCGTCTATCAAAACCATAAAATACCTGAACGGTCCTGATAATGGTTGGATTGGACCACAAATATCTCCTTGAATTCGTTCAAGGAATGTGAGTGGTTCAGTTTTAATTTTAAGATATGAATGTCTTATAATTAATTTCCCTGTGGCACAGGCAGTGCAACAAAAATCTTTATGTTGGGAAAATTTCTTATCTTTCATATCATGACCTATGGAATTGCTAATAATTTTCCTCATCATCCCTATACCAGGATGCCCAAGTCGATCATGCCAATTACGGAATGTATCGATATTTTGGAAAATTATTTTATAAGCAACATGTTTTATAGGCTTTATGTATGTGAAATACAATCCAGTTTGGAGTGAAGAAAATTTTTCACAGATTTGTTTGCCAAATCCAGTAAGTTTGGTTAAGAGGAGAAATTCCTCTTTATTATCTTGATGTGTTTTCACATGCAAACCATTCTTACGGATATCTCTATAACTTAGAAGGGTACGAGTAGAATCAGGATACAGTAATGCATCCTGCAATGTAATCTGAGTACCCATAGGTAGAGTAATAGTGGCTCGACCTGAACCTACTATTAACGCATCTCTACCAGCAATAGTGACAATATTTCCTTCTCTTTTATTGAGAGTTTGAAAATATTTCATCTCTCTAAGTATAGAGTTTGTGGTACAAGAGTCCACAAGGCATAGTTCTTCCTCCTTAGGATCGAGATCAACAGCCATCTATATGTAGAATAAGAATAAGGCAAAGTATTTCTAACATATAGAATTATTTATATAATATATATATTGAATATGAGTATAACCAGGTATATACAATTCATAATTTTACTAGCTAATTATATCCAAATGATACTAAAAGACTTAAACTATTACAACATTTATGATTTGTGATATCAAGTGTAGATGGAGATTATTCTAAATCTCCAAAAACGTCTCCTGAACCAAAGTCTAGGATCATGTTGTCCGTCGATGGAAGGTTTTCTTCAATAGGAGTAGAAATGTTGTTTCCAGTGGAACAATCCCCTTTGAGAGCATTGAAATGTGCCTCATATTTCTTTTCTCCAGCAGACTTAGTCTCCTTCAAAGACTTTTGGTATAAAGCAACTAAATGCTTAGGTGTACGGCAATTCTTGGCAAAATGCGAAAAATCCCCACATCTATGACACTTCTTGTCATTCTTGGGTTTCGCGTTGTCCTTATTCCTCTTATTTGAATTATGCCTTTGTTTCTTATTATGTTTGCGTTTACCAAACTTGTTCTTTAGACGAGGTCCATTGAACTTATTCTTAGTATTTTTCTCTACATTGTTGACCTCAGGTAGAGGCGCCGTAGTAACAGGACGCTTATGATGATTCTTTAAAAGGAGTTCATCATGTTTTTCTGCCTGAGTTAATGTATGAATAAGCTGAGAATAAAGTTGGTAATTATGAGCTCTATATTGCTGTTGCAATATTCTATCAGACGGAAGCATAGTAGAGAGTGTTTTCTCTATCTTATCTGCATCCGTTGGCTCTTTCTCGCAAAACTTCAATTTAGAGCAAATTTTATGAACAGCATGGTTAAAGTCTGCCACAGATTTAAAATCTTGGAGACGTAAGTTATTCCATTCATGATTGGCCTCAGGCCAAATGAGTTCTTTTTGCTGGTCATATCGCTCTTTGAGAGCGACCCATAATTCACGAGAATTTTCAATCATAAGGTATTCAGATTTAAGATCCTTATGAATATAAAACCGTAACAAAGCTAAAGCAGTATAGTTTTGCTTATCTTGCAGGACAACCCCAGGTTGGGGTTCCTCAATTGTAGCCAAAAGACTACGCGATGCAAGTGTGATCTTGATATCCGTAGCCCAAGTAGGGTAATTACTACCATCTAACGCGAGTTCATCAAACTCCTTAGTAGCCATAATCCTACATGGATAACCATGGATTAACTAATTTACCGTATGGTAAATTAAAATCAACATGGTAATGTTGTAAAACTAGGTGTAATATTTCAGTTATATATCTTATCATAGTTCTTGGATTGTTGTATTCTATACAACCAAAACATCATAAATTTTAATAAACACAAGGTAGATAGTCTCTACTATCTTGTGTAATATTAAAATAATATGATGAATATAGCAATCCAAAACTTTTTATTTTGGGTAAAAATACAGTGTAGGTAATCATCAAATTTCATAGAAATAAGATGTAGACCTCTCAGTAATAGGTGATTTAATCACTGCTATGGCACGGTCTCTAGGCAGGATAATTCATAAAGAGTTAAACGCAGCCAATGCCATAGTCTCCATTACCTTGTATTATTTAACCAAAATAAACAAGATATATTGTGCAACCTAAAAATTCTATAGTAATTCTAAATTTCCAAATTGCATCTAAGTTTATTTGCAAATTTAACATGTATGTGGTGCAAAAATTTGGGTTTGGGGGGCACCAACATACTCTATTTCTATTATAAAAATTGCAAGTGAATCTTACATGTTGATGCAAAGGGGGATTTTGTAGCACCAACATATGTCAAATAAATCATAAAACACAATGCAAAAATTTATATGTAGTGCAGAGGGGTTTGGGTTGCACTACATACCATAATTATAATAGAAATACGCCTTGTGATATATATATAAAACTATATACAGACCACAATATATTAACAATCACAAGGGTACAGCAAGTACAAAATAGCAACAATTCCAAGCTATAATTTATGTTCTAGCATAATAAACTAGCAAATCTAACTAAAATTTACTTGCTGAAAATGGAAATAACTAGAAAATAAAAAAAGAAAAAACGAAAAACAAACTAAATAGGCCGGCCAGGCCACGGCCCAACCGGCCAGCCAGGCCCGCAGCCGAGCCAGACCGGCGCGCGGCTCGGCCGGCCAGCGGTTGCGGCCCAGTCGGCCCGCCAGAGCCGTGGCCCAGCCCAGCCGGCGACGCTGCCTATATAAGGGGAGACGGTTAGGGTTTTAACCCTAACCGCCCCAGGCAGCCGCCGTTGGTCGCCGCCGCCGCCGATTCAGCCGCCGCCGCTGTTGGTCGCCGCCGCCGCCGTTGGTCGCCGCCGCCGCCGTTGATAGTTGCCTGATCCTCTTCCCCCCTTTCCTCTCATGGCGGATCGGGGCCGAAGCCCGTATTCCGGCCATGGAGGCCGGCCGGCGGGGCGCGCGCCGCCTGTCCCCGGCGAGCTCCGGCCACTGGGGCCGTGGCTCCAAGCCGGGAACGGCGGGGACGCCCCCACCGGCCCTACCCCGTGCGCTCAGAGGCGGGGAGCCGCCTCCCCCTCGGCCGAGGAGGAGACGAAGCCCGCTCCAAGGGCCGTGGCGGGCGGGAGGCGAGGCGCCGGTCGTGCGGCCGCCATGGCCGCGTAGGAGCGGCTTCGAGTCGTCGGTGGCGCGAACGGAGGAAGCATCGGCGGGAGGACGGCGTCGATGTCGTAGGCGAACCCCGGCGGCCATGCTGCAGCGCCGTAGGTGCTGGTGTGGAGTGCCGGGGCGGTACGATGTCCTGCCATGAGGCCACCGCCGCCGTTCCATCGTGCCGGAGCGGATGAGGGTGGTGGTGGTGGCGGCAGCAGCGACGAGGATGGCTTCGGCAGCGACGACGACTTCGGCGGTGCCTTCGGCAGTGGCTCGTTACGGCGAACGAACATGGCCGGGCCATGCCGAGGACATACTCCAGCGGCATACTCCAGCCTCGACGAACGAGGCACAGGACGTGGAGTCGACAGCCGGCCGCCGGCGTTTGGTCCTTTGCCATGGAAACGGCGAGGAGCGATGCGGCGGTCAGCGATGTCCCGGAGGGCACGGCGGATAGCGCCCTGGAGGATGAAGCGCTGGACGCCTCCGGGATGGGCCTTGCCACGGGCAATGGTTGCCTCCACCGCGTCGGTGATGGCGTCAACCTTGGCGTTCATGGAAGGTATGGGAGTCGTCATCTTCTACCTTGTTGAGCAACGACTCCGGTGGAAATCCGGCGAAGTTCCGGCGAACTTCCCTTCTGGCCTTCTCTTCTCGTTCTTCTCTGCGTCAGCGAGGCAGAGCGAAAATTTTCTTTCTCAGTGGAGAAACTAGCGTGCGTGATAACGTGTTAGAGAATAGTTGATTATGAATCGATGATTATTCCCTTGTGTACTGTTACAATATGTATTACATATATATACTCCCATAGGAGCGGTTGTAGTGGTGAACAGGTGCCATGAAAGGGCCTAATGAAGGGGCCTGTCTATTCGGTAATTAGCACATGCTAATTACTGTATTACAACAATTGATCATTTAATTAATATCTAATTAATCTCAACAGGAATAACCGGTGTGAACAATTAGGCTGGGGATGTTTTAGTTGTAGAGATTTTTGTCGCGGCGAGGGAGGGAATAACCGGTGTGAACGATTTGTCGCAGGGGAGCGAGGGAATAACCGGTGTGAACGATTGGGCTGGGGATGTTTTAGTTGTAGAGATTACATGTATAGGATGCATGCTTTTTATTTTATTTTTGTTTCTAACATGTTTTGAATATTGCATCTTGCATGCATGTTTTTTATTTTATTTAGGGGCGCAGGCCGCGCCCTCTGGTGGGTGCTAGCTGTGGGAAAACACCTCCTCCTGCTCGCTCTCTGTCATCTCCACTATCGCCCATAGTTTTTACATAATTGATTTGTAGTAACCTTTAACATTAAAAAATAAAAAATTATTTCTTTTCTCACTCTTTCCGGTTATCTGTCTGTCACTCCTCTTCCGCCGCTCACTGTTACGCTTCTCTCTTTGAGTTTGGAGCTATAAAACATTCGTCAATGCCACACCACTCATATCATGGCCTGGCCACACAAGCCCATTCGTGTCGCGGCATGCATGTTGGCATATGGCTTGCCTTCCACCTTTTTAAACTCATAACATGTATACATAATATTTTCTTATTTAAGTTGAGTCAATCTCGTATCAGTTTAGTTTATGAGATTAATCCTTTGTTGCACTAGCATTTATAGGTCCTATAATTTCTTTGATTTAATGTTGGACCAGACCTAATTTATATTAATCCAAAAAAATAGCTAGCTTATTATCATTGCAAGAGTACCACGTAACAAATTTTACGTCCCGTTGCAAAAGAACAAATATGTTTGCTAGTATAATGTTAAAATGCAAATCTTTTCCCTATTCCTCGGTCACTCACCCTCATCCCTGTTCTTCCGTCCCTAGTTAGTTTAGTTTGGAGTTGCAAAATCTTCGATAGTATAGAACCACTCCCGTGGTGGATTGATTGGCTGAACTCGAGTCCATGCACATTCCAACTTGGCACACACATGTGTGACTAGGTCTTCTCTTTTTTTAACCACAATAGATACAGATAATAGTTCCTATTTAAGCTAAGTTAATCTCTAGTTAATTTCCCTTACATGATTAATTCTATGTGATCACACAAGTTACGTTGTAGTTCTCATTGCAACGTGTGGTTATCTTTGCTAGTAAATAAAAAATATCAAAAGTAGTAGATAAAACGAGAGTACTAGATATATCGGAATTCTACTAGTGACATAACTTTTATTTTACAAAATTTAAAAAACTCTAAATCGGTGCAGAAATCATATAGAATCTATCCACACAATTTAGCTCCAAAAATACAGATAATAATTAATAACTGGGAGAATATCAGAGTCTCTTAATGCATATTCAATATAATCGATCCGTCCTAGAATACAATGCATTATGACATTCAAAATTTTGTATTAAAATATATAAGGTATCCTATATGGTTCCCAAGCTCATATTTGGCTAAGAGCAACTCCAGCAGTAGCCCCAAAACAAGGCCCCTATTTTTTATTTGGGTGCTCCCCCCAATTATGGGTGCCCTATTTTCTGGACTGAACTCCAGCAGTAGCCCCCAAAACAGAGTCCCTACTTCTTAATTCCCTTCATTTTCTCACACACTATATGCATATGTATTTTAGAATATCATATTATATAATAATTTATTAACTATAATGATAAAAGCACCATACCCAAAATTATAACTAAAAATGTGAATATTCAAATTCAAATACAAATCTGGTCTGAAATTAATGATTGTCGATCACAACATAATTCATAATATGCTTGCAAATCAAATAACTTGTAGGGAACTACGACACCTTCAGATTACTAGTACGAAAATAACTCGTGCAGCAAACGTGTCACTGATTCAATGTTTTAATCAGTAGTACGAGATATCAAAATGTACAAAAGAAGCAATTTATTTAAACTACAATGAAAAAACAGCACACAATACAGGACTGTATCATTTAGACCATTAGCGTACTAGGATTAAAAAACAGTAGTAGCGACTAGTATCCATATCCAATACAGCTCATTCAGGCTTCCAACGTAGAAAGGAAGCAACACAGCAGCGGCAGCCTCTGTGCACGCACCCTGCTGCATTACTCCTATCCTCTACGCGCGCCGTACATGGCTACGGCTGAGCTCCCTGCAGCATACGCCTCTATTCTACGCACGCTTGAAAGAACTAGGAAGCAGCGGCCGCATTCTTACCTTTGATCGGAGAGTCGCGGGCCGGAGGCCGTGCCTCAACGAAAGAGTCGCCGGACATGCATGGCGTGGAGGTCGCACCTCGCAGGGGGATTCGGAGGGGGCCAGAGGCCGCACCTCTCGCCGGGGAGTTGCCGGATGCCTGCGCAAGAAGTGGAGTGAAGGATTGGCGGCGCACTACGAACCCTAGCGGTGCGTGCTGGGGAAAATGATGCGCGAGCTGGCAGGAGGGGGGCGAGCCGGGGAAGAAATCACGCACGCGGGGAGAAACCAGATGGAAACTGCCGTTCCGAGGCTTGCCCAAGAGCCCATAGGAATGGGTGCCCGGTGGAGGATTTTGGTGCCCACCCAAATTTTGGGGCTCTAGGGCCCTGGTAGAGCTCTTTTTTTGTCTGAGCCCCTATATTTAGCTATAGGGGGCTCAAATAGGGGGCCTGCTGGAATTACTCTAAGATTGTTGAAAAGGAAACTAGAATTTAAGGAAAACTCCTTAACTTGATCGAATCCATTGGTACCTACGTCATCTGAGTATTCCCTTAAGTTATCTTAAAATGTTGGGAATGCATTATATCGCATTAAATTGGGAACTATATTGGTTCATGTTCTTCTACATGTATGCCATTGATTAAACATCAAAGCATAGTCCCAAATTTTGCAACAAATGTAATCCTAAATATTACTAATAATTCTTGGGCTGGCTGGATGGCAGATCAAATTCAAATCACCGATATTTTTGGGTGAGCAACTAATTTTATTGGGCTCCCACTGATAAAAGAAATATATCTAATTTATCATAAATCTATTGGTGATAAAACCTTACCTTCGCCATGGTGGACGTGGTCCATCACGGTGCCATCAAGGTGATGAGGGGCACTTGCATCAATTTTGCCCTACACTTGCTCATGGTGGCCAGGTACGCCTGGCGGTGTAACACAGGGGATCATATTGGCGCACAGCCTGCAACTCATATAGTGATTGTAGTGACTCAAATCATACTTGTAATAGGAGTCAAACGAGATGTACTACTAGGACTTCTATTAGGATTTGAGTGACTTCTAGTTCTATTAGGATTTGAGTGTAGAATCCTACCAAGGATGGCAGTGGGACGGTTTTAGGTCAGGCTCCACAGATTTCGAGTCTAGCGGGTTCGTGTTTGGGTTCGATTTTCCCCCAACGATTTTCGGGCTTGTGGACTTGAAACTTATAGGATTCAGTTTTGGGTTTTCAATTTCCACCAGCAAATGCCCAAAGAACGTCCAAAATAAATCATTTTGATTTATTAATTAATTGTTAATGGAAGCTATTATGTTTGTTCTATAATGAGCCATGAAATTTGTGTTGTTTATTGCCTCTTATTTATACATGTGAATCTATTTATATAGACCAAAAATACATGAGGGACGTTCATCCACCGGCCCTTCGTGCACACGCCTGCAATCAAAAAGCAGCGCTGACATGTGGGTCACCCTTGTTCCTAGCTAGGGCAAGGAGGGTTGTGCGGCAGGGGCAAGGAGCTGCACCGTCTGCTGGGGTCGGCATGCATGGGGCGGCTAGGGCGGCGGTGGCTCAGGGCAACGGGGGCATGTGAGAAGAGATAGGGGTGGTGGCGGCAGAGAGAGAGGAGATTGGGTCTAAAGAGCAAAGCTCTATTCTTGCTTAATCAAAATAGTTAGAAGGCTCCTATACTTAAAGTCTCTATAGAACTTGCACACCAAGAAAACCTATAAGAAGAGACCTTATAGATTTGACTCTTCTTTACAAACTAACTATTTTATTTTCTAATAAATCTCAATCCTACTCTCCTAGGAAATTCTCCATTTATTTTCCTATTTTTATTCTACCTTTTCTTTTTGTTCCAAATCTCCCTGGATATGTGGAGATTGCGGTAACGGTAGTGGACGACCTCCTTGGTCGCGCGCCCTCCACCCGGCCTATGGAGATGCCCTGGCGGTGGCCAAGGCTAGGTCTCGGGCCCCTCCTGGCCCATTTGGCACGATGTGGGCGATCCGGAATAGACGTGTGATACCGATATGTGTGCATGCGGTTCTGTGTGCGTTGGTGATAAGGTAGGTAGAAAGAATAAAGAGAAGATAGGAGAGAAGAAAGACAAAAAGGGTATTTTGGAACTTTCATTCTTTTTAACCATGAGGATAAGCTGCTTTAGAAACGCATTTTTAACTAGTGAAGCTGGAGTCAGCTGTTTTGCCTGAAGCTGGATCTCTACCAAATGGCCCGTAATCAGTGATTACCTTCTCCTTTGGTGATTTGTGTTTGGTCTGACACCACGGATCGGAACGTCATGGCAGCGTTCTTCATCCAGTTCGGAACTCTGAACCTATGGCTGACACATTACCTATTAGTTATGATGTTATTCATCAGGTACCTAGAAGCTTTAATTTAAAGATGATGGATCTTCTTGAAGGAGCGATGGAATAAAACGGGGTTAGCAAGAGGTCACTCAAGAACCGGAGATGATGATCTTGACACAACTCTTATCCATTTAAGAAAACGTGGTTCTTATTCAAAATTTTAATCACTGCAGTCTAAATACTGTAGGTAAAAAAAAGAGGATGTGGGGACTAAATAGAAAGAGAATATGTTTCCGGTTGATAAATAACTAAAGGAAAAAAATGTCTGAATGGATTTGGAAAAAAGTTTATGATACCAAATACAAAATGTTTATTAACTTTTTATTACTTTCTATAAATGATCAAATCAACTTATTACAATTATAAGTGCATAATAATAAATCACACAAGTACTAATTATAAAGATGAAACTAATTTTGTTAGATTTATGTAAACTAGATTTACACGATACACATGATAAAGATCATAAAACTGGCTTTATATTTTATTTGTAATTTGATTTGAAGATTTTTTTAATATGCTTTTCAGCCGGAAGCCACGAACGTCATCGTGGACGTGTACAAAAATTCATGGCCCCAATGCAATGGAGGGACATGTATCTAGTATGTAATATATATCATGCATGTGTTGCTAGAAAGTCCATATCGTTTTTATTGCCATATATAGTGGTGGGTTTCGGTGAACCAATCAGGTCTTGGGGATCTACCGGGTTTGGTGTCAGGGTTGGATTATCACCTGAACTGGTGTTCGGGGTAGTTTCGTGTTTTTAGTTTGGGTTTCGGGTTCAGGACCACGAATACTCCACCCAAACCGAATCCACCCCATTGTTCTCGCCAACTAGGCGTAGGACTCCCTACTTCCATGTTTGGGGCCTTGGAGGGGAATGTATAAACAAGTGGTAGAGGCCATAGCCATCAAAGAAGCCAACAGAAGGGTCTTATCCAAGACTTATAAGCAGCAATTATGAGCACTCAAGCAGATTAGGCTAGACAATTATACTGCATTAGAATATTATATAGGGCAAGAATCAGTGGGTCAAGCAAAGGATGGTGATAGAGCAACAATCAACTATACTCATTTGGTGTTGTGCTTGTAGAATTTGGTGTTGCTTCACTAAATTCTAATCTCTTGTCGTGGTTGCTTCAACATCATCATCTAAGGTTTTCGATGAGATTCACCAACGCATTCTTAACGGTGCAAATTTTTGTGTCATACTTATAATATCCTTTGGAAGATCTGAGGGCTCCTAGCTAGGCATAACTAGGGATATTAGATTGTAATACCTCCAACGACATCCTAAAAGTATTGTGCATGCCCTAGCAATTCTCGAGTCACTACTTTAGGGCTTATTTGGAACGTAGGAGTTTCAAGGAATTTCGTAGTAGTTAATTCAATTTCACATGAAAAATGCATGAATAGGAAAAAAAAGTTTTGCGTTCCAAATAGGGCCTTAGTGTAGTAGTCCACCCGAAGACTATATAATTTTCATACTTGTTGAGTAACATAGACAATACAAAAAACATATTCTTAATGGATGGTGTCCTCAAAGTAGTTTTGTGTCCAACCACCAATATCTTATCATTCACATATCGTATTTCTTTGTTTCTTGTGTAGACGTAGTTTTCTTGTATAAGAAATCATTTGCTTCTCTCTTCTATAATTATTTCAATGCCATATGTCCATATATCTATTTTGCTTAATTAGTTAGCACTTTAATTAATAGGCATAGATAAACCTCCCTAGTTTATACGTCGGGCTTTCCCAAGCGAACCAGACAGCAGCGACGTCGGATATATCCTCCATTTCTTTCCGTTACAGAGAATTTGTCTAGATTCCTATATTCTAGTTATCTTGTGTGACACATGTGATATAGAATATGCCAACAAATATGAAAGGCTAAGATCCTGTTCGCGTCCTGGCCTCTTCTTTCGAATAATGGGGATGACAGCTGCCCCCATCTTAAAGTGGATGTGTGGAAAAAAAAAGGGTATTATTCTATGACTACGTACACCCACAGTGCTGCATGCCGAAAAAAAATATTAAGGCGCATGCTGACAATACCAATGCTCAAACCTCTTCTTGCCATACAAGTTCAGCATTGAGGACATCAAGGTGCATGATCACGTGGGCTAAGGGCCTGTTTGGATTTCTAACTAAAATTTAGCTAACTAATTGATAGGGCTAAAGTTTAGACTAAAGATTACTTTAGTTAGGATGTTTGGATGTTCTAGCTAATTGAAAATCTTGACCATGCTACCTTTTATTAATACTATTATTTAGACAACTAAACTTTAGCTGACTATGTTTGGATGCTGTAGCTAAACTTTAGTTAGAGGTATGGTCATTTAGACCTTGTAGCTGGTTTTAACTGGGTTGAAACAGCTAATTGGATTGTGTACATTTTGGCCTGCAACTAAAATTTAACTAGGTTTAGCTATGGGGTGTTTGATACAATATAGCTAAAATTAGTCACCAAAAATTTAGTTGGTGCATCCAAACAGACCCTAAACCTGTCAGAGAACCATCAATGTTTCTTGCGCTTGATTTACTGTCCGTGAGCCGGCTGAGAAATTATTTTTTATATATTGTCTGTGCTAATGCTATGGATCACATTATATTAAGTCTAAAATTAATTCTATCAAATCTGAAGTACTTAGCTAATTGTAGTAATGCAAGGCTTGCTTACTCACTCCATGAGACAAAATGAAACCAAAATTTTTAGGCTTATACTACGCTTATGATCTTCCTCGTGCATGTTTGTGTTCAACCGGACGCTCCGTAAGACAATAAACAACTGATTTGCAAACTCTTCTCATTTTCTCACAATGGGTCAGAATGTTTCAGACATGGAACTGAGAATATGAATTGTCTGCAGCTTTTTCCTTTACTTATTGAGCTTTTGCTGAGAGCGTTAATATGACTGTTCCCTTCAGCCTGAAAGATGGCACCTATATCGACATTATTAAGAGTATAACCGCAAGACATGCTCACTGAACAAAACAAGGTGTCACTTTCTTGCCTCGATGCCTGGAATTTCGAAGTCAGCATCGCTCGCTACAACAACATGATGATTCGATGCTTGAAGACTCAACTCTCTCTCTCTTCTTTCAGCGTCGACATATTCATAGGTTGTAATATATTTTATTTGGAGCCTTGGGCGCAAATTGAGTACTCTCTCTATTCCAAATTATAAGACATTTGGCTTTTCTAGATTATAGCTTTTGCTATGCGCCTATATACATGGTTTGTCTAGACACATAATAAAATTATATACCTGTAACTGTCAAACGTCTTATAATTGAGGTAGAGGAAGTACATAATAGTATTTCCTCCGTTCTAAATTATAAGATGATTTGGCTTTTCTAGATTCGTAGCTTCTGCTATATGCATAGATATATGGTATGCCTAAATGCGTAGATAAGCAAATTGCTCTACCTCTAACTATTATATGCACAAGTCACCTACACAAACTAGCAACCTAGTCTAATTTGATTTGCTCTCAAAGGCTAACTAAAGAGCCACACCAACACAATCAACACAAACAATAAATTAGCTTTCACTCAAGGAAACACCTATCTATGCAAATAGTAAACCGTGAGTAGAGGATCCGAGAAGCTATACCGACGGTGTTGATGAAGACGGAGTTGAAGCGCCATGTGTAGAGCCAATAACCGGGATGTAGAAATCAACCATCGGAGAAGACCAATCACTGGGAGGAAGAAAAACAATTGTCGGAGAGGAAAACCAAATAGATGAAGACCAATCACCAAGAGAGTCAATGATCATCCACTCGATGGTGGAGAAGAGAGAGAGACACCGATTTTTCATCCGGGTTCACTTGATCGCTGTCAAGCTACATCCCCGTTGTGACAACCGTCTTCCTTGGAGGATCACGAGCTAGGCATCACACACCAATCCCCTCACCGGGAGCCGTTCACCGACACAAGAGAAGAGGTATATAAGTCACGAGCTCCACTAGTAGTCGGTTTTAGCACTCCGCCGGGGAATAACCGCAAGAACCCCCTCACAAGAACACCTTGATGTAGACTTGGACAATCTCCACCCAATCTCACACCAAAACCTCCTCCAAGCCGTCTAGGGATTTGGCAAAATCCCAAGAGAATAAGAACTAAGAAACGGCTTGCTCTCAGGTGCTCTAGAATGCAGCTCTAGCAATGATGAACACTTGAGGAATCACTCACACTCAATGGATGATGAACACTATGTCAAATGAATGAGTGGGAGGCTTAGCAAATTCTCACAAGTGTATGACGATGATCCAAATGTGCAAGAGAGACAACATGTGCCGGTGATCTTCTATTCATAGCCCAGTGTGAGCTGCTAGCCGTTACACCCACTAAAACAACCGTTAAGCACAATTTCATGCCGTCGGATGGGGCACCGGACGGAACCCGTCGGACTAAGCCCCGCGTCCGATGCCTTCCACTCAGCGAATCATAGGGCGCCACGTCAACAGATAGCCGTTTGAATGGACCGTTGGCACCAACAACTCCTCTGTGCACTCACCGGACACAACCATCGGACGTGAATAGTCAGGGCATTGGACTAAAGCACACAACGTCTCATGCATTCCAGAAATGTTCCAGAGAGCAGAAATCTCGTCGGACACTGTCTAGTGACTACTGTCGAACCAAGCTCTCATGTCCGACGCGTTCAAACTCAAAGTTCCTACATACTGGTACATGCCGTCGGACGGAGAAACTATGCTCCGGTGCTCATAGTCTCATAGCCATCAGACAAAGGTGTAGTGTTCGACTTTCACATGTTAGCGTACACCGAATTCAAAGAAGTTGGAGCACCGGACGAAATCCACTCTGCGTCCGATGCGTTCCAAAACCCACCAAAGAGCATCTACATGCGTCAGACGCTGTCCGGTGAGACCCACCGGACAAACAACGAACGTCCGACGCATCTTACATAGTGAACAACGCATTAGGGTTAGGCATCGGACGCTAAGTAATGGTCCGGTGCACCACACAGCCAGCGTCCGACGCCCATTTTTCACTGGTTTTAAGTCTGTTGTTAACATTTCTTAACGTCATCACCAGAAATGGAGTTAGACTCCATCCCCAGCAACGGCGCCAGAAATGCTTGATGGTATTAATTAAGTGTCACTTGGTAAATTACTTAGCCACCTCTTTTAAACCTATATCTCTTATAATAACTAAGTTGTCATCCCTAGCATGAATATAAGAGACATATATGAAAACTACTCAGAATAATACTAAGCAGTTATTATGAATGCAAGTGACTAAAGAGGATAAAATATAAATAATCATGTTTAAAGTATCTGCAAGCGCACAGATTAATCTATACCATTGTAGCATTTTACTCGAGTATTTCAGGGTTGTTGATTTATATTTTTACCACAGGGAGAAGGTATGGAGCCAGGCATGAGTGGATAGATTCAAGATACATTACTTATGAATAAAATCAATCACATAGCACTTACTTAAACAGGGGTAAGCCAATAATAAAGATATGAATATGATAATAATAAAGGCTTAGATAACTTTCCAGAGAGGTATGGACTACTCAAAGTTAAAGTCAACCAAAGCATGGGATTACTTAAGACATCAGATTCTTATGTCATTCCTAATTAATTAAGTTATTCATGTACTCTAGCAAATATACAATCATGTATAACACAATTGACTCTTTATCTATGCATCAGAAATATTATTCAGGAAGATCAAGAACAGAGCAAGTCTACCATCATAATTTAGTTCTACTCTCTCTACATACGAGGAGTGGACTACAAAGGACTCAACGGGAGTGTCACATCTGCGATCTACCACATGACCCAGTATATAAAGCGCATTCGCAGGCAAACAATATCTAAGCACCATGTCTCTATAATGTTGACCACTTAACCCACTAGAGTACTGAACTAAGCGATTTGCGAACTTATGCATAAACTCATTATCAATCATAACTATATCAAATATACTAATAGAATAAACTTGGAACATAACAAACCGAAACATAGTATTGAAATAGCATAAAGTCATAACAAGAGGAAATACAGCGGAATTACCGGCCTCTAGTAGACAGTCGATCCAGAATCCTGAGCCGAAGGCTCAAATCTACTTCAATCTATTATCTAGGTCTAAACTAGAACTTTGAGTGTCTAACCCTAATCTCTGGTGGAGAGCTCTTCTCTTCTCTTCTTGATATCTCTTTCTCTCCTCTTCCTTTGAAACCCTGAGGGGTCTGGGGCTGTATATATAGGCCGGTGGGATGAACCGTAGCCCTTGGATTAAACCAACTTCGACGGGTGGTGGAGATTGATCCTCAAAGGCGGTGGAGAGTCCACGTCGATGGGCACGCAGATTGGTGACCTGGCCAGGTTGGCCGACCTGTCAGGGAGGTCAGCCGACCTCCCCTGGCTGCCAACCGGGCCCCGCTTCTGCCGGCGATTCTCTGGTATTCTCTAGAATATTCTTGATGTACTTTCGCAGTGGAATTCAATGTTTTAGTCTGACATGTGGGTCTCCTTTGGTTCTTTTCTGATTAACACCCTGCAAAACACAGATTCACCAAAACTCGTGAAATTCTGTCAGTTTAAACCCTATTTTATGTTTGAGGATGGTTTTATGCCCTTTCTTCTGTCTAGTTGATGGTTAAAATTGAACAATTACTACCATCAACAAGCTCCCCCAAGTTTAACCTTTGCTCGTCCCTGAGCAAACAATGAATTACTCAAGTACACATGCCTTCATTAAAAATTCTCTACCAAAACAGAGTGATTAATTTAACTTTCAAATTTATCCATATGACCTGCAATTATGGGACTTCCACTATCACTTAGCCTTGGGTAATTGAAAGATAGAAGAATCAGTCAAGCACTAAATATCAAATCCATTATTTCATCTCTGTTCCGGTATTTTTGTATTTTTCAAATAAAACTCAGAGTTTTACTTGTATGACTCTCTCAAATCTCTCATATATATGGTATTTGTGGATCCTCTCCAAAGCAACAAGGTGTATGCTTTCCTCCCTATAACTTGATAAGGCTTTTTGTGGAGCTCATAGGTGGAAAAAACAGTGAATACTTACTTGCAAAGCATTTATTGTAAAGTCAAACAATGGATCCAAAGAGAGTTAAGTCATACAATCAAATCAAGATGTGCATGCGTGTGGAATGAGGGATGTATATGGTGGCTAATTCTAATTCTACTTTTGCTCCTTGAAAACAGATCTCTCTTTTGAAACTTGAAACTTGTATTGCAGGACAACATGGGCTAGCTCTTATCTTTTTCTTTCTCTCTTTTTTGTCAGGCGGGCATCTAAGTACCCATTATTTTGTTTCATCGGACACTTATCTATTTTTACCTCTCAGGAGGGCATCTATGTACCCATTGTTTTCTCTCACAACTCTCACTTTTGCCTAGCCTCATGCCTCTTCTCTGCAACTTCTTATTTTTGAGAGATATTCACAGGAACTTGGAGCATTTATTTGGGTGGAAATCCATGGAATATTTTTGGTGTTTACTCCCAGTGTAGGAGCAAAACATTTTTTTTGGATGGAATGGCATGTCGTGGCGCCTACCCCCAGTGTAGGGATAGTGCCTATGTGAGGGTGGAGTGTGCGTGATCTTGATTTTAAGAGTATGACAAAGCTCTCATAAGGTATTCAGCAAAGCTTGACTAAACTTAATGCAATACAACCAGCATATATGAAAAAAGATTTTCTATTCTAAACATGATATATGGCTCTGCTAGGAATTTTAGGTTTTGTCATACAAGGAACTCATCATATTTATTTTAGTAATTTTTTTTCAAAATAAAGCATCCGGAATTATTGTCATAATAAACTAGATAAATAGCAGTTCAAACTTCCTTATATCATATCTGTCAATTACATAGGCTTAGCTCAAGCATGCTCCCACAAATTTCAAGTTTTTAGGGTAAATTCTCAAGTCAAATTAATAACTCAATAGTGGGAGAATTTCTAATTTAAGGTTTCTAATTCGATGTTTTAGTCCGACATATGGGTCTCCTTTGGTTCTTTTCTGATTAACACCCTGCAAAACACATATTCACTAAAACTCGTGGAATTCTGTTAGTTTAAACCCTATTCTATGTTTGAGGATGGTTTTATGCTCTTTCTTCTGTCTAGTTGATGGTTAAAATTGAACAATAACTACCATCAACATCTGTCTCTTCAACCCTTGTTCCCATGTGCTAACACCAAGATAAACTATCACTAGTGTACGGTGTGTTAGCTTTTGAAAATATTTTCAAGGGTTTCTATGTCAATCTATAGGTTGATTAGATCAATGCACATGAAATACAATTTAGAGTACTTGGAAAGCGAACTACATATTTCTTCGCTTGATAGTCGGCTATCTATCCTAAATGTGATCACTTCCACTAGAAGTCTTGATAAAGCCCTATTGCATTACCTTTGCCTCTTGCTTTCCTTTCTATTTCCTTTTCTTCAACACTTGATTTCTTCCATCACTTCTTCTTCATATCATCACCACCATGGTTGAGCTTCATGAACATCACCTTCTTCACCACTTAGCTCCATGCAGCATGACTTGGACTACCTATACTAGTAGTCATCCACTTAGATAAATTGGTTAGTCCATAGGTGTCATCAATTATCAAAACCAAACTTGGACTTTCAACGGTCCACAGAACATGGCCCAGTGGCGGCCTGGCCTGCTAAAAGCCCAACACCACAAACCTAAATCTCTTCCCCTCCTCTCCCACCCAAATAGCCGCACGTGACCCCCCTCCCCCGCGCCGCACTGCTCCTCTGTGTGAGACCATGAGACCACGGCCTTCCCTTCCCTCGCGTAGCTTCCAGTCTTCCACGCACTCCCTTCCCTCTCCTCGCCGGCCACCACACTCTCTTCCATCTACTTGCCGCACTCCCTTCCCTGTCCTCAGCGGCCGTCGCATTCCCCTGCGCATCTGTGTGGAGCACTGGAGCCAAGCTGGAAAGGTGAAGCATCACCAGCGCCCACCTCCCCTCACCGCCCCCAGCACCGGTGGATGAGCACGACGAGGAGCCCGGTCGCCTCCTCCAATCCACGCACCGTCGCCCCCTACTCACGAGTCGCGAAGCCACCACCCTTCTCCCTTGTTCCCTTTCTTCTCTACTTCCGGCCATGGGAGCTCCAACTTCGACCTCGAGCGCAGCGGCTGAGTTTGCTGGAGCGTCGTTGCCAGCCTCGACCTTTTCCCTCCGTCGTGATGCGGGCGGCTCTCCCCCTCCATCCCCTTGCGGTGGTGAGCCGGCGACTCAGTTGCGTGGGGTGGATCTCGGGCCGGCCCGACTTGCTCTGTGGGCCATGCCTCGTGGGCCGGCACGGCATGAAAAACGGCCCACAGGGCCGTGCCTGGGCCGAAGGTCAAGCCTGTGGGCCAGAGAGACACGGCCCGGGAGGCACGACATGCCGTGCCGGCCTGACCCCCCTTCAGGCCATGCTAGGCCGTGCCGGCCCGTTCGCCATCTATACCTGTTGCCTCCTGGACACCCAAATATGTAAGAAATATTTTCATGCGTGATACACACGTTTTTATAAAAACTATTTCAAATGCAATGAGAATATTAATTGAATTCTCGATATACTAATTCATAGTGTTACAACTGTTGTGTTGAAACCATGAGATTAAAAATGTGTATCGAAAGTGAATGATTTAATCATCTATACGTCCAAATTTTCAGAGTTGACGTGACACTCTTAAAAGTGATGCAACGAAATATATCACTGAGACCGGCCTTACTTAGCGAAGTTGTACGCGCTCGAGCGCAGTTCACCACGTTGTCTCGCGTTATAGGACGATCTAAAACACACGAATTTGGAAAGGATGCGGTACACACGAACACACAAGAAGTTAATGGAGTATTTTTTTTATTCACTATATATTTTGGTGATTGGCATATCAATGCAAGCTAGCTAGGTCGTAGCTGCATGGATACATTTGTTTGAGGCCCTTTCAATATGGACAGCAGCACTTCCATGGCTGAACATGTTTATTGCAGTAACCGCCATTCTTAGCAGGGAAGTTGTACTCCTGGCAGACTTTGCCGCAGTGAAATGGCGTGCAGTATTCAGGATCGTATGGAAAGCAGAACGGCGGCTTCAAGCCGAGGTGAATGCCTGCAAGAAAAAAAGTTACTCGATCCGTTATATATCGTTGATTAATTAATATAAGGGACTTCGGCCCTGTTTAGATTCTTTCCAAATTCCAAACAAAATGGTCACAACAATTTTTGCACATGTGCATAGAACATTAAATGTAGATAAATCTTTTGCATGTTAACACAGTTTGTGCAAAACCCACGAGACAGAATCTTTTGAGCCTATTTATGCCATGATTGGACACTTATTGCAAAAAATTCTCCGCTACTACAATGTCTAAATTCTAAATTTTTTTCTTCTAAACGAGGCCTTAGTATAATACTGTAGTCATGATATACAACTGAACTCTCAAAATCTGTACATATAATAATAATATATATCTTATCTACTGTATTTTTAATAAAAAAGGAACGAAGATATCTTCGGAACACCATCCCTTGATCACCCGATCATAGGTGGGCTGTTGACTGGGCCTCTCCCATGCATTCACTAGTACAGAAAAGCTCTACGCAGGTGCTAGGAAAATATTTTTGCAGGCGGTACCCGTTAACGGACTCCACCAGAAAAAACGGTGGGGCCAGTGTTATGAACCGCCAGTGCAAAGCCATTTGCTCCGGCGGTTTTCTTAAAGAAACTGCCAGTAGAAATAGTGAACTGCCAGTGAAAATCCATTTGTACTGGCGGTTGACTTAACTGAACCGCCAGTAGAAATAGACTGTTTCTACTGACGGTTTCTTTAAGAAAATCGCCTGCACAAAGTGTAATTCACAGGCGGTTCCTTAAGTGAACCGCCTGTACTAAGTCTGCTATAAACATCTCTTCTTCCTTCCCGACCCGAACAGTCACTGGCAGCCAACTTCTATTGGAGGCGATTTTGGAGGTCCACACTTCACTAAACACAAGGGGAGAGGTTTTGATCTTCATTTCTTGGAAGGAGATTGGTAAAAAAGGTTAGTTTACATACCTCTTACCTCTTTTTAACCATTCTTTGCTCCATTTAGCCACTTTTTGGATCTAGGGTTTCACCATGAGTTAGGGGAGAAGAATAGCTAGGTTATTGTCTTTTTCTCCTCAAATGAGGTTGCTCAACATGGTTAGATGAAGTCTCTCCTCTCTCTCTTGTCAAGATTGCTTCTTAGTTTAGTTTCTCCTCTCTCTCAACATGGTTAGTTCTCTCCTCCATTAATGGTGTGTTCTTATCTATGTATGAAGAGAGAAAGATAATGTCTTTTATTTAATTTGTTAGTATATCTTTATGTTTATTCCTTGTTTCTCTCCTTTTATATCTCAATTTATATTATCAGCTACGTTTTAATCATATATTTATCTTTTTCGGTGCATATTAAGTAGTTTTAATTGCATTATAAAATAATATAAGCATTTAATATATGTTTGCATGACTTTACATGTGTAGTATGATTTACATGATTTAATGAAAGATTACAATAGTAAATGGACACATGCATGTGCAGTATGATTTACATGATTTAGTGGAAGATTATAATAGTAAATACCTCTTTTTCCTCCCCAACCTAAGCAGTAACTCGCTACCAACTTCCATTGGAGGCGATTTTGGAGGTCCACATTTCACCAAATATAAGGGGAGAGGTTTTGATCTTCATTTCTTGGAAGGAGATTGCTAAGAGAGGTTAGTTTATATACCTCTTACCTCTTTTTAATTTATATACCTCTTACCTCTTTTTAACCATTCTTGCTTCATTTAGCCACTTTTTGGATCTAGGGTTTCACCATGAGTTTAGGGGAGAAGAGTGGCTAGGTTATTGTCTCTCCTTTCATTTAATTTGTTATTTTTACAGGTAATGATGGATAGGTCATACTGGATGTATAAGTTACCAAGAGTCGATCCATCATATATACCTGAGGTCAACAGGTTCATTGATGCTGCTAAGAACCATGTTAGGAGAACAGACAAGCACATATATTGTCCGTGCACAGACTGCAAAAATATTGTTGTGTTTGATGACACAGAACCAATCATTTCTCATCTGATCTGTCAAGGATTTATATAGGACTATTTGATTTGGACTAAGCATGGAGAGGGTAGCTCTTCACCTTATATAGCTGGAAACAGTGAGAACATCGACGCCGATGGTCTAGATAAGTTTGTACGAGGAACACAGCAGCCTCGTACCTAGAGTGAATATGTTGTGCCAAATGTTACTGATCATGATTTCATTGGAGAAAATGTAGACGACAGAACTGATCATGTTCTACCAGATGTTACTGAGGAAGGCAGCAGAAGAGCCTTTTTACGATGAGTCGAAGGGTTGTACGAAAGAGTTCACGATGCTGCGGTCTTTGATGAAGTTGTTGATGGTCAAAGCTAGATATGGTTTCTGTGATGCTGGCTTCGATGCGTTCTTGAGTATTCTCGTAGACATGCTTTCAAAAGGAGAACAACGTGCCTGCTAACACGTACTACGCAAAGAAGCTAATCAGTCCGCTTACTATGGGTGTCGAAAAGATCCACGCCTGTAGAAATCATTGTATCCTTTATCGAGGTGATGATTATAAAGACTTGGAGAGCTGTCTAAATTGTGGCGCAAGTAGATACAAGACGAACAAAGACTATCGGGAGGAAGAGAAGATAGCCTCAAAGTCTACAACAGGTAAGAGGAGAAAGAAAGCCCAACAGAAGACCCAATAGAGTTCAAAACCCTCAAAGAAAGAAAAAGAGGAAGTAGACTACTATGTGCAGAGAAAGATTCCTGCTCTGGTGATGTGGTACCTTCCCGTGGTTGATCGATTGATGTGCTTGTTTGCAGACCCTGAGGATGCCAAACTTATGAGTTGGCATGCTTCTGAGGAGCACAAAGACGATGGAAAGCTAAGACATCCAGCTGATGGCAAGCAATGGCAAGATTTCAATGCAAACCACCTAGAATTTGCTAAGGAACCAAGAAATATTAGGTTTGCTCTAAGTATGGATGGAATGAATCCATTTGCCGAGAGGAGCAGCAAGCACAGCACATGGCCGGTGATCCTCACCATATACAACCATCCTCCATGGTTGATGCAGAAGTGAAATACTTTTTGCTAACACTTCTTATTTCTGGACCTACACAGCCTGGAGTTAACATGGATGTATTTCTGGAGCCCTTAATGGAGGACATGAAAAAATTATGGGAAGAAGGTGTCCAAATGTTGGACGAGTACCGCAAAGAAACATTCACACTGAAAGCAGTTATATTTGTTACCATCAATGATTACCCTACTCTATTCGTGCTATCCGGGCAGTTCAAGTGGAAGGTTGGTTGTGTAATATGCATAGATGAAACAGCTTGCGTGTACCTAGATGAATCAAACAAGCTAGTGTACATGAGGCACAGGCGCTTCTTACCAAAAGGACACAAGTTCTGCTTGCGTAAGATGGATAAGTACTTCGACAATATATGGATGAACTACATTCTACTGCTCCATCAGGCAACCCTTTGCTCCTTGGCAGGTGCTCCTCACCATATACAACCTTTAGCTAACTATTCTACTGCTCAATCAGGTAACAGCAAAGGTCAAAGAGTTCTTGAAATTGTCAAAAACATTAAGTTCGTTTTCAGGAAGAAGACAAAAAATAGAAAAGCCAGAAAGAATGTTAAGCTTGCTCCAGGGGTTACATTTAAGAAGATGTTAGTTTTCTGCAAGCATTTACCATATTGGAAAGAGTTGGACGTATGACACGCGATCGATGGCATGCACGTTCAGAAGAATGTGTTTGAGAGCATAGTTGGCATCTTGCTAGACATGAAGAGTAAGACAAAGGAAGGACTGAAATCACGTCTGGACATGGTAAACTTAGGCATAAAAAAGGAACTTCACCCTATTCCTCTAGAAAATAGGAAGTACCACCTCCCAGCAGGAAGCTACAACCTCAACAAAGATGAGCAACATGGGATGTGTGTGTGCTGGAAGCATTTGAAAGTTCTATCTGGATTCTGCTCCAACTTAAGGAGTATTGTGTCAATGAAAGACCTTACGCTTACCAACTACAACTCACATGATTGTCATGTCATGCTGACTACTTTTCTCCCTCTTGCCATCAGGGCTATAAAGCCAGTGTTCTTAAAGATGGAAATCACAAGGTTGTGCTACTTATTCAATAAGATCTCACAGAAGGTAATTGACCGTGACAAGTTGCCATCTCTTCAGGAATTCGCAGTGGAGACATTGTCACAGCTTGAGATGTGTTTCCCTTCGTCTTTCTTCGATATAATGGTACACCTTATGGTGCACTTGGTGGCACAAATAGAGGCATTGGGTCCCATGTATTTGCATGAAATGTGGACGTATGAGCGTTTCATGTCAATATTGAATGGCTATGTTTCAACTCGTGCTTGTCCTGAGGCATCGATGATAGAGGGGTACTTGACCGAAGAGGCCATTGAGTCCAAAGGTCCTTTCTGCAATAATGTCCTAAAAGACCACATTCCAATAGGTTTGCCTCCGACACGACATGAGGGTAGGCTGCATGGACGTGGTAGGATGGGACGGAAATCATTCATCCCTTCAGATTACAAAATAGTCCTTGAGGCACACCATAGCATCCTACAACAGCTATCATTAATTGACCGTTTCATCGAGCAACACATTAATGAGCTTCGCGAACACAATCATGGATGCACAGATGATTGGGTAATGAAAGAACACAAACATCGGTTTACCACATGGCTAAGTGAGCAGCACATTCCAAATGGGGAAACAATTGAGGAAAAGACTATCAAGAAGTTGGCATCGGGACCATCACGCTAGGTCACGACATGGCAAACCTATGACATTGGTGGCTTCACGTTTTGTACCAAATCCAAGGACCAAAAGAGCATAGCACAAAACAGTGGTGTTCGGTGCCAGGCCTTAGATGATGAAACTGGTGAAATCACTACTTACTTTGGCTTCATTGAGGACATATGGGAACTTGATTATGGTACATTCCAGGTCCCCGTGTTTCGATGCCAATGGGTTGAAGACAAACATGTCACAGTCGATAGCTATGGGCTCAGAGTTCTTGATCTAAGTAAAGTAGGTTACAAAGATGACCCGTGGATCCTTACTAACCGTGCTGCACAGGTTTTCTATGCTGAACAGGTCCTTTCCAAGAATGAGAAGAAAAGCACCGACAAGCCGAAGCATGTAGTTTTTCCCGGAAAACAACAAGCTATAGGAGTTGACGATGTAACTGATCTGGAGGATTTTAACCAATTTAATGAAATGTGTGTCTTTAAGGACCATCCAATCAAGATAAAGAATGTTGAGCGAAGCATCCCACAAAATTTGCTGCCATGGGTGCGCCACGATGGAGAAGGAAGAACAGTAGCAGGATAGCTAGGATCATGTGTCTTGTAATGCATTTCTGATATATTTTGTACCCAATATAATGCTACCATTTATCTATTCAACATAATTATTATGTTCCCCACCATCATGGGTGACAATATATGTCAACCAACTCGTATGCTAACTTAACACTAGCTAAACCCTAGCTTAACCCTAGCTACACCCTATCCTAACCCTAGCTTAACCGTAGCTAGACCCTAGCTACACCCTAGCTAAACCCTATCCTAACCCTAGCTTAACCCTAGCTAAACCTAGGTAAACCCTAGCTAAACCCTAGTTAGACCCAAGCTAAACCCTATCCTAACCCTAGCTTAACCCTAACTAGACCCTAGCTAAACCTTATCCTAACCCTAGCTTAACCCTAGCTAGACCCTAGCTACACCCTAGCTAAACTCTATCCTAACCCTAGCTAAAACCTAGTTAGACCCTAGCTAAACCCTATCCTAACCCTAGCTTAACCCTAGTTAGACCCTAGGTAAACCCTAGCTTAACCTGAGCTTAACCCTAGCTAAACTCTATCCTAACCCTAGCTTAACCCTAGCTAGACCCTAGCTACACCCTAGCTAAACCCTAGGAAGTTTGCAAAACCAATGAAATAATGCATAAAATAATATATATTATTTATATATAATGCAGATAACTTCATTAGGAAACTAAAAAAAAGAACCACTACTTTTGAAGCTACCAAAACCAAGATATGAATACTCAAAGATATTCTACACAAATACAAATAATTAATCAAAAAACATTTGTACTGGCGGTTAGCAGTGTAAACCACCTGTACAAACCATTTGTACTGACGGTTTTTTTAAGTTAGACGCCAGTACAAATTGTCTCCTATATATGCCGCCATCCCCATTCGAAAATTTTCTAAGTCTTGGAGTTTCCAGTTTTGAATCAAAGCGCCGTCAGGCTGCCAAAATTTCGAGCGCCGCCGCCACCACCTCGCCGTCCGCGCCTCTCCGTGCTCGTGCCTCGACGTCCACGCCTCGCAGTGCCCGTGCGTCGCCGTCCGTCCGCGCCTCGCCGTGCCTGTGCCTCGCCGTCCGTCCGTACCTCGCCGTGCCCGTGCCTCGCCACCACCTCCCTCTCCCCACTTTCTTGCTCATCTCCGGTGGAGGCACGGCAACGGCGGCTCGAGGTCAGGCGGCGGCTCCTTACTCCTCATCCTCGGCGGCCGCACACGGTAGAGGCACGCGTGGCGGTTCTCGACGGCGGCGCACGGCGGTTCTCGGCGGCGGCCAGTCGGCACGCGCGCTGCGCGGTGGCCGTGGGGCCCACCTGGCTGGGACGCCGTGGCCGGCGCAGCGCGCTCGCGCCCACGCGCGCGCAGGTGGGCCGATTGGCCTGTTGGTTGCGCGCGCAGGATTTTTTTTTCTATAGTCAAAATTAAATTATATGGCTAATAAAAAAATAAATAAACAACTAATATATTATAGTTAAAATGGGTAGCAATAATACAAATTAACTACTAATTAATATTTATAAATTAGCTATTAGTTATATTAACTTTACATATATTTAGAAATTGAGTACGAATTATAAATTAGCTAAAAATTATGAAATAACTTTATAATTTCACTTTATATTTATAAATTCATGTTGTATTATATTGTATGATATGAGTTTATATTATGTTTACAAATTTCAATTTATATTTATAAATTCATGTTGCTTTATATGATATGAGTTTTTTTTTATAATTACAATTAAGTTAAATAGCTAATAAAAATGAAATTAGCAATATCCATAAGTTTTTACTTTAGTTTAATTAGAAATATGATTTTTTAATTAGTTTAGCAATATATAGTTTTTTCAATTAGTTCCAAGAAGCTTCCAGCTATAGTCTGTATTCTTTGTGGTTATATACATGTGTAGAGCCAAATCAAGATGCTATCAATTCGAAGCGAAAGTCCAAGTTATTTGCCTTTGTATATGTTAGAACAATTCCGCCATGAGTTCTCCAAACAAAGACCAAGGACAAGGGTCGTCCCATAATGATGACGAAGGACCAGGGTCCCCCCACAACGACAAGAGTGCTTCGCAAGGACTTGAGGACGAATCAGAAGACGGAGGATACTACACCCCTAGCGATCCATGCCCTAGCGTCGATAGGGCGGCTCGCCGTGAAATGCAGCGTGACCCAGATTACAATCCGGAAAATGACGAGGTAACACATCCATGATTTCATGTGTTTACATTACATGATTTCGTGTGTTTACCTTCCATGATTTCATGTGTTTACCTTACATGATTTCATGTGACCTTACATGATTTCTTGTGTTTACCTTAATTACATGATTTCATGTGTGTGACCCTAATTACATGTTTTCGTGATTTCATGTGCCAACATATAGGAGGTGTTGTCTCAATTCCGCCAAATTGCTGAAGAAGAAGCAGTGCCACACGGAGACGCACCTGACACAACCGAGACGACCACCGAGACTGGTTCATGGAAAAGGAAGCAGAGTGATCGGGCAAGAGGTGATAGGGGAGTGAACAAGTGGCCGGACAACACATATAGGGTTACAGAAGTCAATGCCAAAGGACAACCCGTAGCTCCTCAACCAGTGCCAGCTAAGTTTTGAAACGCTATTGGTTTCTTAGTTAGGGATAATCTGGACTGCACAATATCTAATTGGAAGGGTGTGCCAGATGATACAAAGACAGACATGTGGAAGAAGTTTTGTACGACGTTTGTTTTCCCTCAGGGTACAGAAAACCTCATTAGGGGATATGCAACGAGGCAGATTGCGATCTCGTTTCGAAACTAGAGGTATGAGCTGAATGCAAAATACCTGAAGCAAGGGTTGGACCCGACAACAAAGTTCAAGATCACGGCAGGTCAGTGGGCTGTGTTTCAAAAGTAGAAGAATCAGCCGAAATTCTTAGCTGTGAGCCAAGCCGCTTCAGAACAAGCAAAGAAGAACGTGTGCCAGCACCACCTTAGCTTAGGTGGCTATGACCGTCAGCTAGAGAAATGGAGAAGAGAAGAGGCTGAAAGGAAGGCGGCGGGGTTGCCGGTACTGTCTGAGCAAGTTGGCGAAAGGAGCGCGAATTGGCTTCGTGCTCGAAAACCTAGAGAAATAACAGATACCGGGGCGTCCTTTCATGATCCATTGGTGGAAGAAGCTTCAAAGAACATCTATGCGGTGGTAGCTAAGTTAAAGAAAGGATCATTCAGGCCACAGAGGGAGAAGGACACCCTTACTGTTGCTCTGGGTAAACCCGAGCATCCTGAACGTGTACGAGGCATCTCATCCAGGAAGGGATGGAAAGAAGGATTTGGTCCGGAGTGGGAGAATATGTACAAGAAACGCGATCGATACAAGGAACAAATGAAGAATTATTTTGAGGAAGAGGCCAAGAAGGACTTCAAACAGATGCTGTCTGCAATGCTAGCTAACTCTGATCCTGATTGGTGCAGCAATTGGCGAGCGTGGTGTCCAATCAAAAAATGACGACCACTCAAGCTCCGCCCCAGATGCTGCTCGTCCCAGCAACTGATCAACAGATAATGAGTCCAGTGATTAAAAGCAGTGTCGCGTCTACGGCCAACAAGGTTCGCTATCCAGTTGATGACATCAATAGGCCAACACCTTGTTCCCTAGTAATAAGGTACGGTTTTAATAATAATCATATAAGGGAAGTGGCCAGTGGCCTTGTGATCCCAGGACGCAGGTACCATAACAGCGACATTTCAGAGGACTACTGCAAGATAGAAGTCTCGATGGTCGTCCAAGTATATGAGGACGACATGCTAGACATCGTAGGCCCAGAGGGTATTGGGAAACTCGGCCAGGCTGTCAAAAATTTCATCCTGTGGCCTCGACGAGACGTCCAGTTGACTCAGGAGCAGCCACTAACTCAGGAGTCTACACATGCCAAGTAATCACATGGCCACTCTCTGCCACCATCACGTCCCCACTCCTTTCCTGTCGACCCACCATCACCTGGACACGCTCTTCCTGACCAACCATCACCTCATCTTTCTGACCCACCATCACCTTGTCTTCCTGACCCACTATCACATAAGCAACAAACTCCGCCACCACCGCTGCCTACCCATCCACACTCTTCTCCACCACCCAAAGAATCCGAACAGTTGTTTATGACTCTACCAGCACCATCGCCGCCTAAGAAAAGGAAATTCCTGATATCCAAATTGGTTTCCCCATATGAACCGAAGAAGAAAGCTGCTGGTATGGCTCTATTTATGAAAGGAATTAGAAAGTCTCGCACGACACGTACCGTTGACTTGGCTGAGCACGAGAAGGCAGCAAAATGGATCATATAGATTAGAAAGCCAACGAAGAAGGATTACGAACATGTCCCAGATGAATACGTGTTTACCAACCCTCTTCTCAGTTGGCGGCGACTAACAAGCATCCCTGCTGGTATAAAAAGGATGCACGACTGGTACATGAGAGCTTCTCACGCTGGCATCGACTCGATAACTGTAAGTATACCATTAGAGGCTTTTCTTTGTCCCCACAATACATCCATGATCAGCTTCGAGGACCTCTGGTTGATGATGAATCTCAAAAGACTCGATGTACAGGTCATCACGTTGTTTGCATTGTAAGTACACTGATACCTATTACACATATGGTTGTGTTGTTATTATTTTGAGTTGTATGAACAAGTTTGAGAATCTCTGACATCGATCGATATCATCTTGCAGAATGCAATATGATGAGCAGGAGAATCGTGCTAATAGAGACGTAAGCAAATTGATTGGGTATCTCAATTCAATAAAAATATACGAGGACGAGCATACATTCAGGATCGGACCGGGACACGATGACTTAAAGGGCTTGGAAGAGGAAGAAGCAGCCGCGAAACTGGTGGACATGCAGAAGGATTTTGAAGCCAAATATGCCGTCTACATTGGGAACGCACTGAAGAAGTGGAGGCACAGGCAAGTCATAATTGCTCCGTACCAATTTGGGTAAGTACTTTGAGAGTACACATACATTACGACATCATTAATATATAATTTCAATACACATGCATTCACAAATTTGATTCATGCAGGGACCACTGGATCTGCTTTTATATTTATCCAAGACAGGGACGGATGGTGGTCTATGACTCCGCAGACTACGATCCCATAACATATGCAGCATTCCTGACCATCATAGAGCGGTAAGCCAAGATGTGTATGCATGCATATATACTTTTATTGATATGAGCTTGAGATTAATTAACTTTGATGATTAATTCGAGATCATAGGTGTTGGCGGTGGTACCAGGCGAAAAAGGGAAAGCTCGATAACCCCAGCAAACGGGGGAAGCCAATGGATATAATTCATGATTACCCGGTATGTAAACTTATAAATAAATGTGTCATACATATATATATGCTACACATGTGACATATAAGACAATATATAATGTTGACAACTTTGTCTGTTATATATAGTGCCATAAGCAACCAGTCGGATCAGTCCACTGTGGATTCTACATGTGCAAGTTCATGAGAGTGAACGGACGATACGTCAACGACCCTCAGGTAATACACAAGCAACAATCTGTCATTAAAGTTCAAATTAATGTGTAATAATCAAGTTAAAAAAATATGATGTTTATACAGGGACAGGGATGTAAGATAGAAAGGGGAAAGAACATGTCAGAAGAAACTTTGCTGGGCATCGTCGAGGACTTGTGCAATTTCATGATGAAAGAAGTCATATCATTCGACGGAAAATATCACTATGCTACCGGTATCTTAGCACAGCCCAAGTATAGAGCGCTAACAGACATTGGTAGGCTAAATCTTCAGCGTGAAGATTACTAGGGCATGGAACCATGTGAAAACTTTGATGTATATGTGTGTATATGTCTATATTATATCAATATCACATGTGATGTAAAAACTTAGAAGTGTATAAATATGTGTGTACATATAATTAATTAATTGCATGTTTGTATATATGTATTGATAATGACCCTATAATAGGACCTAGTATATTCAATATTATATTATATTATAATATTAAAAAAACAGGATACAGCCTATTCTGAAAAAAGGTGGGAAAATAACACAGGCGGTCAGTTAAATGAACCGTCTGTAGAAAACAGTTTCTACAGGCGCTTGTAGAAAACTTATTTCTACTAAACCGCCAGTAGAGAGAGCGATTTCTACTGGCCTCTTCCACTGGCGACTGCGAGAAATGCCTATACAAATGCGTTTTCAACCGCCAGCAGGGAGCTTTTCTGTACTAGTGATTGCCAGCTATGACTTTGCCAACTAAGTTAGAATTTATTTATGATCAAATAGTCTTTTTATTTAGGATTAAATAATCTTTTTAAGTTGGCTCTTGTTGCAAGCCCCATGTTATGGCAAATTATGTTGCTACCTAAAGAGACCCTATGGGATACTTCTATCATACTAGGTCGGGTCGGATGTGCGACCTTATAAACTTACATGTGTCACAACGGCGTGTATAGCTTATTTTGTGGATACCTAGTAGACATGTCGCACAGAAATTTTTTCAAACATCACGTCACATTTTCATATATAATTTTCTTGGGAAGGTCGGATTAGACTTAGTGTTGTATCTAGACGTGCTCTGATCTAACTCGTATGGCCCGTAAGGCTTTAGATTTATTCAATGGTTGTGTCATGCTTCCCAATTTGTTTTGGAAACAAATTGTTGCTCTAACTCATATAGACATGGGAGAGTGTGAGGAGGAACCTGCACGAAAAACTCCATACTTTAATATAGAACTAGGTAACGTGCCCGTGCGTTGCTACGGGATAAATAAACTTTTATGCTTAAAATATATGGATCGCACGATAAAATTATAAAAAATAAACACTGATTTAAAATAACATTTAGTCCAAATGGCAAATTAGCATAATCATGGAATATTATAAGGGTTCATCACAACCAATTTATATTATAATGATAACACGATGCTTCAGGTTCATAAAATCTACTGTATAGATTTTTCCGTAATTCTCCTAAGGTAATGTTTTATATCGGCAGGAAGATATCTCCGATATCCGTTTATTTCGTGCGCCAATAATTCCACAAAGAAGTTCCGCCGCATCTCCATACCATTCTATACATATGTTCGAAATAAATGCAAATATTATACATACTGTATTCTTTGAACAACCTCACAAAATTTTGAATCAAAGTATGTTATACTCACCATACAAATTTTTGCGGCATTGGGTCTACCCCACGCTGACATATACTGTAGAACAAGGAATCCACTTAAGCGTCTGTGAAAAAATTCATCATCAGTAACATAGAGACATAGTTAAATCATAAGTGTTATATTAGAGACCATGACTCTGAGTTAGTTACCTATCTATGTCATCTGTAATATTTTTCTTACGGATGAATTTTCATTTGAAGATATACTCTTTTCATCCAGGAATATATTCGCTCATTAAGAGCTGATAGAAATGGTTAAATCCAAGAGTTTGTCTGGCATACATCAGTGCCGGTGTGTCTTTACACCAGTCCTCAATTGGTCTAAGATCAATCATAGTAAGCTCTTTCTTCCGCTGATCAAAAACATATAGCATATATTTACCAGTACACAACCATGACAAAAGGAACTGCAAACAGATATCAATCAATTAGCATAATATATATGGGAGACAAGTAATCAAGCAGTACCAAACGACTTACGAATCTGCACTGTGCTAAGCTGTATTCCATCTTCTCACATACACCAATCGCTTCAACCTTTTCTTTCGTACTATATTTTTTACGAAATTCTGGTATTTTTGTCAAATCACATATTTTCTTGAATAAAAGGATACAGTGTTAGGATTAGTAAAATTTTGATTATTTTAAAATAAAATTATAATTAGAATGGCAACCATTAATATAAAGTAATATAACAGTATAATAATCAATTATGAATAAGTGCTTACACAGAAGCGCAGGTCCATGTGATGCTTCGTAATACTACTGTATTGTTTCAATGTTTTGTACTCTCGAACCGCCTGAAACCGGATACCTAAGTTGAAACAATCGGAAGAGATACCTCGATCCGTCATTAACAACTCTTGTAGGTTCTTCACAGTTAGAGCAATCCTATAGGGATAAAAACCTTTAACCCAAGGCCTCCTGCGGAGTATTAGACAGAGATGGTGGTTATCATCATAAAAGAGGGCACATTATAATTAAAATAATAAAGTAACTAAAAGTAACATGTAACTTACTTAAGCGTCGCTTCACCCTCAATTGCCATGACATAGTCACAGAGTAATTTAATTATCTCTTCTTTGTTCATTTCCATATCTTTCATAGCATGGAATGCCCAAAACTCTTCGGGATCTTGATCAGAATGGACTTGTGAGGTTTCAGCCTCCCCCGAATGCTTCCTCTTTTTTGTGGAAGCTTCATGCATATTTGGATTCTCTATTATGGTACAATCTCTTGGGCTTCCAATATTATCATCACTGTCAAGATATGGAAACCCCTTTCATTTATTTAGATCTGACGATAGCAAGATGGCCGCAAGCTTGTGTCTAAATTCTCTCATATCATCCTGCACGATAGTATGACCATCATTAATTATAATTAAAAAATACCCACATCTAGTGCACACTCAGGACTTGGGGTAAGATGCATAGTCCATAGCGATGTACCTGATTGAACTCGTCTGACAAACCGTTCCCAGTCCAATACTCTATAAAGGTTATTAAGAATAAACCACATGAACAACTACGGGAAATAGAGGTTTAGACACTCGTTAGCTAAAATAGGTCAAAGACGTGTAATATTACACGTATATGACACATGCTTTTTCTGACATACCCATCCTTTTGTAGTCGAGGTTTGCCGCGGAAGATCTCCTTAAATGGCCACATATCAACTTCAAGATCCTTAAATGGCCATATATTGAGCGGGGGATATCTCCCCTGGTCATATTTCCGGTTTTTTGAACAGCTCTTCCCGCGGGTCAGGTGGGCCCGGATGGAAGGCGTGCTCGTCCTTTCGAGTGGACAGCGCAGTAGGCGCCTTTTCCATTCTTGCGTAGCCCATCGTCAGGCGCTCGGACTGTCACAGTCGGAGTTGATAGGTCCCGGCGGAAAACGGGGCGGCGCACCGTAGACCATACCGTGGAGGACAGGTGGTATGGCCGTCAGGGGCGTGTGAAGCACAGTCGCGTCGAGAGTCTCGCCTGATGGGACAGTGCTTGTAAAGTGGTCAGAGAGATCTCTTGTGGTCCAAGATTGCTCCGCTGACATCACCTGTGCCTTGGATGCCTTTGCGAGATTGCGCTCGAGGGGGATAGGGAAGCTCGGGCGAATCGGAGATTTGGGGCGCCGAGGGTGCCGCTCTCCCGAGCTCTCCCGGGGAGGCTCGGGCGCTCGGGCCGCTCTCCCGAGCTCTCCCGAGGAGACTCGGGCGAGTCGGAGATTTGGGCGCCGTGGGTGCCGCTCGCCCGAGCTCTCCCGGGGAGGCTCGGGCGAATCGGAGGTTTGGGCGCCGAGGATGCCGCTCTCCCGAGCTCTCTCGAGGAGGCTCGGGCGAATCGGAGGTTTGGGCGCCGAGGATGCCGCTCTCCCGAGCTCTCCCGAGGAGGCTCGGGCGCTCGGGCGCTCTCCCGAGCTCTCCCGGGGAAGCTCGGGCGAATCGGAGACTTGGGCG
The DNA here is from genome assembly GCA_038502445.1 of Eremochloa ophiuroides. Classification (NCBI taxonomy): domain Eukaryota; kingdom Viridiplantae; phylum Streptophyta; class Magnoliopsida; order Poales; family Poaceae; genus Eremochloa; species Eremochloa ophiuroides. The sequence goes on along the minus strand of JAHLJS010000007.1, from coordinate 79,487,184 downwards.
CTGAGGACGCCGCTCTCCCGAGCACTCCCGATGAGGCTCGGGCGGTCGGGCCGCTCTCCCGAGCTCTTCCCGAGGAGACCTGAGCGAGTCGGAGACTTGGGCGCCGAGGACGCTGCTCTCCCGAGCTCTTCCCGAGGAGACTCGGGCGAGTCGGAGACTTGGGCGCCGAGGACGCCGCTCTCCCGAGCTCTCCCGAGGAGGCTCGGGCGAATCGGAGGTTTGGGCGCCGGGGACGCCGCTCTCCCGAGCTCTCCCGAGGAGGCTCGGGCACTCGGGCCGCTCTCCCGAGCTCTTCCCGAGGAGACTCGGGCGAGTCGGAGACTTGGGCGCCGAGGACGCCGCTCTCCCGAGGAGGCTCGGGCGAATCGGAGGCTTGGGCGCCGAGGACGCCGCTCTCCCGAGCTCTCCCGAGGAGGCTCGGGCGAATCGGAGGTTTGGGCGCCGAGGACGCCGCTCTCCCGAGGAGGCTCGGGCGCTCGGGCCGCTCTCCCGAGCTCTTCCCGAGGAGACTCGGGCGAGTCGGAGACTTGGGCGCCGAGGACGCCGCTCTCCCGTGCTCTCCCGAGGAGGCTCGGGCGAATCGGAGGTTTGGGCGCCGGGGACGCCGCTCTCCCGAGCTCTCCCGAGGAGGCTCGGGCGCTCGGGCCGCTCTCCCGAGCTCTTCCCGAGGAGACTCGGGCGAGTCGGAGACTTGGGCGCCGAGGACGCCGCTCTCCCGAGCTCTCCTGAGGAGTCTCGGGCAAATCGGAGCGAGCTCTCCCGATGAGGCTGTCATTAGTGGAATGATGTCGTGGGCCTCTGTACAAAATAGAAACGAATCACAGCACCAAACGCGCCCTAGCTCGGCACCTCGGCACTATCGGAGGAGGTGGGTTGGCGAGGCCGAAATCGTGTACCTCGGCACAGCAGTTGCGAGCACCGCGAAGCTCGATGTCTTCCCCTACCAGAACCGTGCCGGAAGGCCAGGAGATGGAGTCGGCTAGTGAGGATGACGACGGCCGCGCGTGGGGTGGTGACGGCTCCCGGCTGAGGGCCTCACGACGGCGAGGATGGCGCGGACGACTACGGCGCCCTCCCGGCTGAGGTAAACGCGACGGAGAGGGCAGTGCGCGGCCACGCATGGGGCGACGACGGCCCTCTCGCGTTGGGCGATGACGGCGCCCGACTGAGGGCCTGTGACGGCGAGGATGGCGGCGATGACGAGGGCGACCGGCTGAGGCAACGCGAGGGCATGCACAGCCAGGTGTCTGAAGGAGGAGGGAGGCGTCGCGGCGGCAGGGAGGAGGGAGGAGAAGCCGACTGCGAGGGCGAAGGCAAGGGCGAGGGCACGAGGGAAACGACAACAGGGAGCGCGCACCTGCTCGAGATTGTGCGCGACGGCGATGGCGAGCGGAGGGGAGCGACGCAGGGCGAGGAGATTGCCGGGGAGCGTGCACCAGCTCGAGATTGAGCACGACGGCGACGATGAGCGTAGGGGAGCGACGCAGGGCGAGGAGATTGCGGACGGGATTTTTCTGTTTTTGGTCCCGTCCCTTAATTTCGCACGGGCACGGGCGGGTCTCGGTGCATGGTTGTGACGGAGATTGCGGAGGAGATGGCTGGAGATTTGTTTCTTCCGTTGCAGGGTCGCACGGGCGTTGGAATTTTTTCTTTCCTTCGCGAGCTCGCACGGTTGATCGGCGGACGCACGACCCCAACAAATGTCGCACCAAAAAGTTGCCTCCTCTTTAGCCTTATTAGTTGTAGAGATATAGATAAAGATATTGGGCTGCATGTGCTGAAGGAAGAGTTTTGAGGCCAAACGAATTTTAAATTATTATTTTAGTTCTGCTAGTTTTAGAGCTCTGTTTTAAAAAACTTGCGTCTAACAATGATATAAAATTTTGGTGAAAAGATTGTAGACCAATCTTTAACAGGTTTAGGCACGTTAACGGTTTACCTCCCATTGCAACACAGCTGGTATTCACTAGTATATAGATCAAAGTAAGGAAATCAAGAGCTCCGAAGGTATACAAATATATATACATACCTTTTGCTTGGCAGGATGGGGAAATGATTATTACAGCCACCACGAAAAAGCATGTCGTCAACGACACGAAGGTCTTTGTCCAATTGCTGTTGAGTGCCATCAGGATGCGAAGCTATATATAAGAGAGAATGTACTTGCTATATAAACTTAGTGCTCCTTTTTCAAACAAGAGAAAATGAATGCTCCCTTGGAACGAAGGCACATTGTGTCTCAATGTGCTGGTGTTTATATATACAGAGAGGTAGGGCCTAACCAACCTCACACTTAAACGATAGTGCATGTTATATATCTTCAAGATATATATCCGGATCTTGTCATCTAACACTCCAATAATTTAATCTTTGAATATCAAATTCATATGCTATATTTATTTATAATGTGCTCCATCTCTATCATTAGTTTACTTTTTTCCTTCAGATATGCATTTACGTGCTCCTATATTTATTTTAATAATTTGTAGATAATTAGTGAATCCATATCTTGAAGCATTTCTAATCTTTCACCACCACCGCCGTGCACAAACACTATGATAAGATGCACTATTGTGGGCCGGGCCGGGAATGCATGTCACGTCCCTTTTACTTGTGGCCTCATTCATGGTAAGGACAGGAGAGCTACACTTGGGCAACGCAGGGGAGGGCTACCCGATAAGCACAATAAGTACAGTCCCAGTGATAGAAATCATAAGTAGTTTCTATGTTCGTTAATGCCTACTGCACTATATATTGTGGCAAGGGCAATCCGCAATGGTTAGTAGTACGTTGAAAACAATCCGCACTGTAGCCAATATATACCGTACACAACAGTGCCTGTATGCCACTAAATAAAACAGAGAAACACTAGCAGTCCTACAATACGTACAGTATTAACAAGATTTTCAATAATGAGCTGGCGAATAACTGTGGCGCACGCTGTCTCGATCGGGTCTCAGCTGCACGCGCGAGCCACATCATATCACGTTTTGATGCCCTTTTACTCGTGTGGTAATTCGTGGCAATGACGACAGAGCTACACTTGCACAATCATTGGTCCAGCAGCTAATAAAAATGAGTAACCGTTGCTCCTGTGTATAGTCAGATGGATCGTTAATTGCATCAGTTGCAGTTCGAACCCACCCCCATCAGTTGGATAACACACCAACGCACACGCGCCAGCCCTCAAACTCGTTTGCTTCATTTGTCAGCCCCCCCAGAATTTGAGGTTCGATATTCAATCAAGTTGGTAACATTTTTTTAAACAAAAACATTAACATGGGGTTCATTCGCCCCTGCTTATAGAAAAACAACATTGAAATGTGATTCGCTTTTTTAGATAAAAGATAGTTTATATCCGGCTTCATCTATCAACAGATAGAATTAGATCAATTATTATAAAATCCACCCAAGGGCACACAAGCAGGTTGTAAAAAACCAGCTTGCGGCCACATAGAAGAAAACCGAAACGAAAATACAGTTTTGACTAAACATGACCAATATGCCTAGTTGATAACCATCCATTGGAACTAAAAAACTACAATGCAGACGTCTCTAGATGTTGTTTGACTAGGGTCAGCTGATCCCATAGATCCTCAAGCTGCTGCAGATGTGCCCAATGCCGGAGCCAGTGCGTTCCTCTGAATAGAGCCTAAAAAAAGGATTTTGGTCTACATTTGTCAAAAACCACCTCATTCCTGGTTATCCATAGTGCCCAACAAAGCATAGATGTTACTGTTAATAACAATGAATTATACTTTTTGTTGGCCAATTTTGTCCACCTATTAAACAAATCATCTATGTCTTGGGTGGGTGACAGACCAAAAAGTATATCTACAGCGTGCCACAAGAACTTGGCATAAAAGTATTCTAAAAATAAAGATGAATAATTCCTATTCTGCCATTTCATGACAAACGTCTCGCTTGCATTTTTTTCCATAAAAAAATCCTACCCTCCAAATCCCTCGACTCCCCCCCCCCCCTCTCTCTCTCTCTCTCGATCTCTCTCCCTGATATGGAGATTGTACCAAATCTTGGAACACAACCTGGGAAATCAATGGAGCCACGTATTTCTATGTTTGAGACAACTCAAACTTTCTTAAATAAATTTATAGAAAACAATAGTATCAACATTGATGTTTCTAAATCTAGGTCTGTTGTGTAAAAAAAATATATTCAATATTATTTGGTATTATAAATGTTTGTTTTTATTAATCAAGATTAAAAGAGGCGGCCAACCACACTTATTGGCATCTCTAAATAATTTGAGAAATTAATTATAATATATAAAAAGTACCTATCGTTGAAACCACGAGGTCCACTGAGCCCGCTAAAGATCCAGCCCTTGAGTCTGGAGCCCAATCCTCGCGTTTCTGATTCTATTCTCCAATAGTTAAAATTTCTGAAGCATCAGGCCGTTTGGACACACCGATACTACTTGTTGGCTCTCTAAAGATTAATTTTACGGCACTGAAATATATATAGGTGAATTAATTAATGGATTCATTAATTTTTAGTCCACATGTAGCCTAACAAGCAACGGGTTCATTGATCGGAAAGAGAGCTAGAAGAGACTAATGGCTATTATTAGTCTATCTATCTTTTTTATGTTTAATTTTACGGCACTCAAATATATAGGTGAATTAATTAAGGATTCATTAATTTTCAGTCCACACGTTGCCTAACAAGCAATTGGTTCATTCATGGGAAAGAGAACTGTAAGCGACTAAGGCGGCATTGCTCAAGTTCATCAAAATTGAAAGAGTTCGTGTCAAAACTCCCTCCTGTACGTGCGCCCATGCATGGCTTCGATGAACCAACAACGTCACGTGGTGCTCGAGAACATCACACATCCCAGGAGAGGCGGCTGATCATCCACCACGTCAGCCAGGGTCGTGTGTGTGGCTCGTCCGCACCTTAGGTGGTGCCACTTGCTTCAATCCATATCTATATCAGTACCTTAATATCTCTCTCTCTCCCCCCCCCCCCCCTCTCTGTGTACACCCCCCCCCCCCCCCCCCCCAACAATAAAAAGGAAAAATTTCTTCTGGTTTGAGCTGTTTTTCGTCTGGTCCATTCGCTCGCCCAACCATCACAGCCGTTGTGTTTCCAGTTGCGTCCCGTCGCTGCTGGCCCACTCGTTTGCTCACGCCCCTGGCTCCCATCCCCGTCCTGTCATTCGTTTCAATAAAAAAAGTCATCGCCGCCGCGTGCCTCCTCCACAGCCAGCGCTTAAAGGACAGCGTTGCCTGCTACGGCTGCGCCTCGCCGTTCTCGCCCACTCCAATCATGCGCCCAACCTTGTTGCTCGCCCCACCTGCCTTTTCCTCTCCTCGCATGGCGAACGACCCACTCGGTTGGTCCCCATACCCCGCAGAAGCAGATGGAGGAGTCCGCCGCCACAAGGATGCGCCTCCTCCTCCTGGGGGTTTGTGCTGCTGCGACTTCTTCTGCCTTCTTCCAAGAAGCTGGCAACGCCACGTTGACTGTGGTACACGGTATCACCCGATGCTACATCTTTACAGTGAAGTCGCCGTTCTGCCAGAGTTGCGCTTCCATCAGCCAAGTAACAGGATCTACGTCTGTGTCATTGCCCCATCACCGTGCTCCCGTGGAAATTGTCTGCGTCGCCGCCCCGCTCCTCCGTGTCGGTGCCCCTCCGCCCCTTCCACAGAATCAAGTCTGCATCGAGCTCCTCCCACAGAGTCCGCATATTCGACATCTCTGGCACCAACTGCGACGTGTTCTGCCCGGACGCTCCAATGGAGTCTGCATCGGGGACGAGCTCGAACTGCCATGTCCAACGTCTCACCACCATGAAGTCATCGAGTCCTTTGCATCACAATCACAGGTATCAATCCCAATCTTGAAGGTAAGAACTCCTGTATTCTCAGTATGTTGCTGTGTTTTCTAACTTCCATTGTCCAGTCTACGCATGTTGCTTTTTTGTTTATGAATTTCCTTGGAAGATATTTCCTTGGCTGAAAAGCATATTCCGCGGTGAAACCAAGTTGAGAAGAATCCAGTAGACACGAGAGATCAACATAGCGAAGCAGGACCCACTCGGCCAAGGGGGTGGGTCGGCCGACCCAGGCCCAGGTCGGCCGACCTAGGGCCCCACCTGTCAGCCCCAAGCTTCTACGTCGGTTCCTCCACTGCCTTGGGGTTTTGATCTTCACCATTGATTAAAGTCAGTTTGATCCGAGGACTCTCGTGCATCCCACCGGCCTATATAAGAAAGCCCCTGGCCCCTAGATCTAGGGCATCAATTAGTTCAATCAAGCATTGGTCAATCATTCTATCAAGTCATCAGAGCTAGAAACCCTAGTTCTCACTAGAGCTCCATCATATCTAGAGCATAGCTACATATGTTAGAATTAGAGGGGGGCAAACTTCGCTTGGATTCCAGATCATGTCGGGAGCATGGCTTGGCAGAGCCTTCTATAAGCTCTCTTGTGCATCTTTCTGTATTTACTTTGCTAGTTACAATGGATTGAACATTACTGTATATATTGTTTATGTTCTCAATATGCAACTCATTGTCTACTCTGATTATATGCTTAGTATAGTTAGAATGTCTTTATATTCAAACACAAGATCTTATAGCGCTCGCTCTTTGGTACCATGGGTGAGTGTCCGACATTGTGTAAGCGTGGTGCTTATACGTTGTTTGCCTGCGGATGCACCCTATATTTCGGGTCATGTGGTAGATCGAGGATGTGCTACTTCCGTTGAGTCCTTTGTACTCCACTCCCCGAATGTAGGTCTAGTAGGACATATTTACGAAGGAAGTCTTGCTTTGTTTCTGATATTTCTTAGTAACATCCAATGTGAGTAGATATAACGTATTCTTGCCATGATTACTAGATGTAATTGCACTAATCTTAGTATACCCTGACAATATGGTTTAGAATGACTTAAAAATATTTCTCTATTTCTGCCTAATCCATGCTAATGCCCAGATGGGGAGTGCTCTAAGTTAATTACATTATATAAGACTTTATGTTATCATTATTTATTATCATTTATCGTGTGACTTATCCTTGTTATGAGTAATTAAATAGATCATATATGGTTAATTCTCCACTGCATGTGCAAGTGAGTCATCATATTCCTACACAAGCAAACCCTTCCCGGTGGTATAATATAAATCAACAACCCTGGAATAATATTGAGTAAAATGCTACAATGGTATAATTATCTATGCGCTTGCAGATACCTAGTATTCATATATTTATTTATATTGTCTCTCTAGTCACTTGCACTAGTAAGAACTGCTTAGTATTATTCTAAGTAGTATTCAAACATATCTCTTATACTAACGCTAGGGATGACAACCTATGGATAGGATGTTGTTCAGAGTAGCGACGTTAGAAGTGTCAACAGCCAGGACATAGCTCCCCACCAAACTCAGAGACCTTGGCCGCACACGTGCCTCCCCTGACGATGAGATAATTAGGTTCTATCCTCTTCATTGTGCTGGTTTAATTACTCGGCTACTTCCTGTGATTGGAGATAGATTTGAATGGACTAGGTTTGGTTTTTGCGATCATCTTGGTAGATAATTGATTTAGGAAGTTTCAAAGATCCTGACGTGATTGTCCTAAAATTGATTCTCCTGCCCCTTTGTTTTTCTATGCATATATTAGATTCATGATTGTTGATGCTCCTTGTCAGGTATCAAAATTAAGGGTACCCACTTCAACGCAAAAACAATCACTCCCTGGCTAAAATCTGGCCCAAACTATTTACTAAGAGAGGGCCCAGGCACACAGGAAAGACACACGACCCACTAAGGCCTAGCCAAAAACTCGCCCAAGGAGGTCGCGCCCTGACCCTTAGGCACACTCGACCCCTCGGGCGTAAATTTCCGCCTCCCCTGTGCCTCCAACAAACGAGCTCGGGAAGGAACACCCACGGGCGAGATTCTTCGTCTCGCCCGACCACCTAGCTGACAGGCTTGGGAAAAGCCCCCCTCGGGTGCTCATTCTCCGCCTCGCCCGAGCCCCCGGGTGACGTCAGCATAACCCCTTGCGCCCGAAGGAGTCCCCGTTCATCGTTTAGGTCGCCATCATAAAAGTGGACACAGTCACATCATGTGGACCCACTGGCACGTCTGCCCCGTTCGAGCGCACATCCGCCGTACCCACCGCTGCATACGGTCTAACACAATGTCGGATCACCTCACCGCTCTCCATACTGCCACAAGGGCAGGCTTACAGGGTACAGCTTCACCCAATCCCCCTGAACGACATGGGGCGGTCACGATGCGATGACTGTCCATTTTCAAGCCTTGTGCGCATGCCTCAGCCAGGGTCAAGACATTCGTCACTATTATGCCAACTCCCGTCACAGTGTCGGTCACCTGCCTGAGCGCCCATCGTCTGGGAAGCACCTTCTCCGAAGGGCTGTACGCCTGAGGGGGTGCGCCCAAGCTCACACAGGCCACCAGGACAGCCCTCCATCCCTTTGGGTGACAACACCCACAGAAGTGGGCATGCCCGAGGGGCTATACCAGACCTGTATAGTACAGAAGGACCGGAGTCCATTCCTGTACAGTGCAGCAGGATGCTTGCCATGTCTCGCCACGCCGTGCCATGCTCAGAACGCCAAAGTCTACCCGACTACAGCAAGAAGTACACCTGAAGGACAGCAACCATGCCTCTACAGCACCAGGCCATACTCCCACAAGACAACGGGCGCTCGACCCCTTGGAGACCTTCCTCAACGCTTACCCACTACGTGTAGCGTGCATGTAACTCTGCTCCACCCTTGTGACTATAAAAGGGAGGACAGGGGCCACTCCTAGAGGAGAGACGACACACGCACGAACTCACTCGCAATCCTCCTCACATTCCACAGAGACATGGGAACCTCTCACTCTCTCGACCTGCTTGTACTCCCCTATTACAGGCACCCCAGGTGCAAGATAATACAAACTCCATCTTCAAACTGGACGTAGGGCAGTCCGCTGCCTGAACCAGTATAACCCCTGTGTTCATCTTGTACACCATCCGATCTTGGGCACGCAAAACATAATTTACTAGCCGGTGTTAGGACCCCTCGGTTCTTACCACCGACAGTTGGCGCGCCAGGTAGGGGGCTTTTGCGTGTCATTTTAGGTTTCGGATGGCTAACAGCTTCACTCACTTCCTTGTGGTGCGGTGCTCTGGTTCAGGAGCCTTGAGTTCATGGCCACTGGCCATGGCTACGACATGGTTCTTCGTCCGTCCGGGCCCCGCAACACCGCTACCCCTTCACCGGCTCAGTACAAAGCTGGGGGAAGCTCCATGTCTGCACTCCCGGCTCAGCGTGAGACCAGGGAAAGCTCCGCTCCTCCACATCCGCCTCAGTGCGAGGTTGGGGGAAGCTCTGCACGTCATCTTCGCCGTGCTAGGCAGGAATGGCATTCTCGGGGCATCTTCGGCTTCTCCATGAGAACCGGGGGTGAACCCGCGTCCTCTGCAGGATCAGCGCCTCCTGCACCAGCCATCGATTCTGACATAGGATCGATGGCTGCCGTTCGCCTATCTGCCAGTGGAAAGCAGGCGGCGATTGTCTCAGCAGTGGCTCTGCCTGCATCGACATCACCACGGCCTCGTCATGTGGTAGCAGCGGCGCTATCACCATTCCCTCTTGGACTTCGCAATGCTGTGGATGCGTACGTCTGGGCTCTTCGTGCTGAGCAGCACTACTATGTGGGGATGCCCATGCATCATCCCCAGTGCATGGACGACCTCCTCGCTTCTTCCTCATCCACTCTCGGGAGTGACCCCGGGACTGGGAGCAGCGAGGAGATCGACTTTGGCAGCAATGGCTCTCCTCTCGCGACCGAGGGAGGGGACCCCTACGAGCGTCTCGCTCGGCTAGACATCGACCACAACGATGATGACAACGATTTCTGGGCCGACGTGGACTTCACCGGGGTTCACGATCCATAGGCCCTCCTTCACCTCACGGACTCGTGGGACTATGCGCTCGGCTACTCCGACTCCGACAAGGACCGCTTCGACCTCAAGGAGAAGAGCATCAAGGTCAATTCAGAGAAGTGTGTCTTCGGGGTCCCCCAAGGCATGCTCCTCGGGTTCATTGTCACTGAACGTGGCATCATGGCCAACCCAGAGAAAATTTCGGCCATCACTCGAATGGGTCCGATCCGAAGTCTCAAGGGGATACAGAAGCTAATGGGATGCCTTGCAGCTCTGAGCTGCTTCATCTCACGCCTCGGTGAAAAGGGCTTGCCTCTGTACTGGCTCTTGAAGAAATCTGAGCACTTTTCCTGGACTCCCGAGGCCTAGGAAGCCCTCGATAGGTTCAAGGTGTTGCTTACGAGTGCACCAGTCCTTGTGCCAGCCAACAAGGAGGAGGACCTCTTGCTATATGTGGTGGCCACCAACCAGGTTCTAAGCGCGGCCATCGTGGTCGAACGGCAGGGAGAGGGACACACTCTGCCGGTTTAGCAACCGGTATACTTCATCAATGAAGTCTTGTCCGAGACCAAGACACGCTACCCGCAAATCCAGAAGCTAATCTACGTGATTGTCCTGGCTCGGCGCAAGCTCCACCACTACTTTAAGTCACATCCCATCACTGTGGTCTCATCCTTCCCCTTTGGGGAGGTGATTCAGAGCCGGGAGGCGACCGAGGGAATTGCCAAATGGGCGATTGAGCTCATGAGTGATGGCATCACTTTTGCACCCCGTAAGTAGCGGAGTGGACCGAGACTCAGCTACCACCGGCGCCAGCCCAAGAGGAATATTGGATCATGTACTTCGATGGGTCGATAATGAAGATGGGCGCCGGCGCAGGTATTGTCTTTGTTTCACCCCTCGGCGTACGAATGCGTTACCTCTTGCGGTTGCACTTCACTGCCTCCAACAATGTCACTGAGTACGAAGCCCTCTTCAACGGCCTCCACATCACCATCGAGTTGGGGATCCGATGCCTCGAAGTCCGAGAGGACTCCTAGCTCGTCATTGATCAAGTGATGAAGGAGTCGAGCTATCATGATCCGAAGATGGCTGCGTACTGCAAGGCGGTGCGGCTCTTGGAGGACAAGTTTGACAGCCTCGAGCTCAACCACGTTGCGCGGAAGTACAATGAGGAAGCAGATGAGTTGGCCAAGATTGCGTCCGGGTGGACCGTGGTCCCCACGGGCATGTTCGCCAACGACTTGCTAAAACCGTCGGTCGACTTCAGACCCTCGGGGAAAGAGGAGAACGAACTTTTCGAGACCCCCTCGGGGGCTAAGGCTCCCTCGGGTGCTGAGAGACCCTCAGAACCCGAAGCCAAAGCCGAGGCCGAAGCCATGGAGATTGATGCCGAGATGGATGGCAACAAGCCAGATTGGTGCGACTCTCTTCTCAACTAGCTTGTCCGCGGTGTTCTACCCCAGAACAAAACCAGGGCACGATGGTTGGCACGTAGAGCCAAGTCCTTTGCACTGATAAGTGGAGAACTCTACTGACGCAGCCCTTCGGGTGTGTTACAGCGCTGCATTCCCATCAGCTAGGGAAGGCGACTGCTTCAAGAAATACACGTCGGGGTCTGTGGCCACCACGTAGCGCCGAGAACCCTTGTCAGAAACATGTTCAGACAAGGTTTCTATTGGCCAACTGCCATTGTCGACGCCACCGAGGTAGTACACTCATGCAAAGGGTGTCAGTACTACGCTCGGTAGACTCATCTCCCAGCCCAAGGTCTCCAGACGATCCCTATTACATGACCCTTTGCTGTGTGGGGACTTGACCTTGTCGGGCCCCTTTAGAAGGTGCCCGGAGGCTTCACCCACTTTCTCGTCGCCATCGACAAGTTTTCCAAGTGGATTGACGCCCGACCAATTGCGCAGATCAAGTCCGAGCAGTCGGTGCTGTTCTTCACGGACATCATCCACCGGTTCGGCATCCCAAACTCCATCATTACCAACAACGGCATATAGTTCACTGGGAAGAAATTCCTAGTGTTTTGCGACGAACACCACATCCGATTGGATTGGGCAATGGTAGCTCACCCAAGAACAAATGGCCAGGTCGAACGTGCCAACGGCATGATTTTTTAGGGCCTCAAGCCAAGAATCTTCAACAGATTGAATAAGTTTGGCAAAACGTGGCTAACCGAACTTCCCTCGGTAATATGGAGTCTAAGAACCACCCCGAGCTGTGCTACGGGGTTCACGCCTTTTTTCTTGGTCTATGGGGCTGAGGCCATCCTCCCCACAGACCTGGAGTACGGTGCCCCGAGGGTCAAGGCCTATGATGAGCAAGGCAATCAGACATCCCGGGAAGACGCACTGGACCAGCTGGACGAAGCTCGGGACATCGCGCTGCTACACTCCGCCAAGTACCAACAGTCCCTGTGAAGATATCACGCCCGGCGCATCCGAGGCCGAGCCTTCAACGTAGGCGACCTGGTGCTACGGCTGAAGCAAGATACCAGAGGGTGTCACAAGCTGACTCCGCCACGAGAAGGGCCGTTCATCGTCGCCGAGGTGCTCCGACTAGGAACCTACAAGCAAGCCAACGAGAAGGGCGAAGTCCTCAACAACGCTTAGAACATTGAGCAACTATGTCGCTTCTACCCTTAAAATTTCCGAGCATTGTACATATTGTAAAATCTTGAAATAAATAAAGACTCGTCCCTTACTTGTTATAATTTTAAGATTCAAATCCGAGCCCACCCTTGGGAACGGATATGCTTGCATTTACTTCACAAAATTGAGTGAGTCTTGACCCTACCCTCGGCAGGGCCGAGCCTCCCTCGGGGGCTAGGAATGTGGGAACCCCCTGACATCCCGATGATTCCTTTACCTTTTTGAATGTTTTTTCAAAAATTCTAAACCAACTCCCTGCTCGCATTTTGTCAAAAACTCACAAAACCCAAAAAAAGCAAAAGAAAACTCCAAAGGCAGGGCCGGCCGAGCTGCGAGATCGCCTACGCCTCCGGGCTACGGCACCTCCACTCACCAGCTTTCGTCCGAGGGGCGACTTGCGCTTGGCTAGGTTCTGCGGGGTTTTGTATAAGTAAAGTTCGGGAGCTGGTCCCATGGAAAGACTTATTGAAAAAAAAAGGTCTCGCACGAACGATTACTTCTCTGAGTACCTAGCGATGCGCATCAGGAACCTCTCGGGTCGTCCTAGCGCAGTGATGACTACATCTACGCATCAAGGCTACGATATTGCCATACGCCAGGGTCACCGAGGCCCGATGTCCACTAAACTAAGGCTCATAGTTTAGAAAACTCAGAGAATAAGCGAAAACAAACAAGCATGCACAAGATTATTTACATAGTCAGCAAAAGGCCACGAAGGGCCGCATGTTTGTTCTGACATAAAACTTAACTAAAGGTTTACATGGGCACTACGGCCCAGTTCTCACCTTATCCAGGTCCAGGGCGGGGAGCTCGATCTCTTCTTCGAACAAAGATGCTAGCGCTGCACCAGGGGTGTCCACGGACTTCACCAACTCTTTTAGTTCTTTGTCTGGGGCCTCCACGCAGCCTTCACTAATGGCAGCAAGGTTGAAGTTGTCGTAGTGTGACTTGGCCACTGCCATTGCCCTCTTCACCCCCATGTGGAGGGCTCCCTTGACCCTGTTACCCACTTAACCATGGAGAGCCAGCAGACGGCTAATTATGGTCGTTAACTCATATATTTTACCGTCAACTTTTGCCTAAAATGGTATAAAATAATTCTAACGAGTTCCACGAGTTTTGGTGGTTGCACTTGTTTTGCAGGATTATTGATTTTTCACAGATAAAAACTATCCCAAATGGTCAAACAGAGTGCACCACTACGAAGAGCTCGTCGCGATGATCAAAATGGATATATTATTCGATATATTTAGAGCTTAGAGCAAAAAGATATTAAAAATATATATTTCTATTTGGTGGGACACACGTGCATGGGCATGGCGCAGCCCAGGCATGGGCAAGGCGGCCAAGAAGGCCAGCCCAATGCGCGCGGCCCGCACGCAAGAGAGGTGGCCCAAGAGGAGGTGATGACAAGCTTTAGCTATTAATAGTTTTTGTACCACCTTGCCTAGCTAGGATGAGTTCCACTGCTCTTCCTATAATTAGAGGGGCAAGCCTCCTCCATTGAGCATCACAAGGAGAATCACCTACAAGTAGTAGTAGTAATGTAGCTTTAGTAGTTTCGTTTCCATTAGAATAAAGGAGAGGAGTGAGAGAGAGAAGAGTGGGAGAAGGAGCCGAAGCTCTGAGCGACCCTTCGAGTGTAGCTTCTACACTTAGAAGAGAAGCCTGAGCTAGCGACTTCTCTACTTGTACCTCTATAAGAATCTTACACTTCGGAGAAAGGATTTAAATTAAAGAATTTATCTTTGTGCTACTATGCCTTGTGTGATCGACGTTCGTTCTAGTAACGAGTGCTCTAGTAGAAGGGCCCTGATAAAGATCGATAACCCTTGTGCACACACTAGAGTAATAGCGGACGGCGTAGACGTGGTGTCTATGTTGGAAGCTATCTTCGGTCTGCCTCTTGTTCTCATAGTCGAGGGCAGTAGCGGCGGGTGATGACAGCCCTGTCCGTTCTTGGCATCCCCCTGCTTGACTTGAGGTAGATCTTTGACCGGCATTGCTTGGCAGACCAGGCACACTCCGTAGACGGAAGCAAGCTGCGGTTAAACGAAGTTATCTTCATTTAAAATACTTGACCATAGAAAAACCTCACTACCTCATCCATCATCCTCCTAGTGATCCCAGGCTAACTAATTACAGAGTCTAGTTTAACCGTTCCTTTGGGAAAATACAAAACCCTGAATACTTCCGGGTGAAGTGCTACAACGGTGTATCCGTGCGCTTGCGGATTCCTCTACTTACACTAAGAAACACCAACAAGTATTTCTGGCGCCGTTGCCGAGGATAGAGTCTAACTCTATTTCTAGTGTTGACGCTAAGAAATGTCAACAAGCATTTCTGCCGCCGTTGCCGGGGACAGTTGTCATTTCTAGTCTCTGAACCTAGTTGCCTGCGTACTATCAAAAAAATATATTTATATAAAATTTTATAAAAAAACCAGCAGTATCTGTATCCTTATTTTATAAAAATAAAAATAGTTATTTCTTTTTCCTTTTCTACCATGAAGCCAATTTCAAAATAAAAATCCTTCCGCTTCAACGGGGGAGTTCTCTGACCCATTATCATTCCCAAAACCAAGATTTTCATTCATCAATAAACTCCACCCTAGAATAAAAAAAAAGGTTCGGGCAACCCTTCTTCGGGTATGTTCATGAAGATCCTTTGTCCCACTTGCAAGATTTCGAGGAAATGTGTTCGTGCCTAAGCGTCCTGGATAGAACATGAGAAATTGTTAAAGTGGAAATTGTTTCCCATCTCCATCAAGGGGAAAGCAAGCAATGGTACACTAATGTCGTAGGAAGTTTAAACTTTCTACTAAGGGCAATCCTCGATTTCAAACAAAATGAGAAGGAGTCCATAGGTGCAGCCTGGGCTAGCCCAGATTTGTCTTTACCCGACATCATTCAAATCCATTTTCTTCATTCGGGTCTCGACAAAGAAACTGCCCTATGCCTTGACATGATCGCCGGAGGGTCGTTTTCACGCAAAACTACGACGGCATAGAGGAAAATCCTTGATCACATACTAGAGAAGTATGCTTCTCCCATTGTAGAACCTAACCCCCTCCATAAAAAGAGCATGTCAAGTCTTGAGGAGCCCTCATCAGCCGAATGCAAAATTCTAAATCCCTAAATTTGACTCATGAACCCTCACCCGAACCGTGAATTCAAGAATTTTTGGTAAAACCTCGAACATTTCTTGGCCGGAGAAAATTAGTTTTCCTTCTATGGAAGTTTCCTAAAACGTAGACCCATCAAACGAATGGTTGAGGGAAGTGAAATGTTCTTCTAAAGCAATTCAGATTCTTTCACCTTCCTAAATCGTTAATGTTCATTAAAGGGAATTTCCATAGAAGCCCTGCACAACCTCAAATTTGGGACTAACTTCATGTCACATTTCCTTGTGGAAACCCGTCTGGGTAGTAAGCCGCTAGTCCCAGCTGACAAACTTTTCAAAAAGTTCATCAGAGATTATTCTTGAGTGTTGTGGGATTGGTAGGGCCTGTGCCATTTAATCTCAACGAAACCGACGTTCACTTAAACTTCCATATCTTTGCCATCCATAAATTTGATATTCTTTTGGGCTACCCATTTAAAAGGACATTTTCAAAAAAAAAAAACTTCCAATGGGAGCCTTATCAAAAAGTTGAGAGAAGTTGCCTTGGCCACTCCTATCTCATATATATAAAAAAAATCCAACGGCGGAGCTTCTTCTCAAGCCATGCCCCTCTGGCCATATCTTTGAGATTCAAAACACTAGTACCACGGGCATGGCCGAAGCAACAACTATGGAGATCAAGAAAAATCCCACAATTGAGCATGGATTATTAACTTTCAAAATTCCTCAGGATTCATGCTCACTTTTGGAGTCTCCAGAGTTCGTTTTGCTTCTTACCACTTGCTTCTACAAGGGTCACAACCATCCCTTGATTCTAATTTGCAAACCTTAAAAAAAGATGGTTGTGGATGCATATGCTTAACATAAGCATTGCAAATCCCCATAGTTGCACTATGGTACTCTTGCAGCTTGAGCGAATTTTCCAAATGCTTGGTGGTGAAGCCAGGAACTACACCACCACTGATAGCTGCAAGCCTGCAAGATGAGTTCTCGCGGTCAAAGCTTAAGATCATAACTTAAGCACTGCCGGGAGGTACCCCGGATCATAAAAAAAAAATATATATATATATACATATATAAATATATATATTTATCATAAAAATATACTTTTATAATAATAACATTCATAAAAAACAACTTTCCTTTTTCAATGAAAAGTAAGGACATGTTTTCAAGTTAGTATGCACCGTCGAGTATTCTTGTCACTAACCATTTCAGGTGATAATTAAGAAGAACAGAGGGGTATACGATGCTTGAAGACATGGATGCTGCATCAACTACAAAACCATGATGATCTTCGGTGATGGACACACTCAAAAGGAAAACCTGACTCTACACTTGACTTTTACACAAAAGTCCAAGTGTGGGGGAGGATGGTGAGAATTTTGAGTTCCATACACACCAAGGGTCATCCCCAAAAAAAGTGATGATAGCTCCACCTTGCAAAGAAAAGAAAAAAATAGGGACACATGAAGATCCCAAAGAAAAAGAGAAGGAAAAAATAGGGACACATGAAGGTCCCAAAAGAAAAAAAAAGAAGAAAGAAAGAGGAAGAAAGGAAGGATCCTTCTCCTTCTCAAAGCCCATGGCCCATATACACTAAACGTGTTTATGGTCTAGCCTTGTGGCCCACCTGAGTTGAAGTTCAAGCTACCACTGCAACAACCTCAACGCTTCATCTTCATGTGTTGCAGGTAAGTACACTCAGGTGTGCCAATAAATGTTCACTAAGTTCCTTACTCATACTTGCCTCCACAAGATCATACAATTCCACACTTCCTTTATTTATCCCTTATGCTCTAGTTTGGGTGTATTCACATGGGCACATGTGGTATACCTGTGGGCTCTTTTAAATTAAGCGTGGTGCTTAGGTTAAAATAGACTTCTTTAATCAAATTTTAACATGGAGTTAAAATTTTGACTAATAAACTTGGGTATTTGAATAGACAAATGGAAGTAGTTTTATGATGGAGATAAATCAAGGCTAGATTTATTCCTTGCAAACTTTATCCTAGCCTTGTTTGAGCTAAAAAGTTTGGCGAACAAGTAGAATAATAATAATAAAATAAAATCTAAAAAATGGGGAATATAAAAAAGAGATAAGAACTTGTCTTTTCTAACAAAAGTGATAATTGAAATTGACTTTGTAAAGTGAGTTAAAGACATAATTAAGAAAAAGTTTCTTCTGGGTATTTTTGTCACTAACATTTGCAGGTTTAAGGCAAAAAGAACAAAGGATTAAAACACAAAGAAAGATCTAATCAAATATCGTTCAAACAACAGAAGCATATTTAGCAGAGAATCACATCGCCTAGGCTTGGTTTTTGCTCATTACCAAATGTTGCAAAATCCAAGTGTGGGGGAGTGGATGTCTCTAACACCTCATGCCATGCTTTGTTCTTTGACTATATTTGATTGTTTCTACCTTGCCTTCTTGCTATGTCTTGCTCACCTTGCTAAGTCATTCAAAAAAAATATTATTGATTAATTGATAATAAAATAGTAGTAGCAAATAAAAGAATAATAATAGTAGTAGTACTAATAACCATAAAAAAGATAGATATTTAATAATAGAAATAATAAAGTAGATTCTTGATAGGAATAAGATTTTGGCTCCCCAGTATTCAAACCGGTAGAGACCTTGTTTGTTTTCACTTTGTCTCTTATTTAAATAAAGAGGTACAAGCACAAGTGTGGGGGAGATCTCTCGAGCATAACTAAAACAAATTTGAGATCTCCCCAACACATTGCATAAACACCGAGTGATCCATCATGCAGAAGGATAAGATGAATGAAGTCCACTAGCCCCTTCATCTTCAACGGTGGTTTGTGCAACTCTACTCTCACTTCTCCTAAGTTTTGAACTATAAAACTGAATAAAATAAAAAAAAAACTTTTTCACCCATGCCTTTCTCCCCTAAGTTTGATTATGTTTAGATTTCCATCAGTGTTAATCAAACTTAGAAGAACAAATCTTGCCAAACTATGAACTTGACTTTAAAAGGATTGGCTTGCATAAACTTTATTCCTAGTTCATACACTTAATGCTTGTGGACAAATCTTTATTAGGAAAATATGTCAACTAAGTTGTTGTGAAGTGAGATATGGCAAAGACTAAAGAAATCATATCTTTACTATGAAAACTCTTGGAGAATTTCTATTTTTGATAAAACTAAAAAAATAATAATGATAGCAATACTTCTCCTTTATGGTGATATATCCTACCAAAGCCAAATGATATTATACTTTGCAAAAACCTACAATCATGCGCTACTTGTTATCATGTTGAGCTTTGTCAAGTTGTTGTAACCAAAGTTGAGACACTTGTAATGCACCCATGGTCAAGATACATGTACACACACCTATAAAATGCTGATTCTTGCACTAAGAGTTATGCAAAACATGCCTTTTCCATCCACCACAAATAAAATCTCCATCACTTATGTTGTGAACCTTTCTCTCTAAAACAAAATCCTTCACTTTTTGTGAAAGATGTGGGCTATGCAAAAATAATACCATGCCAAAGGGCATGTGAGAAAAAAAGAAGAGAAAAGATGCCATGCCAAAGAAGCATGAGCCAAATAAAGAAAATAAAGAGAGAAAAGATGTCATGCCAAAGAAGCATGAGCCAAAAAGGAAAGAGAGAAATAATATAGCCCACACATTTCTTCGAAAGGTCCAAAAACAAAAGAGAGAGAAGCATAGCAGGGGAGTTCAAAACAAAAATATTCCACATACTTACACATCTTGATCAAAGTGTATGACTTGCATCTCCTTGTGGTTTGGTTTTTGATTTAGCAAAATTATATGATACAAGTATGCATATCTTTTCATCCCAACCTAAAGCTCGACATAAGCCATTTTAGAAGTAGGATGAAAGAGAAGCAATTGGTAACGATACAAACACCATTGAGCGACTTGAGAGTACCATCCTAGGAGAAGTATAAGCTATGTTTTTCAATTTCAAAAAAAAAGGGGAGAAAAATAAAAACTCCAAGAAGGTTTCATAGGGAATAGTGATGACTTGGTGTCATAGCCGTTCCACTTCTCAACCGCTCAAGGTGACATAATAGACACTTCGAAATCCACAGGTATGAGTAATGACATGGAATAACTTTTATGCTAGCATCATATCTTTCAAAAGTCATACTTCATAGTTACATATACCTCCGTCTGCCTATAAAAATCACCTTGATCATTATTCAACCCTGGTTCTTAATTCACACACTTCACTCGAGGACGAGTAAAGGGCTAAGTGTGGGGGAGTTGTCGATGGTCGTTAACTCATATATTTTGCCGTCAACTTTTGCCTAAAATGATATAAAATAAACCACATCATATAGCTATAGGGCATAATTCTAACAAGTTCCATAAGTTTTGGTGGTTGCACTTGTTTTGCAGGATTATTGATTTTTCACAGATAAAAACTATCCCAAATGGTCAAATGGAGTGCACCACTGCAAAGAGCTCATCGCGCTGATCGAAATGGATATATTATTCGATATATTTAGAGCTCGGAGCAAAAAGATATTAAAAATATATATTTGGGACCCCCGTGCATGGGCCCACACACATGGGCCCCACCGACCAGCAGCCCACCAAGGGGCATGGCGCAGCCTAGGCATGGGCCAGGCAGCCAAGAAGGCTAGCCCAACGCGCGCGGCCCACACACAAGAAAGGTGGCCCGAGAACGGCTGGTAGCTCATGGGCCAGGGTCTCGGTGACCAAGTCCAGGGCTTTCACGACGACAATGCCGATCTCCTGGGCCGAATCCCGCTGGTCCCCCTCGAATTCATCATCAAGATCAAAAACAGGGGGCCCTCAGGGGTCCTGCCTGCTTCGCCACGCGATGCTGGGGACAGTCCACTCCGAAGGACCCACGCCATGGCGTACAAGCACTAAGGACCCCTCTGCCCACGACGAATCTATTCCGGTCTCGGGGGCAACCTCAACCTCCATTGGCACCTTGCCGGTGTCCGTGGGCCTAGGGGTTGGCATCGGCACGCCCATTTCTGAGGCTTATTCCTCCCTTGCGGAAGGAAAGTCATCGGAAGAAATGGGCGGCACCTCGCAAGGAGGCAATGAGGCCCTCCCCGCTCCAGACGTCCGCTGGGGTCTCCGTCGCGGCTGCAATCGACCCGTCCACCGGTGCTGTTGACGGTCTTTAACTCATATTATATACCATCAATAGTTACATAAAAACAACACCAAACTTAGAGATAGGCCCTTACTACTAACAAATTCCACAAGTTTTGGTGATTTACCTTTTTTAGGAGGACTTACATGAAAAGCATGAAAATATAATCAGAATACACAACATGACAAAGCGTATTTCCATTCTACATAGAGCAAGGGAAAGGAGGCCCACTCACCTATCAAATCAAGTTCCAAAACAGGAGGAAAATAAGCCCAAACACCACTCAAACTCATGAAACAAATGCATTACCCCATATAGATGGACCCTAGGCACCCCTGGGAGGCCACAGAACGAAGATCGGGCCAAACAGAGCCAACCAGGGTGCGGCCGCACCCCCAAGGGTCACCCGCACCACCACTTGCACAATTTGGGCCCAATTTTGGCCTGCCACCTGCTACCGACATGCCTAAGGTGGTTCCATGGGGATCGGCCAGGTTCAATGTACCTTGAGGTCGGTTTGGTGCTTTCATGAGGGGATAAAGGCACATTCCATGGAATATTCTCCTCTACTCCTCCTATAAATATAGAGCTCCTCCCCTCTCTCAAAACAACAGCACAAGAGGCTCCAACACCACACAAAGAGAGAAGAGCACACCTCACTTGAGTTAGAGCAACACTCCAGATGGCTATGCCCTAGTAGCTTTAGAGATTGGAGAGTGAGATGTGAGAGAATATAAGCTTGGCTCCTTCATGGGATCTTGGCTAAGTGAGTATTCATGTTTCTTATAATCTTTATTGTCTCTTGTTTAGTGGAGCTTTACCTATACTTGTTCGTGGGTTCGTCGTCCATCTTCGTGGCGGATGCTCTAGAAGAGGGCCCCTGATAAAAAGGGGATAACCCTGTATACACTCTAGAGTAGTAGTCAATAGCGTGAGCGTGGTGTCTAGGCTAGAGGCTACCTTCGTTTGCCTCGAATCCCACGGCTGAGGGGTAGATAGCAAGTGGTGACAGCCCTGTTTGTCCTTGCTTCCCCCACGTTCGGATACGGCGTAGAGCACACTATATGCTATAGGCCAGTATCGCTTAGCAGACCTGGGGCACGCCAATGTCCGAATCAAGCAAGTAGAAGTAAAGTAAAGCTATTCAGAAGAGCTTAGAGCTATAGGAATCCATCTCTACCCTACTTTCCATCTCTACCATTGTGTTGTCCTTGGACGACTTAGCTAAAATAAAGTACCTCCGTTCCCTGAGGAAAATACGATACCCTGAATACTTCCAGGTGAAAGCTACAACGGTACTTCCGTACGCTTGCAGATTCATCTGTATTTGTTAAGAATTACCAACCGGCTTTCTAGTGACATTGCTGGAGATAAAGTCTAACCCTGTTTCTAGCAATGACGCTAAGAAATGCCAACAAGCTTTCTGGTGCCGTTGCTGGGAAACGGTTGCTATTTTCTTCGAACCTAGTTCATCCTCGTATCTTGTTGGCATTTCTAACGGCATCACTAAAAATAGAGTTAGACTCTACTCTTAGCAATGGCGCTAAAAATGTTAGATGTAATAAATTAACGTGCCACCTGATTAGCTACAGATCACTTGGACTCTTAACCTCTATCTCTTAGAAATAACTAGGTTGTCATCCCCAGCATGATTCCAAAAGATCTCATAACTTCTTCTAGCAAGTGACTGCAATAATTATATTGTATCCGCAAGCGCACAGATAAAATATACACCATTGTAGCATTTTACCCAAGAGTATTACAGGTTGTCGATTTATATTTTACCACTGGGAAGGGCTTGGCATTAAAGAGTGTAGATAGATAGTTGTCATATGCACATGTAAATATAGAGATAATCATGAATGGTTTACTTCCTCAAAATAGGGGTTATGTCACAATAATGATAATGATATTATAATAAGCATAATGATCAATCTGTAGATAATAATGTAATCATTTAGAGCACTCCCTATCTAGGAACTAGCATGGATTAGGCAGAAGCATAAGAATATTCCTAAGTTATTCTAACTATACTATCAAAGACATACTAGATTGATGCAATTATACTAGCAATCATGGCAAAGATATTTTATGATTCACACATAAGGGAATATTACTAAGGAAGATCAAGAATCATATGTTCCTACTATCCCTACACTCGAGGAGTGGACTACAAAGGACTCAACGGGAGTGTCACATCCGCGATCTACCACATGGCCCAGAATGTAGGGTGTATTCGCAGACAAATAACATCTAAGCACCATGCTTACATGCCATCGGCCACTCACCCACGATATCAAAGGATGAGTGCTATACGAACTTATATATGAATATAAAGACATCCTAACTATGCAAAGTATACAATCTAGATAAGCAATGAATAGCACAATTAAGAACATTAGCAATAGTAGAACAATGTCAATCAACTTTATCTAAAGTACTCAAAAGAGGTATCAGATACAAGAGAGAGCTTACAATGGCTCCAGGAAGCCTCGCTCCAGACAAGATCTG
The DNA here is from genome assembly GCA_038502445.1 of Eremochloa ophiuroides. NCBI lineage: Eukaryota > Viridiplantae > Streptophyta > Magnoliopsida > Poales > Poaceae > Eremochloa > Eremochloa ophiuroides. Next base: position 79,463,824 of record JAHLJS010000007.1, on the reverse strand, counting down.
GAATTCAAGTAGAACTTGCCTCCTTCTACTTCTAAACCTATGTAACTATGCTCTAGATGGTGAAGCTCTAATGATCTAGGGTTTCTGGCTCTAGTTCTGGACTAGGTATGAATTGGTATGGATTGATATGAAACCCTGGGGGTTTGGGGCGTATATATAGTCCCAAGCGATGAACCTCAGCCCTCGGATCAAACCGACTTTAAACAACGACGTAGATTAATCCTCAAAGGCGGTGGAGAAACGACATTCAAAGCGGGAGGTGGACAGTGGGGCCTGCTGGTCGGCCGACCAGGGGGTGATCGGCCGACCCCCTCTGGCTGACTTGTGGGTCCCGCTTCTGTAGGCTGGTCTCTGGAGTTCTCTAGAATATTCTTGACACGTTTTCGCCGCAGAATTTGACGTATTTGTCTGCCATGTGGGTCTCCTTTGATTCTTTTCTGAATAACACCCTACAAAACACTAATTCATCAAAACTGTGGAATTCTGTCAGTCAAAACCCGATTCTATGGTGGTGTTTGCTTTTATACCCTTATTTCATGTTTAGTTGACGGGTAAAATCATACAATAATTACCGTCAACAAGCTCTCCCAAGCTTAACCTTAGCTAGTCCCTTAGCAATGCCAAACTTTAGCAGATATTATAAGTTATAGCTACCTCTCACAAATATTTAGTTTCAAACCAAGAGTTACTCAAGGATTAGAGTAGACCAAGCTAACCTTCAGACTTACCTTTATTACCTTCAACCATGGAGCATGTAGCTTTCTCTCGGGTCTTGGGTAATTGAAGGACGGAATGTCTAAGTTAAGCACTATGTCTCAAGCTCTATCGTTCAACTCTTATCCTGGAGCTTTTTGCAAGTTTTCAAATAAAACCTAGAGTTTCCTTTGTATGACTCTCTCAAACCTCTCAATATGTGGTATTTGTGGATCCTTACTAAGGCAATGATGATACATGCCTTCTCTCACTTACCTTATAACTAATGGCTTATATGGAGCTCATGGGTAAGGAGCAGCTCATACATACTTGCAATGAATATATTGTAAAGTCAAACAATGGATTCAGAGGAGCAAGTCATACAATCAAATCAAGATGTACATGTGTGTGGATATGAGGTGGTAGGTGGATATTTGGTGGCTAATCCTAATTCTACTCTTTTGCTCCTCGAAAATATTTCTCTCTTTTCAAACACTTAGGGAATTATGCTGTAGGACAACATGGGCTATCTTTCTTTTCTTTTTCTTTCTCTTCTTTTCTCTTTTTTCAGGCAGGCATCAGAGTACCCATTGTTTTGATAACTCGGACACTTGTCCATTTTTACCTCTCAGGCGGGCATCTTTGTACCCATTGTTTTCTCTCATCTCATTCTTTTGCATAGCCACATGCCTCTTCTCTACAGCAGTATTTTCCTTTTTCTTTTTCTTTTGAGAGATAGCAAACAAGAACTTTGGAGCATTGATCTGGGGTAATCAATAGGGTGTATTATTGGATGAAATATATGGAATGTGGATGCGCCTACTCGGATGAGTAGTGCATTATGGGTGGAGTGCATGTGATCTTGATTGTAAAAGTATGACAAGTTCCTAAGATATCAACAAAGCTTGACAAAACTCAAAATAAAGAAAGTAGCATGTAATGTGTATGTTTTCCTAGTCTATCATGTATGGCTATAGTAGGAATGTAAAGCTCTTGCATACAGGAACTCATCATGTGGTTTTAAGGGTTTTCAAAATAAATCTCTAGAACTTAAGTATCACTAGGAACAAGATAAATAGCAGCTCAAACTTTTTATATCATATCCCCCAATTACTTAGACTTTGGATCAAGCATTCGCTACCCACAAGTTTCAGGTTCAAAATAAATCTTTAAGTTAAAATGGTTGTGTCTAAAACTTGGGATGATTCAAGGATGAAAACTATGTATTGTGAGGAAATATGGTGGGATGCTACTTATCAATTCCTATGCATGGTTTCCATCTTGTCTGAGCAAATTTATTGTAAACACTCTCTCTTTATTTTATTCAAACTCACTAATAAATCTAAACAAATCTTTATTTGGTTTTTCAAATTTTATTTTACTAGCTAACATACTCGAAAAAAGCAATATAGTACAGTAATAGAATGGAAAACTTTATACTTAGCTGGATTAAGTGGAGGGTGCCCTCCCCCGAGCTGGATGTTGACATGGTCTTTGATGTTTCAAGTTGAGTGATCCTTCTTAGAGCAGATGTACCTGTAGCGTAAGGGCGCCAGGTCGAACTACCCATTTGATCATGTATTGTCCTGTAAAACTCAGTTGCCAACAAGAATAGCAAATCTCATGGAGAGGGGTTAGGTTAATACCACACCATGGTTATAATTCTAGCAGAAAGTTCCCTGATTGGGTGGGCCTTCATGTGCCCACATATTTTTGGATTTTTTCTGAAAAGTGTGGACCTTCATGTGCCCACATATTTTTGGAGTTTTTAAATTTATAAATGCAGAAAGTAAATATGATGTAGAAATCTATTCTAGATGCATACAAATTATTTTTGTGCCACCACAGTGAATAGCCCTTAGTCACATGGGGCTTCTAAATTTTTATTATCTAATACAATGCAATAAATATTTTATTATTATATTTTTTAAATGCAGCAAAGTAAATATGCAACTACGTAATGCAGAAAAGGAAATATGAATAGGTACCAAGTTTACCTTTTAGCGAAGGCTTGGTGGTTTATGGTCCTCCGAACAGGACTCCTTATCTGTTCATTCCTAGCTTTGTGCATCGTCGGGTTGAGATGGTGACCCTGGTTGCACTTTAGATGATGATGAGCTGGAAGGTGACTCCTTCTTCCTCCATTCCTTTTTAGTTGGTGAGGTTGATCTTGATGTTGATGTTGAGGTTGAAGTTGGGAGCTTATCCTTCACAGTCTCTTTATTCTTCTTTTCTTCGGGGTTGGTGTAAGGGTTTTCATTACTCCTTACAACTTCTCCCTCATAATCTACCCAACCATCCTTGAGTGGCTGGTTCTTCTGGGATGAACGGCGTCTTCTCCTTGATCTATTCTTCTTCGACTGCTCATAGGTGGTGTAACTGTTGAAGTAGCAGCGGACCTTCTCCTTGTGAAATTGGAAGTGGACCTTCCCTGATCTCATATAGATGATTGCTCTTGTAGTATTGAGGAACGGTCTTCCAAGTATGAGTGGTGGATCATACTCTTCTTCTCCCATATCCAGGACCAAGAAGTTAGTGGGGACATAATGATCTCTAATCTTTACCATAACGTCCTTAGCAATCCTCTCTGGAAATCTAAATGTCCGGTCCGCCATCTGCAGCTGCGTATATGTAGGATATAAGGGTGTCTTGCCAAATAGAAGGTCGTAAGTTACCTTAGCCATTATGTTGACACTTGATCCAGTATCGCAGAAGGTCTTGCAGAAGATCTTCTGATTAATTATGCAGTCGATCGTCGGTACTCCTGGATCTTCTAGCTTGGGCAGGTGTGGTGATGCAAGAAGGTGATCGTACTCAACTCGAACTGAGTTGATCATCCTCATAGCTTCAGTGTGAGACTGACTAGCTTTGTTATTTCTTCTGCTTGTCTTCGTCTATGCCGGCTTGTTCTCGTAGATGTATGGCTTCTGTGGATGGGTAGGACTTTGTAGTGTCTTATTCTTAAAACTGAATCTCTCTTTCTTCCCCTTGATGGTGAAACAGATCTTGGCACTGTCAGCGTAGATGATAGCCTTGGCGGTGCTTAGGAACGGTCGTCCCAAAATGATTGGTGACTTCTCATCTCCTCCTGTCTCAGTTACCACAAAATCAGCCGGTATGTAAGAGTTTCCAACTCGTACACAGATATCATCTAGGATCCCCTTCGAGTAGCAAAGTGACTGGTCTGCTAGCTGTAAACATATGGTTGTGCGCAGGAGCGTATCACCATGGATTTTCTCGTAGATCACCTTAGGCATGAAGTTGACGCATGCACCAAAGTCACAGATTGCTTCCTCGAAGACGTGTTGACCAATGGCTATGGGTATGATAAGTCTTCCTGGGTCTCCCTTCTTTTCTGGCATAGAGTCATTGTTGACGGTGGATATACCATAAAATTCCACATTCAAACACCGTCAACAGGCCTCGGATTCAAGGGGAAATAAACATATCATGAATATATTTTATCAATAATGAGTTCCACTTGTACTCTTAGCTTGTGAATGCAGGGAAGACCAAACAGTGCAAAAGTGAGTAGCTAGGGGCTAACAACATAGTTCGGCCGAACCATGTAATGTTGCCCCAGGCCATCACAATTCAACACAGTGCATACAACATCAAATGGAAGATATCAGAGCCAAGGGTGGGCCCACCCATGTGTCGGCCGAACTACCCATAGGGCCCACCTAGCTCCGGAGATGTGGCAGGATCCATGTGACCTTCCACTCAGCTCATATCAGCCCTCATATCAACATGTGCTTCCATTCAACGGTGGAGAAGCAAAGCACAAGGATTCAATGTGACAATGGGCAAACTAATCAGAACCAACATATCGGAAGAGTCTATGACAGATGGGGACCATGGTGGTGGGCCCCACCCACTAGGGGTGGGTCGGCCGAACCACCCATGTTGGGATCAGGCCACTGCCACACTCCCTGACTGGTGGGGACTCCATCTAGAAGACCCTGGCTGGGCCCACCTGTCATAGGGGGGTCAGCCGAACCCCCTGGTGCCCAGCCAGGTCGGTTGGCCTCCACCGCCTTCCTGCATGCTATCCACGTGAGGAAATTGCCATTGCTATCCATCCACGTCCGTTTCAAGGTCAGTTCATCCAAGGGCTAAGGTGGAAAGGTACACGAATCGCTGACGTGGCAACCCTCCATCTTCACCTATAAATAGAGGCTGCATCCACCCTCTCAAGACATGATTCATTCAAGAGACAAGTGAGAAACAATGTAGTTCCACTTCTAATAGTAGTTGTAGTCTAGTGTGGGGGTTAGAGTTGAGTCGAGCTGCGCTCGGGGTCTCCGAAGTCATCTGCTGGAGAGTCTGATATAGCTCTTGTATCTTTCTCTTTCTGTCAGACTTATTTACTTTAATATAATATTTCTGCTTTACTTTACTGAGTCTTTACTTAGTGCATTACTATTCTTGCAATAGTATTGTTGTGAGTTGTCATATCACTTGGTTGTCTTACATTAGATTGTGATCCTGTAACCAACTCGCGTGTGTTAGTTCATCGCCTGTCATAGGGTGCTCTAGTTGCGTTGGCCACTGCTAGGGTAGTGATAATTAGTGTAAGCATGGTGCTTAGACTAGATCTTGCCTTTGATTGCCGCTTGTCGCACGGATTGTTTGTGGGTGCTAGCGGGTGGTGACAGCCCTGTCTAGTCTTAGTATCCCTCCACGTGTTTTATGCAAGTTCTTAAAAGGTAGGCCCCCATAAGAGAGTAGGTGCTTCGGGTTGGGGTACGTCCTCGATTGTCTCGCACTACCCCCGACACACTGGAAGTAAGGTAGCAGTCTTATTGTATTTTGACCATTTGATAGGATAGATCACAGGAGTAGAGTTTGAATCACAGGAACCTTTCTCACTCGTTGTCCTCCCACCTAGTTGCACTACACTAGTTATCTTTTAGTATTTCATTTGTTATCTTAGAATCATCAACTTCCTATTATACTTCGATTACTCCCTCTGCACTAGTTGTGCTAAGTTGAGAAAGACTTAAGGATCTCCTTCTATTAACATTTCTAGCAACAGCTTTCCCGTGGGATAAAATAAATAACGATACCTTGGAATACTCCCAGGTGAAATGCTACAATGGTATATTCTGTGCGCTTGCGGAATTATCCAATAGTCATAAGAAATACTTCAGGCACTTTTGGCGCTATTATCAGAGATAGCCTAACACCCTGTCTCTAGTGGTTGCGCGAAGAAGTGTCAACAAGCGTTTCTGGCGCCGTTGCCGGGGAAAGCATAGCTAGAAATTTTAATAAGATCGAATCCGGAACCTATCATCAATCTAGTATCAATTAGTTGTAGTAGGGTTTACCCTTGCCTTTGTTTCTCTTTATTGTGAAGCAAGGCACACATGAGTAGAATTCAGTTTCAAGCCACAGCAATGGAAAATCCAGAGACATCTGCCAGGAGTTCTCGACATCGTTCAGTCTTCGATCGGAGGTCCGATTTGGTATTGGAACCACTCAAGGAAGGAGGCTCTGCACTATCATCTAAGAAAGCTATGGCCCAAAAGACCATGTTCGAGCATTCTGCACAGTCGGCCGACAATGTCGCCACTGGTCCGCAGCTTAGCTTGGGGGATGTCACTTTTGAGCCCAAGCCCTCTCTTATCAATATGGTGCAAGCCAATACATTCAGCGGAAAGCCCCATGAGGATGCAAATGCGCATCTCCAGAATTCCTTGTAGTTGTATGGCACAATTGTCGTAACAGGAGTCAAAGCAGACGCCATCTATCTTCGCCTTTTTCCGTTCTCCTTAATCGGAAAGGCAAGACAATGGTTCTATGCTTATCCTGAAGACATTGGTAATTGGACAAGTTGCGCCAATGCATTCCTCAATAAGTTTTTCCCGATGGGCAAAACCACTGCTCTTCAAGGAAAGATCTCAGACTTCGCACAGCAAGTGGATGAGACGATTCCCGAAGCATGGGAACGTCTCTAGGAATACATTCGGGGGTGTCCTCATCATGGAATTCAGGAATGGCTCCTGATTCAAGGTTTCTACTACGGACTAACCCCAATAGCCCGTAGCCACCTTGATGCCACTGGAAGAGGAGTATTCACTTCACTCAATGTCACACAAGCCAAGAATCTGATAGAGAAAATGGTGACAAATCAAGGGTGGAATGAAGACCAAGTCCAATCCAAGAAGAAGAACACACATACCATCCATGAAGTAGATGCAATCTCTGAGAAGATGGATCTCCTCTTGAGAAAGTTGGAAGAACGTGCTAATTTCAAGAAAGATCGAGAGGCCATTCAACACTATGCTTCCAAGCATCAATGGAATCAGGTATGTAGTGTATCTTATTCTGAATTAAATCCTGAGAAGATAGACGCCATCCACAACAATGCAAATGACCCTCAACAAGGAAGATGGACGTCAGACTCCAAGTTTCAAGGTAATACAAATTTTGGTAACCATTTATCATTGAAAGACCTTGTCATGAACCAAGCTAAAATTAATGAAAGCATGATAACAAATGACAAGACCCTTGAAACACTAAATACTAGGATGGATCTTCTTTCTTCTTCTATAAAGGAACAAATGAGCTTTAATAAAATGTTAATATCTCAATTAGCTCACCTTGTTGCTACCACTTCATCTTCTAAAAATGCTTACAATATTTCAAATGTCAATGCGGTAACCATAAGGGGAGGTAAGTCCACTCGCGATCCGCCACATCCTAACCTGGCAGGAGAACCTGCAAGAGAAGACTAGGAGAATGATAAAGAAGAAGAAGAGTCACCACCTTCAGAAGATAACGCCAAGTTCCATGGTAAGACAGCCCCTCATGAATACTACGACACCAATGTGTTACTGCCTTTCCTAAGGACAAGGAAGCAAACCACCGACGAGCAATTCGGGAAATTCATCAAGGTAATTCCTGCTGCAAGGACCTGAAGGAATAACTCTTCCATCAAGGTAAGTACACCAATATTTAATTCAAAGTTTACTTCCTTTATTTGCTTTAGCATTCTCTTTCCAAACCTTTTTCTGTCAACCAAAAATTAAACTCAACATTAAAATAAGAAAATAATTGTCTCTCTAGGTAAAGTTGACACCAGGTGGAGCCCATGGTAGGGTCGGCCGACCCCGCCCTGGTGTCTCTCAGCTGCCACCTTTCATCCACTTCAATGCATGCAATAAATTGATATGTTCCATGCGCAACAACATCTAAAAATATTGCATGTCAATCTTGATCATCTAAATAAACTAGCAAGGCAACCTTAGATTTTCTTCAATTACTCTTCTGTGCTCTCACATATTTTAGTGCTAATTTGCTCTACTCAAACCTCATGTGAGCTGCCCTATAGAGTGCTGCAAGACATATATCTGTCAACTCGTACTTTGAGCACTAGATTCTTCTCTCTCTCATCTCTTGCTGTAGTAAATTGCTAATGAGAGAAATGCACACATAACAACCATGAGTGGGCCAAGAGAAAATTTTGTCATGACAAAATCCACTCCCTTTCTCTATAATTCCACTCATGCAACTCTTAATCAAATCAACCTTTGCTAATCAAAATAAGTCAAGCATGGCAATCACTTGAGCTATCCCGTGAAGCATCTCATGAGCAAACATCCACCAGCCTTGGTCATGTCTTGCCCCCTCCTTTGGCCCTTTATTCCATTCACCACTCACTCCAAGGAAGGATTCCATGAGCAAGCATCCAAAGGAGAGAAATATGAGTGCTCCACCAGGCAAGAAGTGATCACCATTGACTCCCATGCTTGGCACATAGCAATTAGAGAGAGGTGAGGGTTCGGCCGACCCATAAGATGACACATTACCACACCCACTTGCTCTACTTCCAACAAAGTTTGCAAGACAACAAGAAGACCGAAAAATGAAGATGATAGACGGTTCGGCCGACCCATCATTTTACCTACACCACTCCAGTTTTTGTTCTTTTCAATGCTCCAGATCAGTGGCACAAAAATGGAGGTGGTAATGGGTTCGGCCGACCCATCAATAAGTCACCCATCACCCCAGCTATTTGCCATTGCAATGTGTCATAGATTATTCAAGTTATTGGTGCGAATGGAGAAGTAGCATGGTTCGGCCGACCCATCAAATGACCTCATCTCATTCTGTCTTTCTCTCCTTTCCACACAGCAGAGGTCCCTTCAATTATTTGCTCGAAATCAGGCAGCAAAGGGGTCGGCCGAACTAGGCCAAGTGCCTTCTACACCTCCAGTTCCCTTTCCATTATATTGCCATGCTTGTGAGCACATTTCTCCAACCAAACCACCAGCAGAGCACTTCGACACTCTCAAGACTCTCTCTCTCTCTCTTCCAACAACCCTCTACTCAAAACAAAAACCCAAAAATATTATAGTAGTAGAAGCTTGCTTGCTCTAATCCTTGCTCTCATCAATTTGTTTGTGGAGGTAACCATACCCCGCAAGGACTACTAACATTGGGACAGTTAACGCTAACGCTAACGCTAATCCTTATTGTCCTAGTGTGTTTTTGTGTTGTCTCATTGCAACAGGAAGATGAAGAAGTTCTCCTCCGCATTCAAGAAGGCCAAGGGTGTTGTAGGGAGCTCATCCCGACGACCCCGTCATGACAAAGATGAAGGAAGAGAAGCTCCACCGAGGCAAAGCTTTAGAATGCCTCCCGAGAGAAGGCTCGATCCCGAGAGCGGCCTCATGCTGGATCAAGAAGAGTACCAAAGGTACCTCTCCATCCGACACCGCGGGTATGAACATACCAGCATCATCGACTCTGTCCTTTTGGACAGCACAGGTATGACCGCGAAATTTAATACTATTTTCAATACAATTGGTTGGGGAAGATTTTGGGAAGTGCAAGAACTTGGGATCGAAAAACTCACCATACAATTTCTATGCTCTCTGCAAGCCACAAATGATAATGTCTACTTTTGCATGCTCAATCAAGAGTATAATTTAACTTGGGGAGTTTTTAGTATGGCTCTAGGCTTTGATAATAACTGTCATCTAGATTTAAGTATTGCCACAAGAAAATTTGACAAAGCTGAATTCTAGAAAGCCATAACTGGATCCAATGATTGCTCTGATTCTAAAACTGATAAAATTCATAATCCCACTTTACGCTTGCTCCGCTACTGTATGGCTATAACTTTTCTTCCTGGCTCTAATGTGCAAATTCTTCTCAATAATGAACTAAGACTGCTCTATACCATGACAAAGAAAATAAAAGTTTCACCTGCTAAGATGCTAGTTCATTTTTGGTCTGGTGTTTTTGAAAGGGGTGATCCTATATTCTTTACTTCTTTTATCACCCGTATTACTGAAACTATGGACCTGCTAAATGGAAAGTATTATTTAGAATATATTGCTTCTCAAAGAGATATCATAACTAAAGATTTCTTCACAAGTTCTCAAGTCCTAAAGAGAGATAAAAATGGTAATCTTAAAATGATTTATCCCAGCCATACAATCGAAGTCTCTCTCCCAAGTGAGAGGCATCGGTTGTATGCGCTGCGTATACTAACCATCAATTGGGACCGAGAGGCAAGAAGCCAGAATGTTGCAGGGACAAGGAGGGTGACAAGGAGCATGTCATAAACTGCTCAATATGAGCAAGGCGGCACATCATGTGCAGCAGGAGAAGAGGGAGAAGAAGGTGACGAGGCAAGTTTCATGGACATTTCAGGGTCCATGGGACGGTCTCAACAGCACGCTCCAAGAGTGCGCACTCCCGTCCTTCACGGACGAGGAGTCGGCAGAACCAAGGATCAGGAATGGATCAACTCATCAATGACATGGGCGACGTGCACATTGAACAAGAGGCAACGCTAAACCTGGCACAGCAAAATGCCCAACGATTGCAAGCTATACAAGATGAAGAGGCACAACGCTGGGCGGGATGGTTCGCATTCTACCCGCTGCCACAATGAGCAAGAGACAAGCTTGGAGGAGATCCTCTCCCTCACCAAGGTAAGTATTCTATCCTAGTATTTTATTCTATCTTACTTTTAATTGGCCGCATCTAAATAAAATAAAATAAAAACACCAAAAAAAACATTTCCCTTATTTTTATATGTTCCATGTAAATTTATCTTCCTCAAGGAAATGATGAATAGTTGCTCTGTTAATATTTCTTTAATGCCTAATTTACAACTTAATATTTCTTTGAGTATGGAATCACTTGGCTCATTTAAAATTATCATGAACCTGAAAACTTTATGGATGCTAAGTGCTAGAACTAAGTCTAAGTTGTTGTGAGACATGATATAGTAAAACAAGAGCCACTATAATATTGTTCTAAGCATGCATGATTACTGGAGATTTATTTCATAAACAAATCAAAACCCTTATTGTTCCTCAATGGTGATAAATTCCTACCACAGCTAAATATGCTATACATGTTTAAACCCTTCCAAATAAGCTATTTGCTTTGTATTTAGTGTTGTCAAGTCTTGTTGACCCTTATCGAGAGATTTATCATGCTCCCAAGATCAAGATCACATACACACCACATATACATGTTGCTTCTACACTGGAAGTACGCAACCACATGTCTTTCATTTCCATTAAATAAATGCTCCATGTGTTAAAAGTTCAAATATCTCTCTTAGTCAATACCATAAAAGAGACAAAGGGCTATGCAAAATGAAAAGAAAAATATGGACATGGAAAGTCCATAGAAAAGAAAAGAAAAATTTGAGCAAGTCTAGGCTCATGAATAAAAGAAAGATGATAGCCAAGTCTCAAAAGTTTAGTAGAGAGATATAATTTCAAAGAGAGGAGCATTATATTTCATCATTATCCACACACTGGCACATCTTGATCTAAGGGCATGACACTTCTCTCTTCGGATCCAAGTTTTGACTCTACAATACATGCAAAGTATGTATGCTATACTTTTCCATTCCTACCTTAAGCTCCACATAAGCCATTTTAGAGATAGGATAAAAAAAGAAGGAAGCATTTACTTTGTGTCATGGTAAGGAATCATACACCATTTGAGCGACATGAGAGAACCATATGAGGAACATTAAGTTTTCTTTTGAAAAACATTGCTAAAACCTCCAGTATGAAACTTGCAAGGAATGAGAAAATTAGTGCTCAAGTTAAACTGTTCTGTCTCTCAACCACCTAAGGTAAAGGAAAGGCCATTAGCTCCATAAAGAACTAAGGTAAGATGGATGAATTTTTATAGCCAATTTTTCCATTCAAAGAGAAGTACTTGTTGTGCACATGGTATTAATGAAACACGAACATTGTAGCAACTCCTGATCCACCGAGGCTAAATTTAATTATTTGCTCAGGACGAGCAAAGGTTAAGCTTGGGGGATCTTATTGACGGTGGATATACCATAAAATTCCACATTCAAACACCGTCAACAGGCCTCGGATTCAAGGGGGAAATAAACATGACATGAACATATTTTTATCAATAATGAGTTCCACTTGTACTCTTAGCTTATGAATGCAGGGAAGACCAAACAGTGCAAAAGTGAGCAGCTAGGGGCAAACAACAGAGATCGGCCGAACCATGTAATGTTGCCCCATGCCATCACAATTCAACACAGTACATACAACATCAAATGGAAGATATCAGAGCCAACGGTGGGCCCACCCATGGGTCGACCGAACTACCCATGGGGCCCACCTGGCTCCGGTGACGTGGCAAGATCCGTGTGACCTTCCACTCAGCTCATATCGGCCCTCAGATCAACATGTGCTTCCATTCAACGGTGGAGAAGCAAAGCACAATGATTCAACGTGACAATGTGCAAACTAATCGGAACCAACACATGGCAAGAGTCTATGACAGATGGGGACCACGGTGGTAGGCCTCACCCACCAGGGGTGGGTCAGCCGGACCACCCATGGTGGGACCAGGCCACTGCCACACTCCCTGACTAGTGGGGACTCCATCTAGAAGACCTTGGCTGGGCCCACCTGTCATAGGGGGGTCGGCCGAACCCCCTGGTGCCCAGCCAGGTCGCGGTTGGCCTCCACCGCCTTCCTGCATGCTGTCCACGTGAGGAAATTGCCACTGCCGTCTATCCAAGTCGGTTTCAAGGTCGGTTCATCCAAGGGCTAAGGTGGAAAGGCACATGGATCGCTGAAGTGGCAACCCTCCATCTTCACCTATAAATAGAGGCTGCATCCACCCTCTCAAGACATGATTCATTCAAGAGACAAGTGAGAAACAATGTAGTTCCACTTCTAGTAGTAGTTGTAGTCTAGTGTGGGAGTTAGAGTTGAGTCGAGCTACGCTCGGGTTCTCTGGAGTCGTTTGCTGGAGAGTCTGGTATAGCTCTTGTATCTTTCTCTTTCTGTCAGACTTATTTACTTTAATATAATATTCCTGCTTTACTTTACTGAGTCTTTACTTAGTGCATTACTATTCTTACAATAGTATTGTTATGAGTTATCATATCACTTGGTTGTCTTACATTAGATTGTGATCCTGTAACCAACTCACGTGTATTAGTTCATCGCCTGTCATAGGGTGCTCTAGTTGCGTTGGCCACTGCTAGAGTAGTGATAATTAGTGTAAGCATAGTGCTTAGACTAGATCTTGCCTTTGATTGCCACTTGTCGCACGGATTGTTTGTGGGTGCTAGCAGGTAGTGACAGCCTTGTCTAGTCTTAGTATCCCCCCACATGTTTTAGGCAAGTTCTTAAAAGGTAGGCCCCCATAAGAGAGTAGGCGCTTCGGGTAGGGGTACGTCTTCTATTGTCTCGCACTACCCCCTACACACCGGAAGTAAGGTAGCAGTCTTAGTGTATTTTGACCATTTGATAGGATAGATCACATGAGTAGAGTTTGAATCACAGGAACCTTTCTCACTCGTTATCCTCCCACCTAGTTGCACTACACTAGTTATTTTTTAGTATTTCATTTGTTATCTTAGAATCATCACCTTCCTATTATACTTCGATTACCCCCTCTGCACTAGTTGTGCTAAGTTGAGATAGACTTAAGGATCTCCTTCTATTAACATTTCTAGCAACAACTTGCCTTTGGGATAAAATAATAACGATACCTTGGAATACTCCCGGGTGAAATGCTACAACGGTATATTCTGTGCGCTTGCGGAATTATCCAATAGTCATAAAAATACCTCAGACACTTCTGGCGCCGTTATCAGAGATAGCCTAACACCCTGTCTCTGGTGGTTATGCTAAGAAGTGTCAACATTCATCATTCCATCCCTTCGACTGATGGTCTATATGGTACCATCTTGCATTGAAGATGTCTACCAGATTTGCAGTTTCTAATTCTTCTGGCTGGCCTGGGATCTTTCCTTCATTGGCTGGATGGATAGAAGATGCCAGCTGAGCTATTTGAGATTCTAGCATTTTATTGAAGCTGAGATGGTTCTTGATGGCAGAGGCAAAACCATCCATCCTGTTGTTGATGTTCTCTAACAACTTGTCATTGGAGACTAGCTTCTTGGATATCTGATCTAGTAGTTTGGTCTGACCAGAAACTAAATCTCTTAACAGTGTGTTGAAACTATTACCTTGGGTCCGGGATTTAACTCGATAATATATGAAAGGTAAGTGTGCAAATTCTATCATCCATGCCCAAAACTACACAAAAGCTTTAGCGGTAGGATGATCAAAAGAAGGCAAAATTATGCCTCGGTGAGAAACCACCTCCAAAACTTGAGTGATTCGAGAGTTTATCATTCGAGGAGCAAAAGCTATCTTTACTTTTTAAAATATAAAAACCCAAGTTTCCAAGCAGAGTGGAGTAGGAGGACTTGAATCCAAGGTGTTCCATTTTTTAATTACCCACGAAATTTTGGTAGACACTTGGAATGCTCACAGGTCCAGGTGAAGCTTGGAATAACTTGTTTGCAGGTTCCATATCAAGGAGATGACCCATCTTAGTCCTTAAACTTTACTCGGGGACGAGCAAAGGGCTAAGTGTGGGGGAGTTTGTTGACGGTCCTTAACTCATATTATATACCATCAACAGTTACATAGAAACAACACCAAACTTAGAGATAGGCCCTTACTACTAACAAATTCCATAAGTTTTGGTGATTTACCTTTTTCAGGAGGACTTACATGAAAAGCATGAAAATATAATCAGAATACGCAACATGACAAGGCGTATTTCTATTCTACACAGAGCAAGGGAAAGGAGGCCCACTCACCTATAAAATTAGGTTCCAAAACAGGAGGAAAATAAGCCCAAACACCACTCAAACTCGTGAAACAAATGCATTACCACTACAGGATTCCGACCTTTTTGCCACGTGACCCCATGTGCAACACCTCAAATTGTGTTGTAATAGGGGGTGTTTCGCAACAGGTGTCTAAAATAGTGGTAATAGGGGGCATGTGTTGCCACAAAAATAGTCCATTGCAATATTTACTCTCGCCGTTGCAAGAGGTGAGCTCTATCGCAACCGTTTTTGGTAAAGTGTTGCTATATGTTACAACTATTGCCATGATGCATTGCCGTTGCATTCGTATTGATTAGTGTTGCAACTATGTGGTCCTCTTGCAACCATAAAGGAAAGAGTTGCTATTGATGGAGTTTTTTGCCACAGTGTTGTCGAGTTGCAATATTGAACTTGACCATTGCAATTAGGTTGCTGGTTATCGCAACTCATTAACGAAAATGATGCAATAGAAAGCTGGTATTGCCACAGTTTGGTGATGTTGTAAAACATGCTCGCATCCATTGCAATATGTAGTTGTTTATTGCAACTAAAATTATTAAGTGAGACAATAGTACATACTATTGCCACAGATGTGTTTGGTTGTAACTAAATCTTGTTGTTGTTGTGATATACTGCTATAGGAAACGTAACTCGATCGTGGGATGTGCATAGCAAATTTAAAGGGCCAGGCCTGTGAATCCTGTGCAGCTACGTACTACACGTATACTATATACGCTCACGCGCACCCCACGATCGCTCGCCTGGCTCGTCGACGACGCCTCTGCTTCAGGGCATCCATCGTTCTCATCTGCAGATCACGCGCGATCAACAAGAGGAGGCTAGCGTTTCCTCTCTGTCGGCTTGGAAAAGGACGTACGTGAACGACGTACGTGAGCGGCGGATCGATCGAGTTAAGCGTAGGTTAAATTAAGATTTGGTCATATAGCATACGTGGCTGTTATCTGCTATGGCATATCTATATATATGCTTTAAGTATAGTAGAAAGGTCTAAGCTTGCAAACGAGTCATCTCGACCGCGGGCTTACATGACGTCCTATCACCGTGGAACTGAGGGATGGCGCACGGGGCGCCCATCGATGGAGCATGAGGCTCGTCGATCCTCCAGCGAGAAGGGAAAATGCCTTGTCACTGCTGGCTCTTGACGACGCCCACGCCAACTGCTGGCTATAATTTGATCTGCTAGCCATAAATGTATCTTCGTAATATAGAGAGCAAATTATGCATTTTTAGCTTTCGCACAAAAAAGTAAATAGATTCTAACCACATCCTACAAGTTCATGTAACATTGGTCTGCAGGAGCTGAAAAAGCAAAGATCAACGTTGAAGAAAAATCTATACATATAACGGCTAGAATCAAAAGTTACATTCGTTTAGAATTCTAGTCTAAGTGTCTGTCATATCAATGTGCAATGCTAAACAACTCCCTACACAGTGCATCGTGCAGGCCAAATCACCTTTGGACTCTTGAAATCATACCTTTCCTGCAAACAATGAAGCATAATAAACTCATGGAATAAAGATATGGCAATGTCATTATATACAGAAGTGCCAATGTCTCTCCAACAACATAGAACCATATAGGTATGTGGACATTTTGGAAAATTATACTCTAGTTAAAACTCTGCTTACTTTGTTATACCATGAAGATACATGTTGCAAGCAATAAAAGCATGTGAATTCCATGAAAAATTTGAGCGAGTACATGATAATGTGATGAGACGTGTGCACCAAAAATCTGTGTTATACTGTTATGTGTACTACGATTAACCTTTGCTTGATGCTAGGGCTGCCATCACCTGTATGAGCATTCCCCACTGAGAACACAAAATGCAGTACACAAAATAAGGAGAATAAAGACTACAAAAAACTGCAGGGATGAGGCAGGTTTGGATATATAGAAAATTTACAAAGAATTGTGAAACAACTTCTATGGCTACGACAACAATTCTATGTTCCAGGCAAAAGACTG
Source organism: Eremochloa ophiuroides (assembly GCA_038502445.1). Lineage (NCBI taxonomy): Eukaryota > Viridiplantae > Streptophyta > Magnoliopsida > Poales > Poaceae > Eremochloa > Eremochloa ophiuroides. Next base: position 79,446,992 of record JAHLJS010000007.1, on the reverse strand, counting down.
ATTCGCATAGCCCAGCAGTCCCTGAAGGGTTACCGACAGATCAATTACCATATGAGTTTAATTTGCCGACACCCATAGGTTACCCACAAGGTAATTTATTTTTTCCTTGCATTGTATTCGTGAGAAACCAACAAGCCATAAAGAACCGAGGCCTATAGCTCCTGCTGCATTCACGTGAATACATGGGTGTCGAAACAAGATTTTATATGGATTTGAAGAGAGAGAAAAATCTCTGAAATGAATCTGAAAAGGTCGAGTCTTGAATTTTTTTTGAAAGATCCAGGTAAAAGTCTTATCAGTAATAAGGGGGAGTTAAGAGGAGTTTGAGACACCTTATAAGTGCTAAAACACATATAGCAACAGTGTTGGCTAACTATTTTTTTTCGAAAAAAAGGGTGATGGCTAGCTAGCTAGTTATTGCTCTAACCCGATACGACTCATTTGTTAATCGATGACACAGCAAAGGGCCTATGTGGACCCATCCCACTAAAATTTAGCTACCTAAAAGATTAAAGTTAAATTTTAGTTATCTAAAAATTCCTGTGGTGTTTGGATTCTCTAGCTAATAGATTGAACTAAATTTTAATAAACTGAATCGAAGTAGTGGTCGGTCGTCAGTGAACAAGAGTAGTTTGCTTCGCAGCCAAGTTCTGAGCAGCTTCCTTTGTCGTGATATTATGTTTGTAAACGATGCTTGATTACGACAGTGACCACCAAGAAAAAGATATATGCGATGGAAGAGGAGGAGAACGGCATCAGGAAGCGCGGCCCCGGCAATGCCGTGAGGAAGCTATCTCCTTTTCCGACGAGGGGCCTAGGCCCGGAACAGAGGAAGCCCTCGGCCTCACCTCCGCCGCCGCCGCCGCCGCGCGTCCCCAGGTGGCTGATCGCCTGATCCTCGACCGCATCGTGCACCGGAGCAGCAGGCGGCGCTGCGGGGTCGTGGAAGACGACGCCACGGCCTCGGCGCTCGCCCACGACTGCGCCGGCCGCCCCATCCGCGCCTCCCTCAGGATCGCCGATCCTCCCGCGATCTCCCGTCTCTACCTCCACCTGACGGGCAGGCCTCGCATCAAGCACTTCCAGGAGCCCATCGCCATCGCCGCCCACCGCAACTCCATTCTCTTCCAGCTGACTGTCCCCTTCGAGGATCCTATGTGGTGGCACGACACCTACTCCTTCCCCACCGACTTCTTCGTCTACTCCTGCCGCTCCTCCACGCCGTCGCCACCGTCACTGACTCTTCTTCCCCCCTGCTTCGACGGTGGCTACAGGGACACGGTGTTTGATGAGCTCTGCAAACCACATCGGCAGCAGCGACAACGCACCATGTTGCCCGAGACTGTCGGCATGCTCTGCCATGGCGACCAAGGCGAGTTCACGGTGGCACAACTCAGCTTTTCTGATCATTATGAGGTTGAGCTATGCCTGCTGCACAATCCACCTCCTGGCTCTGTCATTTCAATGGAATGTGAGTGTTAAGAAGATGCAGATCCCTCCTGACGCGAAGATAAAGACCTACTTGTGGAGTACTGACGCCTGCTAAATCATGATTGCATTATCAAACTTTCACCTGCTCAGCCAAACGTTCTTATTTTGATGCCAATGCAACGCTATGCAGTAAGACAACCAACAGAAATGCTGTCAGTTCTTACGACCCTTTTTCATGATGGTTTTCCATTTTGCGTGCTCATTCTCATACTTTCAGAGTGATGTTGAGTCACCGGCATGCGACCCCCATACATGAGGAGGCCGACACATCTTTATCTTTGATGCCAGTTAATGTTCACCCTTTTCTTTTTGGATTCTGGATCAGTCAGGTCTTTTCGAAACTGTTTGGGATCCAAACCAAACCAGAGCAACCCAAATAAAAAAAAAAATTAACCTGCCTGAGCCAAGTAACACCTTCAATAGACCAACTCAACCTACCCACCCAAACAAAATGCACACTGTATTGGTATGGGCCTCTTAGTTTTCTCATCAGGAAACCAACTTGATCGTCATATACTTAATAAAAAGGAGACATTTCTTTCTTTAGCTATTTCATTTCTCATTAAGCGATTCAGTTTTGAACATTGATTTTCTACTCCCCAACTCAGCCAGTTTTAGTTTTCTACTCTCCTCATGTACTGAAGTCAGGAATGTTGATTGCGGTGTTGGCTTTGCTCTCTTCTATGCAGTCGGGACCTAAGCGAAAAGATGCAGAAGATAAAAGAGAATAAAGTGATGCAGAAGGGTGGACTGGAAACACAATTGGAGTGATTTACTGGATGTATGACAGCCTTTTTGGAGGCGTCGATGACACATGTTGTCTCATGGGGGACTGGGGAGGAGAGGGACTATGGGTAGAGGGTGATGTACCCACAAGGTCACAAATCTATGCCTTCAATGTGTTTGGATGTGTGAGTTATGCCTTCGCCATCGCCATGTCTGTGAGAAACCCTATTTCATACTCAACTGTGACATCCCTTCATAGAGCGGTTTTGGTTACCTGTCTTAGTCCTGTAATGTGCCCTCTCTCCATGGAGAATTTTGTGAATGCTATCTCACAAATGGCATTTTAATGTCGATGTTGAATGCACACGTGTGGCCCAACCATCCTGGGTACTTTGAGTTTTGCGCACCTATTGGTGTAGGTATCATTTGTCCACATTTTAGTTTTTTTTAAGCCATAGAAGAGTGTTTTTCTCTCACAACAAATCAGCAGCAGCCAAAACCAGCACTTCTTTACAGAGAAGCGAACAGGGGAGCCCGCGTTTTGAAACCAAGTGGTGATGCATGCCGTGAGAACGCATTTGCAGCTGCTACCTCTAATCAGAAGTTGACTCTTGTTCGTGGCTACATCCTGGGGACCCGGGGATCTTAAGCTTATGTTGTGCAGACCCGGGGGTCTTAAGCTTATGTTGTGCAGCAAGCAACAGTGCATATCCTAAAACTCACAAACATACCCAATTGCAAAGAACAGATGACACTAGCAATATAATGGGGCTAAATGACGACTCCGGCTCTTCATACTAGTCATGATAGTATCTTGATTGACCACCAAGATGTCAAATGGCAGCAATGAGCGATAGTCAATCTCAATCTCAAATAAATTAATTAAAAGACTAATCATCAGATAACGATGGAGGAACCCAACACGCAGGTTGCTCGATCATATCTCTTCCCCTTCCCTTTCCATTTTGCTTGCTGTCATCCGAATTCCGATGATGATGACTGCTGCTGTATAGGAGCTGGAGCAGGAGCTCGAGGTCCCGATGGCAACGATCTAGGCGCGCAAGCTATGAAAACCCTGCGGCTGCATGGGATTGGGAGGGCCGTTGCATCGCATCCCCATCTTATCGCTCCCACACAAAAACTGACGCGTGCCTCCGGCAACGGCGTGAGGATGCGACCTCCTTCTCCGACGAGGGAGAACGGCGTGAGGAACCTCTCCCCGACGCCCGCCCCTCGCAACAGCATGAGGAAGGTATCCCCTTCTCTGATGAGGTCGTCCGCGCCGGAGCAAGGGACTCTGCCTCGCCTCTGCTGCTACGCGTCCCAAGGTGGCTGATCCTCGACCGCATCGTCTGCCACAACAACAGGCGGCATTGTGGGTCGTGAAAGACGATGCCACGGCATTGGCGCTCGCCCACGACTGCGTTGACCGCCCCGTCCGCGCCTCACTCCGCCGATCGAAGGCTTCTCGGAGCCCACCGCCATCGCCGCCCACCGCAACTCCATTCTCTTCCGAATGGCCATCCCTTTCGAGGATCCTCTGATGTGGAGTAGAGCTCCCTTCTTCCCTACAAGTACTTCGTCTACTCTTGCTTGTCCTCGTCCTCGTTGCCACCGACCCTGACCCTTCTTCCCCCTTCCTTCCACGGCGGCGACACCAATCCCAAGCTTCATAATTTCTTCCTACCATACCGGAACGAGCAGCAGCGCATCATGATGGACGAAGATGTGGGCCTACAGAGCCATGGCGACCAAGGCGTGTTCATGGTGGCACAACTCGGCTTTTCTGAGAATGATGAGTTTGAGCTCTGCGTGCTGCACCGTCGACCTCCTGGCTATGGCATTTCAACGGAATGTAGTGTTAACAAGGTGCAGAGCCCTCTTGACATGAAGATAAACATCTACTCATGGATGACTGACATCATCTTGCCCATTGGCAGATGCTTGTGCTGAGTCGATTACTACCAGGGCATGCTTCTTGTTGATGTCCTCATTGACAGCAGCAGCGACCCAGATCATCAGCAATCGCTCCGTTACATCCCTCTTCCTTCTAAGGCTCTGAAGAAGTCTCGCCTTCCGTACAGGGATGCATGCTCACCTGACCCATTGCGGTGTGTCGGTGTCACTGACAAAGGCATCATTAACCTTGTCTGTATTCTTACCGAATGTCCCGCTTCGTCTTGTCCCTTCACCATAAAAGCTTGGACTTTGGATGTCGATTATGAAGGCAAATGAACAATGGATAAAGACACCACCATGGGTTCAGAGGAATTTTTCAGTCTTTTTGGCGCTAGCCACAGTTGCCTTCCAGTTGTGCAGCCAAGTTTTCCTATGTTGAGCTTAGTTGATCCACATGTCATCTACTTCCAGCTGAAAGATGAGGACCATAGACTTTTCTGGACGATTGTGGTCAACAAGAAGAACAAGGAGCTGCAGTCAAGTGCCCTCTATATCAATGAAGAAGAAGAAGGATGTCCCCCTAAAAGGGGCCGCAGGAGCAATTTCTTTGGTCATAACTTGATCCGCCGCAATATCTCCTCTTACTTGAGTGACAATGCCATCACAAGGTTATATCTGTTCACTTTAGCTTATCAGCACATATTTTTAGCTCTGAGAACAGTGTTTCCTCTCATAACAAATCAGCATCAGCCAAAATCAGCGCTAATTTTCAGCTCCAGCTCCAGCATCAGCCAACTATTATATCTCTTGCTATTGCTTGTAGCATGCCGCAGAAAGTATTGTTGTGTTTAGCAGCTAGTTTACATTTAAAAACATGATGATGTAGGTGCACAGGTATTGAGCCTATGCAATTTCTGTGCTAAGTTAAATAAGTAGCCAATCTGCTACCAATGATTTGACATTTTGAGATATGAACAGATTAATCAGCTAAAATCGCATGGTCAAACTGTAACCTAATCTTATCATGGTTTAAAGTCGATGCAATACTATGCATGAATTAAGCCATTAAGCTAGCGAAGTATTATTCTGTTCAGACTTTGTTTAACCATGACACCAATTTATGTTCACCAGCTTTTGTTCTATGGTCAAAAAGACTATATTAGTTTTGGATCCTAACCATAACCAGAGCAACCAGTATAAAACAATGTGCGGCCCTCACCCAATTACATCTATACATTACAAACCATCTCTACGTACCAAAGCCGAGCGCATGTGCTGTATGATATTGACATCTTTACTTTCTTATGAACAAACCATCTTGATTTCCATACTACTTCTGATAGAGAAATCTTTTATGATCTCGTTCAACAACACATATAAAGAGGAAACATGATAGTTAAACAGTAGGCGCTAGGGAGGCTACACCCATAGTTGAAATTCTACCACGGCTATTGGCAATCAGGATCAAGAATGTATATATAGAAAGAAGAAACCTTGTCAGAAATCTGCAGTGGCCATGACTTTGAAAAACATTCAGTCGTGCTCTTAAGGTGATTGTTACATCCATTACTCTATAACATGACGGGTGTGTAGGCGACTGACCTAACTGAGCTTCCTTGTTCAGTTGGTGAAGCCGGGATGTTCTTTAAGGGTGGGAGTTGACAGTATTGAGACAGTCACGAGATCAAAGCATCTCACTCATGTCAGTTATATCGTTGCATATTTATAATGCCAAAGTTGTTCTTTATAATTCAATGAAGATGCAACTACTTGATTTGTTAATTGTACTTGAACATCTTATCTTAAAATAATATATGACAATTATCAAGACATGGAATGTAGAAATTATCTAATTGAGTTTTGTTTTCTACTCTTACATCACTTGTATTGTATGCAAGTATGGAAGATTGATTGCCTTTTGACTCTGCTTTGTTTTGTGCAGTCTGGAACTAAGTGAAAAGATGCACGAGGCAAAAAAGGAGGGAGTGATGCAGAATATTGGTCTGGAAGCAAAATTGAAGTGATTTACTGGATGGATGATAGCACATTTTGAAGACTCATGTTATCTGTTTCATGAGGGAGGTGGAGGCCTTAGTGCATGTGTTTGAGAGACCTTGTTTGATGATCAACCTTGAACAGATCACATTACACTTTTGGTTGTCTGTCTTGTAATGTGCCCTCTGCATGGAGAATTTCGGGAAAGCCTATATTATCGTGGGAAATGCATGTATGACAATCTCTACGTGGATGTTGAATGCACATGTGTTTGCCAACTGGCCCAAGGTGTTTCAAGATTTGCCCCAAGGGCACATATAGTAGTTATCAAAGCTTAACTTTGAAACGACTAGCTGAGTGCATTTATATCTGATAACTGTGTCAAACTTCTGGACATAGACTAGTACATGCTGCATTGCATTCTGGTGGTCTTGTGATTGTGCAGTGTGCAGCAAGCCCCATGATTTTTGGGACGGTCCTAAAACTGTTACTAGTTATATTGTTATTTTCAAAACATGAAGAGAATTGATTATCAGTGAAGTGACTAGTCAATTATCATATCAAAATACTGCTGTGATCTTTTGACGAGTTAAATGACAAGCTAATACGTTAACAGTGGTTTGACGTGTTCAAACGTAGCTGGATTTGTATCTTTTAAACTATGATGGCATTGTCAAACCGTAACCTTATCTACCAAACATTCATTGTCTTAAAGCAAATGCAGAACTATGCAGTAGAAACCTGTTAGTTCGGACTTAGCTTCATCACAGTTCTCCCATTTGCGTGTGGATTCTCCCATACATGTGGAGGGCACATGTCAGTAACTCATCGGCACCTTTGAACTTCAAGTGACAGAATCCCAGCCACCTAATAGTATTCACCCTTTTTTGTATTCTGGATGCAAACCAAATCCTAATCAACACATACATAAAAAATGTTAACCCTCACCCAAGTAACATCTTCAGTAGACCAACTCAATCTACACAAACAAAATGCACACGATGTGTATAGTGTAGGCATCTTTGGGCATGTTTGGTTCCTTTAATTGGCACTGTTCTACCTAGCCAAGCGAGGATTCCAAGCAAACTTGAGTGCTTGGTTCTTTTGCTGAAGCATCTTGGAATCTGTGCAGGGAAGATTTCCCTTGCTTGCGTGAGAGAGCCAAAATGGCTTAACTGCTTGGGTAAGCTTTTTGTTTGTGCCGCAAGGCGAGGCTAGGTTAGGTGAAGTAACGGTGGGAACCAAACACACCATTTGTTTTCTCATCAGGAAACTAACTTGATTGTCATACTTTATTAAAAAATAAATACTTAAATACTTATTTCTTCTTGTTAATTACTAGTTCATTTCTCATCAATTATTCAGTTTTTTTCTTACTATGACATAATAAAGAAGAAACATAATACACTAGTACACAAGAGCTCTATAGTGGCGCTGGCTATTTTTTTTACTGGCGGTTTCATTCACCGGCCGGTAGTGCAAATAAAATGGAGGGTCAGAGTTAAGAACCGCCAGTGAAAACAAATTAACACTCTTAAGCCAATCGCCAGTGAAAATCGTAACTTAACACTGGCGGTTGGCTTAAGGGAACCGCCAGCGTAAACACCATTTACACTGGCGGTTGAGCTAAGCCAACCGCCAGTGTTAAGGTACTATTTTCACTGGCGGTTGGCTTAAGAAAACCACCAGTGTAAACACCATTTACACTGGCGGTTGAGCTAAGCCAACCGCCAGTGTTAAGGTACTATTTTCACTGGCGGTTGGTTTAAAAAAACCGTCAGTGTTAATTGATTTTCACTGGCGGTTCGTTAGGCCAACCGCCAGTGTGAAATCTGCTATAAATACCCCTTCTTCTCCCCTGACTGAACACTTACTTGCAGTCAGCCGCCATTGGAAGCATTTATGAAGGTCCGGATCTGCCAAAATACAAGGGGGGAGGTTTTCTTCTTCATTTCTTTGGAGAAGGTTGCTAAGAAAGGTCAGTTTATGTATCTTTTGCCTCTATTTAATCTACTTTGCTCAATTTAAGCCACTTTTTGGATCTACGGTTTCCCATGTGTTAGAGAGAATGATTGCTAGGTTATTGCCTTTATTTATTCAAATTAGGTTGTTTATGAAGGTTAGATAGTGTATCTCTTCTCTTCCTTTTCATAATTACTTCTCAATTTAGGTTATATTAGTTTTTTCCATGAATGGTGTGTACTCTTGTGTATTCATGTAGGGAGAGCTAGTTTTTTAGTTTTTTCTATTTTTTTAATTGGGTGTCTATATTCAATCCTTTGTTGGAACACATTATTCTTCTATTTAATTGGGTGTCTATATTATAAATTATCTTTATTATTTGCAAAATATTCAATCTTTGACACTGAGAATGAGTCTTAACACACATTATTCTTCTAAATTTTAGTGAACTAAGGTTCCAAAGGTCTACAAGTTCAAAAATTCTCAAGTAAACGGTTTTTATCTGTATTTCTTCGAACAAGGTTGCTGGAAAAAAGGTTTGTTAATTAAATAATATCTATAAACAATCATTTTTATTTTGCATTGCTCATAATAAACTCATTATATTTTTACAGTTAATGATGGAGAGGTCATTCTGGATGTACAATTTATCATGAGTTGATCCATCATATATACCTGAAGTGCAGAGGTTTATCGATGCCACTAAGATTCATGCTTGGAGGTCAAATACGAAGCACATATATTGTCCATGCATAGACTGCAAGAATGTTATCATATTTGATGACACAAAAGCAATATTTTTCTCATCTCGTGTGCCGAGGATTTATGGAGAATTAACTGATTTGGACAAAGCATGGAGAGGGTAGCTCTGCAGCTTACACAACTGGTACTCCTGTGAACATCGGTGTCGATGGTGCAGATATGCTTACTGACGGATGTCATTTCATACAGGAGAGACAAACACCTTGTCCTCAGAGTGAACCTGTTGTGCCTAATGCTGATGGTCCGCCCAATGTTAGTGCTGAGGAAGATGTAGACTTCTTAGATGCAATATTGCGTAGTCATCTAGATCCATCTATCTTCTTCATGAAAGGTATGAAGGAAATGAGGAAGGCTGCACAAGAGCCTTTTTTCGATGAGTCTAAGGGTTGCACGAAACATTTCACGACGCTGCGGTCAGTGCTAAAGTTGTTGATGGTAAAAGCCCGGTATGGTTTGTGCGATACTGGCTTCGATGCGTTCTTGAGTATTCTCACAGACATGCTTCCAAAGGAGAATAGAGTTCCTGCTAACACATACTACGTAAAGAAGCTAATTAGCCCGCTTACAATGGGTGTCGAAAAGATCCACGCATGTAGAAACCATTGTATGCTATATCGAGGTGATGAATACAAAGACTTGGATAATTGTCCTAATTGTGGTGCAAGTAGATACAAGACGAATAAAGACTATCGAGAGGAAGATTGTGCCACCACCGTGTGTACGAGGAAGAAGCGAAAGAAAACCCAACAAAAGACCCAACCCACCAGGAAAGATAAAGAAGAAGTAGACTACTACGCGTAGAAGAAAATTCCTGCTCTGGTGATGTGATACCTTCCCGTGATTGATCGATTGAGGTGTTTGTTCGCAAACGCTGAGGATGACCAACTTATGAGCTAGCATGCTTCAGGTGAGCACAAAAACAATGGAAAGTTACGACATCCAGCTGATGGCAAGCAATGGCAAGATTTCAATACCAACCATCCAGAATTTGCTAAGGAGCCACGAAATGTTAGGTTCGCTCTGAGTACAGACGGAATGAATCCATTTGCCGAGAGGAGCAGTAAGCACAGCACATGGCCGGTGATCCTCAGCATCTACAACCTTCCACCTTGGTTGATGCATAAGCGTAAATATCTTATGCTAACCATTCTTATTTCTGGACCTAAGCAACCCGGCGTTGACATAGATGTATTTTTGGAGCCGTTAATGCAGGACATGAAAATATTGTGGGAAACAGGAGTCGAAATATTGGACGAGTACCGCCAAGAAACTTTCACACTGTATGCAATTATTTTTGTGACCATCAATGATTACCCTGCTCTCTTTACATTATCAGGGCAGTTCAAGGGAAAGGTTGGATGCGTAATCTGCATAGATGGAACCGCTTACGTGTTCCTTGATGCATCAAAGAAGATAGTGTACATGAGGCACAGACGGTTCTTATCAAAAGGGCACAGGTACCGCTTGTGATAGATGGATAAGTACTTCGACAATAATGATGAACTGCATTCTACTGCTCCATCGGGTAATAGTAAAGGTCAAACAGTTTTCAGAATAGTCAGCAACATTAAATTTGTTTTTGGGAAGAAGAAAAAAGACGGAAAACCAAGAAAGGATGTGAAACCAACTCCAGGGGCTACATTCAAGAAGATGTCTATTTTCTTCAAGTATTTGCCATACTGGAAAGAGTTAGACATACGACACGCAATCGACGGTATGCACGTTCAGAAGAACGTCTTTGAAAGCGTCATTGGCACGTTGTTTGATATAAAGAGCAAGACTAAGGATGGACTCAACTCACGTATGGACATGGTAAATTTGGGCATAAAAAAGGAACTGCACCCTGCTCTTCTAGAAAATGGAAAGTATCACCTCCCGGCAGTAAGGTACAACCTCAACACAGAGGAGCAACGTGCGATGTGTGTGTGGTAGAAAAATTTGAAAGTTCCATCTGGATTCTGCTCTAGCATAAGGAGTATTGTGTCAATGAAAGACCTTACACTGACCAATTACAACTCATATGATTGTCATGTCATGCTGACTACTTTCCTCCCTGTTGCCATCAGGGCTATAAATCCGGTGTTCTTAAAGATGGCAATCACCAGGTTGTGCTACTTTTTCAACAAGGTCTCACAGAAGGTTATTGACCGCGATGAGCTGCCGTCACTTCAAGAATTCACGGTGGAGACTCTGTCACAGCTTGAGATGTGTTTCCCCCCATCATTCTTTGATATAATGGTTCACCTTGTGACGCACTTGGTGCCGTAAATTGAGGCATTGGGGCCCATGTATTTGCATGAGATATGGACTTATGAGCATTTCATGCCAGTATTGAATGGCTATGTATCAATTCGTGCTCGTCCTGAGTCGTCCATTATAGAAGGATACTGTACCGAAGAGGCCATTGTTTCTGGTGCCCCATTCTGCAATAGTGTCCTAAAAGACCAGATTGCAATAGGTTTGCCCCCGTCACGACACGATGGTAGGCTACATGGAAGTGGGAGGACTGGACGGAAATCTTTTATCCCGTCAGATTACAAGGTAATCCTTGAAGCACACTATAGCATCCTGCATCAGCTCTCGATAATGGATCCTTTGATCGAGCGTCACATGAATGATCTTCGCCAACATAATGGTGGGCACACGGACGATTGGGTCAAGAAGGAACACAAGCGTCGGTTCATCGCATGGCTAAGGGAGCAGCAAATTCCAGATGGGGAAACGTTTGAGGAACAAACCATCAAGAAGTTGTCGTGTGGACCATCACGCCAGGTCACGACATGGCAAACCTACGACATCAGTGGCTTCACATTTTGTACCAAGTCCAAGGATAAAAAGAGCATGGCACAAAACAGTGGTGTTCTATGCGAGGCCATAGATGATGCAACTGGTGAGATTAGTACATACTTTGGCTTCGTTGAGGACATATGGGAACTAAACTATGGTACATTTCAGATACCTGTGTTTCGATGCCAATGGGTTGAAGACAAACATGTCACAGTGGACAACTATGGGCTCAGAGTTCTTGATCTAAGTAAGGTAGGTTACAAAGATGACCCATGGATCCTTGATAACCGTGCCGCATAGGTCTTCTATGCTGAACAAATCCTTTCTAAAAATAAGAAGAACAGTTCCGACAAGCCAAAGCATATAGTTTTCCCTGGGAAGCAACAAGCTCTAGGAGTTGGTGGTATAACTGATCTGAAGGATTTTAACCAATTTAGCGACATGTCTCTCTTTGTAGACCATCCAGTGAAGATAAGACACGTTGAGCGAAGCATCCCACAAAGTTCGTTGCCATGGGTGCACCCCGATGGACAAGGAAGAACAGTAGCTGGCTAGATTCTATTTGTCATTTGTCATGTAATCCATTTTCTATCTCAACATGTATCCTATGCTACATTTAACATGTTTATATTTATCTATTTTAAAATATTTACATTTCTCTATTCGAACATGTTTACCCTAAAAATCTTAAACCCTAACTAAACCAAGCTAATTAAAAACCAAGCTAAACCCTAAACCCTAGCTAAACCAAGCTAAACCCTAGCTAAACCAAGCTAATTAAAAACCTAGCTAAACCCTAAATATAATATAACCAAAACTAATGTGCATGTGCATAAATATAAACATAAAACATCATATAAAATTATTGGTACAGGCAGTTGATAATGTGAAAATTAAATTTAAAAATATTTGTACTGGCGGTTGTCCTCAGGAACCGCCAGTGTAAATAATTTACACAGGCGGTTCACATTGTGAACCGTGTAAATAATTTACACTGGCGGTTCCTGAGGACAACTGCCAGTACAGATATTTACACTGGCGGTTCCTTAGGACAACCGCCAGTACTAATCTTACCAGTATATAACGCGCGCTCCCGTCCGAAATTTCGCTAAGTCTGGAGGAGCCCGCCATTTCTTCCCCAACGCCGTCAGGCTGCCGGATTTTTTCGTGCCCTCGCCGCGCGCGTGCCCTAGCCACTGCTGTGACCTTGCCACAGCCGTGCGCTCGCCCCACCACGCGCCTCGCCGCAGCCGTGCCGCCGTGCCGCACGGCCACGCCCCCGTTGCCCCGCGTCGCGCCTCCGTCGTGCCGTGCCACACCACGCTCCACCGAGCTCCCTGACCGGTAAGCCACCGAGCTCCCTCCCTATACTATGTGCAGGTGCCTCCCGCCCTACCTGGCTTGGTGTGGTCCGCGGCGGCGACTGGCGCGCGCGCGCGGCGGCGCGAGTGGCGTGTGGCGATGCGGCGATGCTAGGCGCATGGTGGCGACGCGGCGATGCTAGGCGCACGGTGGCGACGTAGCCCGAGGTGATGCATGAGGATGGGTGCACGAGGATGGGTGGAGCGCGTGGGAGGCCCTTGTTGCACTCCTCTGCGGCGGCGTCAGCGGGCGGTGCGGCGGCGCACGGCGGCGGCTGCGCCCTGGCGGCTTTGCGGCTGGTGGCCTGGCCTGCTACCAAGTGGGCCGGCCCAATTTCATTAGGGAATGATTTCGTATTTTCGAAAGAAATGAATAGTGCTGAGTTTTCGGTTTTTTTATAAAAATGATTGCTGCACAAAAATAATAAAATAAATTGGGAAACAAATTGTGCGATTTCTTTATACAAGTGTATTTGAGTCCATATACAAATTGGGAAACAATATTGCATATACGAAGATATTTTTTACATAGTGGGCCGGCCACTTGGACTTTTTTTGTTTAATTAGATTTTAGTTTAAATAGGTTTTAGTTTATTAGTTAGGTTTTTCATATTGTTTAATTAGGATTTAATTGTTTAGTTAGGTTTGTTTTAGGTTTTTCATATTGGGAAACAATATTGCATATACGAAGACATTCTCATATTGTTTAATTATTAGTTTGGTTTTTCAAATTGGGAAACAATATTGCATATACGAAGACATTCTCATATTGTTTAAATAGTTTTAATTATCATGTGTATTTTATTTTTTGTGATATATGTGATATGTGTATTTCAATTTCTCCAATTATCATGTGTATTTAAATTTTTGTGATATATGTGATATGTGATATATGTGACATATATGCCATCTCTTATTTCAGATGTAAAATGCTAAAATAAAAAAATTATAAGGAGAGATGTATATATGCGATGTGCTATGTGCGATGTGATATATGCAAGTTCGATGAATTTTGTTTCAACACATTCATAAAATTTAGTTTAATTAGAGTTATATTTTATGTTAGATTACCGCGACAACGACTTCACCATCGGAGTCCTCTCAACATAACGAGCCGAGTGAGCAACAATATCAAAGTCCAAGTGATCCGTGTCCCAGCGTAGATAGGAAGGCTCGTCGTGAAATGGAGCGCGACCCTACTTACGATCCACGAGAAGACAAGGTAATATACACGGAGTTCAACGAATCCCTTCTATCTATATATGTACTCATCCATGATTTCATGTGTACGCCCAATTTTATGAACAGGAGGTCGTATCTCAAATGCGACAACTAGTAGAAGAAGAATTACAACACGAAGACCAAGGGCCAGAACCTACCGATACGAGCACTGAAGAATCAAGGAAGAGGAAACTGGGTGATCGGAAACGAGGTGACAGGGGATCAAACAAGTGGGATATTAACACATATAGGGTGCTAGACGTAAGTGCAAAAGGAGAGCCCCTAACTCCACAAGAGGTGCAAGCTATGTTTCGGAACGCGATTGGTTTCTTAGTTAGGGATAATGTTGATATCACAATATCTCAGTGGAAAGATGTGCCAGATTCGGTCAAGATAAACTTGTGGCAAAAGTTGTCAAAGAAGTTTGTTCTGCCTCGGGATTCAGAGGAACTCGTGAAGGGTTATGCAATGAGGCAGTTGGCCATCACATTTCGCAACTGGAGGTCTGAATTGAACAGCAAATGTGTGAAGATAGGGTTGGACCCTACCAGCAAGTACAATATTACAGAAGGTCAGTGGGCTGTTTTCAAAGAGCAGAAGACTAACCCAGAATTCTTGGCCCGGGGCCAAGCGAACTCAGCACCTGCTAAGAAGAACAAGTACCACCACCACCTTGGCACAGGTGGTTACAAGCGGCAGGTTCCCAAATGGAGGGAAGAAGAGGCTGCGAAGAAGGTAGCAGGGTTGCCAGTGTTGTCTGAGGAACTTGGCGAAAGGAGCATGAACTGGCTTCGTGCTCGCAAACCAAGAGAAATATCTAAGTCAAGTGCATCTTTTTCTGATCCAATGGTTGAAGAAGCCGTGAAGAATATTTATGAGGCGGCAGCTCATGTGAAGGAAGGAAGTGCCAGGCCACAAAGGGAGCGGGACATCCTTACTCTTGGTCTTGGTAACCCTGAGCGCCCTGATCGTGTACGAGGCATCTCGTCAAGGCTAGGATGGAAAGAAGGATTCGGCGAGGAGTGGGCCGGAATGTACAAGAAGCATGATCGATACAAGGAGGACTTGAAAGATTTTTTTAAGGAGCAGGCAAAGCAAGCCTTCAAAGACATGGTGACTAAATTAGTAGCAAATCTTGATACCGAGCTTGCACAGCAATTGGTGGGTGTCATGTCTACTGTTCAACAAAGGACGAACACCCAACAGTCTCCGCAGATGCAGCTGGTGCCGGTGACACAGCCCTTGGGAGCTCAGCAGTTGATAGCACAGTCTGCAAATGCTCAAAGCAGTGTCGCGTCTACGGCAAAGGTTCGCTATCCAGTTGATGCCATTGACGTGCCAACGCCTTGCTCACTAGTCATAAGCTATGGCATTACCAATGTTCGTACTAGGGAAGTAGGCACTGGCTTCGCAATCCCTAGACGGACGTTTCATGGTGCAAACATTCCAGATGAGTACTGCAGGGTCGAAGTGGTGACCGTAGTGCAAGGACATGAGGATGACATGTTGGACATCCCTGCACCCGAGGGCATTGAAACACTGGGACAAGCCATCAAGAATTTCATCCTTTGGGCTAGGCGAGACATCAGGTTGAGTAGGCACCATAGCATAGCATTCATAATGACCCACCGCCGTCGTCATCACCTAACCGGCCTCTTCCTAGCTCATCAAATTCACCTGTGCATCCAATTCCAGAACCTCCGCCACCAGCATCTCCTATCAACTATCCACCTTCCCCAGCAAGCAAAGAGAAACAACCTGAGGAAACATCGACCCCAACGGGCCCACAAGACAAACAACATGAGCAAACATCGACCCCGTCAGCCCCACAAACTAAAGAAAAAACCCCCCACCAGCAAAGAAGAGGAAAGTTGTTCCCAAAATGGTCTCTCCACACCGGCCAAAGCAAAAAACTGCTGGGACCATGCTGTGGTTGTCAGGAATAGCACACAGCCGCACAAGTCGTGTCGTTGAGTGTTCTGAGGCTGAGGAATCGGGGAAATCCTCTGTGAAGACCATACAGATCAGGAAGTCAACGAAAGAGGATTATGAAAATGTCCCTGACACATATGTGCCGGGCAGGCCGCTTCTTACTTGGGAAAAGGTAACCCAAATCCCATCTCTAATTAAAAGAATGCATGACTGGTACATGAGAGCAGCTTCTGTTGGCATCGATGCTCTGAGCGTATGTATACCACCAAGAGCTTTTATGAACGGGCGAAGTAAAGCTATGGTCACGTTCGAGGATATGCACTTGATGATGAATCTCAAGAGACTCAACGTTCAGCTCGTAACAGTGTGGGCATTATAAGTGTTGCTCATATACTCACTTGATTATTATTTTGATGTATTATGTTTCAGTCTATGAGATTTAATTGAACATGTGCCTCGCAGACTACAACATGACCAGCAGGAGGAGAGATTTGGTATCGATCCTTATTCACACGCAGATGAGAGGATTGGCTATCTCGACCCCACCGAAATATGCGAGGAGCGGCACACATTCAGGATCGGAAAGGACAATGATAAATTGAAGGACAAGACTGAAGAAGAAGCTAAGCAGATTATTATTAAGCTAGAAAGAGAGACGGAAGACAGATACTGCCTATACTTAGGAAATTTAATGCTTCAATTTCAAGATAGGCAATTAATGTTATTATTGTCTAATCCATATATATATGTGGCCCCGACCCATGCATCACGAGGACTTGATTCGTGCAGGGACCATTGGATTTGTTTTTATATTTATCCAAGGCAGGGAAGGGTACTTGTCTTTGATTCCGCACGTGATGATCCCACTACGTATGCGCCATTCTTGACCTTCTTAGAGAGGTACGTAAGCCGAGAAATATTTGCATTCTTTTCTCGACGAGAGTTTGCATTGAGAATATATAACTTGGTGATTCTTTCGAAATCATAGGGCATATAGGTGGTATAAACTAAAAGGCGGAAAGCACGACAAGAATAAAACTGAATCATTAACAATAAATTACAAGTGGCCAGTATGTTAGTTATCTATGACTACATATTTATCATCCATGTACAACGCATAAGACAATGTTGAAACTAATTAAATATTCGCTTACCTGTTTACATATATAGTGCCACAAGCAACCACCCGGATCGGTCCATTGCGGATTCTATGTCTATGAGTTTATGAGGGAGTCCGGACGGTACATCAAGAATGTTGATAAGGTAGGTAATAGTCATTATAACCTTAAAGTTACAAATGTGTATATGATGTTTATACATATTAATTAATATAGTTATATATAACTACAGTTGCGGAAATAAAAAAACTCAAGGCGTAGAACATGAGCACGGGGACTTTATACAACATAGTTGAGGACATGTGCTCATTCATCATGAAACATGTTATTCCAAGCAACGGGAATTATCACGACAATGAAGACACTTTAGGAAGTGAAGGGTTCAAAGAGCTAACGAAAATCAGCATGGTAGGGCTTGCCCGAGAGGGTTATTAATTAGATGTGTAAATTTGAGATGTTATCATATGTAACTTTGATGAACATATATATATGTGTGTATATTATGAGCACAGTCCTTTGATGTATATAAATATACTGTATAATAATTAAATTTTGTTTTGCTATATTTGATCATGATCTAATACAGCTTAATATCTACAATAAATAAATAAATAAATACATATATATGGCCCGGTAGGGGGCTGAAATTCCCTAAAAAGGGCTGCAATCTCCACTGGCGATTGCATGTGAACCGCCAGTGTAAATATACTTACACTGGCAGTTCCTTAAGAAAACCGCCAGTGTAAATATATTTCCACTGACGGTTTCCACTGGCGGTTTGCTTAAGAAACCGCCAGTGGAAATATATTTACACTAGCGTTTCCTTAAGAAAACCGCCAGTGTAAATATATTTCCACTGGCGGTTCACAGGCAACCGCCAGTGGAAAGATTTATTTTCACTGGCCTCTCCCACTGGCGGCCCTGTGAAACGCCAGTGAAGATGGCTTATCAACCACCACTATAGAGGTTCTGTGTACTAGTGATAGGTGAATCAATTTACAATATGGACTAGGGAGGCTATGCCCATAAATGAAGTTCTACCACAGCTGCTATTAGTCAGGGATCATGTCTGGTGACAAAAGAAACTTGTCAGAAAGCTCGAGTGACCATGACTTTGAAAAACAGTTAGTTGTACTCCTACGGAGTTTGTGATACGCAAGGTCTTATTGGTCCAATTGTTGCATATGCATTCCTCTTTAATAGAAAAGGCAAGCATTGTTTTGCACAACAACTCAACCACTTCTAGTTTTCTACTCTTCTTGTGTATGGAAGTTGGGAATGTTGATTGCAATGTTGACTTTGCTTGCTTTCATGCAGTCAGGAACTAAGTGAAATGATGCAGTAGTCAAAACAGAGTAGAGTAATGCATCAGGGTTGACAATGAGGTCATCAGGGCCCAGATTTGGGAGACTGCTGGGCAGCAGAGGTAGTGAACCACACTACCACCCATTCTCTTTCTGTTCTTGATCTAATTCTTCGTCCATCTGCATGGCATTTGGGTTTTATTTCTTCTTTGTACATCCATGAGATATTTATATGTTTTGGATTTGATTTCAGCACTTGTTTTTTTCCTTTTGGTCTATGAGGTAGTTTCTGTTGATCAGTGTCCTGAAATCTGTAACAAGAGTTAATTTTTTTAGAACTGATTTTTTATTAGGTTATTTATACTCAACATTCATCCAAAAGGCAAAAGGAAATTGTTTTCTGCTAACTGGTGTTAGATCGTTCTGGTTTGCATTTGTTTATATGTATAGGAAATCATTGCTCATAAATTTTGTATTTCGAAGAGCTATGTAGTCTTATACAATCATTATAAGTTTTTGTGATCCTGTTTGCTAGCGAAGTTTCTCAGTGCTCCCACAAACAAAAAAAAATCTCTGTATTGATCTATTCTTCTGAATCCTAACAGTACAACCTCCTGTGTGCCTCCTTTTTTTTTTCAGTCAAGTCAGTTACCACTTACTACTATCTTAGCTAAGTGTCAATTTGAACGGATCACTTCTTTCTTGAGAACCCTGTGAATGCTTGCTAGAGAATTTTTGTTGTGCATGTTCACAAATTGATTGATGCGTCGGTACTATATTTATGCCCCTTTATAGAATGAAAAAGGCAATACATTAGGCATTTGCATCTTTCACTGTATTATAATTTGAATGGACATCAGATGAATAAAAAATAAATCCAAATCATAACTGAGGTTTGATCATTATCCTCTACACCTGTAAATGGTTTCCACATGTATTCTTCTATGCACAATTGTTATGGTAATTGAAACTCCCCTGGGTTGCAGTCCTGGCATCTAGACATATACGACTTCTAGGTCGTTAAATGGGCCATTGTTCAACATGAAACTCCCATGCTTTTTGCTTCTGCCTAACACATTGTGAACAGAGCTCACACATTGCTTTTATTATGATTATTTCTTCTCACTTGAGACACTGCAATGATGTTTCTTTACATATTCAGATTTGTTCCCGATGCATCAATTCGTGCATATTTGTAGCATGTAGGATCAGTTCAGAACCTATCAGTCTTTGCTAATGCAATCTGTAGTGGGCCCTGAATTGTCCAGTTACACATACCTGAGTTGCCTTTTGATGCTTCATGCTTGCCTTTAGAATATGTGGCTGGAGTTACTAAACATGGCTCAGCAAGATGCCGAAGAAAAGAAACCTCAGCTGCAATATGTTTTAGTGAGCAAGTTGCGATACATCTGATGTGGGAACAACTATTTGAGCTTTTGATGACCTAAGTAGGGGCTCAAAATCAAAGCAGGGGGCTTGGACAGGTACTTTGCCCGAGTTGCATTAAAGTGTACTTTTTTCCCTGCCAGCCCTTCGAGTTGGTACTTGAATACGGTCTTGCTATAGTTGCTCAAAGAGTAGAGACAAAAGGTGAGAAAGAGAAAAGTAGTAGCTACCAACAGCCATTCATTTATGCTCCTCCCCACCTCGCATACTTGTGTTGTGCCCTTCTTCTTTCCCTTCGACCGGGTTCTATTTAGTGGTACGGAAGATGACCTGTGATTCTGGTGGCCTCACAGGCGAGATGCTGGCCTCCCAAGGTCTGGAACGCACTGCTATAGTGCTAGGCCAGGCACGTACCTCGATGCCATTCCTCCGATGACGAACAAGCGTAGTAGGTTTGGTCGAGCTCCGTAGCTTTTGGGGTTACTAGTTTTGAAGATGGGTTTGATAGGTTTTCGTCGTTGTTGTTGTTTCTGTTCACACCCTCGCCGTGTTTAAGCCTTCCCTTGTCTTTTGGGGTTTGCTGCTGTTTGGGTTGGGTCATACTAGAACTGTACCCTTCTCTTGTCGCAGAGCCGTAGCCGTCAAGGCGCTCGCGTTCGAGCAGGTATTAGTATTATTGGCTTTCTGCTCCAGCCTGTGGCTGCTGTCTAATTTTAGTTTTGTGTGCACAAGTTTTTGAATTTCTGTAATTTCTCTACAACATGTCATGATTACTAGAACAAAATTTTTAGACTATTTTTGTAGTTCTGTTATTGGGTAATAAGATTTGCGGGGAGTTTTCTGATAAAGCAGCAGCTTAATTAACACTATGTTTTGGTAAAGTTCTATCCTTTGCCTACTCGGTCATGCATCCAACTTGCAAGGTTGACTTAAACTACTCGATTTTTTTTCGAGCTCTACCTCTACCTCTACTGTTCAGCTTGCAGTTCGGCATTTAGTCAGCTCTTCTTCTCGTGGTATTGTTCCTCGGTCATTCAGCACCACAAAAACTACTTCATGAAGGACCAAAACTACTTCATGAAGAAGTTCCAGTGACGACCTCCGGTGAAGGTTCGCCGGAGAAGGTTCCGTTACCGAACTGACGTGAAGAAGAAGTTCCAGTGACGAAGGTCCTCCGGCAAAGGTTCGCCGGACAAGGTTCCGTGACCGAACTGACGTGAAGAAGGCGCTGCGTCGAAGGCTCTAAATGCATAGGAGCACAGAGAATGAATGAGACAGTTGGCTAGTTCTTCGTATGAGTGTTTGAGGGAGAGAGAGTCCTTGCCTATACTCATGGCACTATATATATGCAAGGGAAATTTACTTGCAACCCCTGGTGGGGGTAAATATTATATGACGCTCCTATGACATTAGTTGGGGCTCTTTTAGGGGACTTGGCCTATATAAATATGGGCTGCCCCAACATTAGCGTATTACATGACGCTCTTATGTCGCTAGTTAGGCCTTTTTTAGGGGGACTTGACGCATATGAATGGCTGCCCCAACATTGCACCCACCGTGGGGCTCGTATCGCAAAACCACGATGCCCACAAGATAGAAAGCCTCAGCCCTCAGGATTTTTCAATGGAAAACCTTCGGAAGGAATCGATTTAGAGGAGCTTCGCTCGGCCTTGTTTTCGGAGCGTTTGGCAAGTGAGCCTCCGAGGAAGTTTTGTCAGCCTTCGGATATTTTCTCCGTGAAATTTTTGAGCCTTCGGATATTTTCTCTGTGAATTTTTTTCAGAGCCTTCGGCAGTTCTTTTAGCCTTCGGAAGCCTTCGCCACAGGATTTTGATGAGCTCCTGAAGCCTTCGGGAAGAGCTACGGCAATATGCACTTCTTTCTGAAACTGACATGCACTTCTTAACGCCAGCTTCCACTCGTTCATACATATAAAATACGCATGTGCTACTTTGTTTTTTTTTTTTCCAATTTGTGGTTAACAGCGAAGACACCACACGCAAAGTCATTCAGGACTTACAGAGCTCTGTTGCGACCAGCATGATCGGAACCTTCCGCACGCTCGACGGCGGCTAGTGAAACCCTCCGCCACCGAGGCACACTCGACTAGTCGCCTCGTTCGGACGCATAACATGGACCGCGAAGGTAAGACTCAGACCGCCCAACGCCAGAGCGAAGGCTGCGCCTGCTGCGAAAGTTCACCGCCGGGCAGCAATCGTACCATTGCACGAAGATCCACAGACACATATCCCGATCTGGCGTGCTAAGTATCTATTGCTTTGCCGCTGCTCTCAAATACGATACGAATCTGCACTCTCGTCCTACGCAGCTTGCAGTCATGTTGCACCTAGATGCATTAAAATATGAAATTGAAATGCATGCTTCGCTAACCCATGTCTATGAGCCAAAGCGGAAGAATTGTTGCAGCAACATGGCCTCATACACGCGAAGGCCTCACTGCACGAAGACTCAGCACGCGCGTATGGAGCTCGAAGGTACAGGCCCCCGGGCGACCGTGATGATCCGGCACGGCAGTCCAGTCCAGTGCAAGTGAAGGAACACACAAAGTCCCATGCGTAACCCGAGAACGAAGTCCCTCAGCAGGACTCTGTGCATGACCTGCGCGTGAAACCCCTCCGCATGGTGGCTACAACTAGGCTTCGCAAATGAGAAGAACGCGAAGGACCAATTTAGGCAAAGGTCCAAACTTGCCCCGAAGGTCCTGGCCAGCTCTGTCGAAGATATTGGTCTGGTGCACTCTATAACAGAAAGCCCCAAGGAATCGTAAAGGTCAAGCACAGCGAAAAATGGACCAGATAAGTTCCTGGTTCATTTTTCAAAAATTACACCAAGAATGTCCCAACTTACTGCCTGCTGGTAATTAAGTGACCACTTGAGCACCATAGCAATAGCAAGCATACGAAACTCAAGTAGCAATAGTCAGCTGTCAGAAGACCAAGGACAAAATCAGTTTGTCTCCTCTGTTCTTTTCGTCGCACTCTGCAAGTTCAGCTGGCTACTTATGGTGCTTTCCGAAGTCCGAGGAATTTGTCTTTGGGCAATTTCTCGCCATGGTGAGCCTTCGGCAATCTCCTAGTGTCTCTGGGAGCCTTCGGGAATTTTCAATGGAACTTTTCTATGTCTTTGAAAATTAAAGCCTGGAATTCTTCTTCAAGCTCAAGCCTTCGGAATTTTCTCTTGAACGTTGAATTTTCGGAGTCGTGTTTCTAGAATTCGCATCACCAATATACAAGATAAGTATCTCTCATTTCTCCCTTCCTATAATATAATGCTCTGTACATAAATCACTAACCTTTTATATAGACGTCAAAGTGCTCTCTTACATGAACTTGCCACTTGAATAAGGTAACAATAGCACCTTAGCCTAAGGCATTTGCACCTTGCGCATATCTAACTTGTGCTTGGCAGTATCTTAGCCTTCGTTTACACAATTTTATATATATATATATATATATATAGGGGTAAATTTTTTCTACTCCCTAGGAGTAGTTATTCCCACCTAGATTAGACTCCCAACGTATTGCCATAGGTTCATTAGCGGGTTCATTAAGCGGACCCGTTAATTAATATAATGAATATAAGTAAATTCTGTCGTAATTTGTGGGCGTCCAACAACCACAGCCAACAGTATACGTGCGGCGGCGGCAGCTTTGCTCGATCCAATAGGCTGCCCCGGCCACGATTCAGTCCAGGTACGTTGGTTTCCTGTTATGATCCGGCGATCCCCATGCGGCGGCCATGGAGCCCTCCTCTGTCGGCGCCAGCGGCTCGGTGGAACGGCGGCGTGCGGAGGCAGCAACCGACCTGCATGCTCGGTGTCCCCAGGGATGCGGTGCCACCAACCTGCGGGAACACTAGCCCCTGGTGGCGCGCTGCTTCCCCTCACGGATCTGTTGGCCGCGCTGCCTTCCTGGCCGGTGGCGACGTCCGTTCCCCGGCTGGTGGCGACGCCGCCTTCTCCCACCGGCAGCGTAATCTTGTTTTCCTCGTTGCATGCAGATTGCGAGACGCCGGCGGTAAGTAAAGTATGCATACATACTTGTACGACGTGTATGCACGCATACTACTACATTAGGTATATAGACATACTACCAAATGAATACACCTATACAAGCAAAAGTATGCAAGCATACTTGTACGACGTGTATGTACTCCTACTCCCTTGGTATATATATACATGCATGCTTATGCACAATTTGCATCCTTCAGTTCAGAGTATATGCATATTACGTATCCTTAGAATTATATATTCTCTGAAATTATCAGTAAGTTAATCAATGCATGGTACAAAATTAATGCCATGCACCCGTTACCAGAAATCATGGAGATCCACGGCATGCACATGATTAATTGGCTGAATATTCTTAAACGGGTTTAGTGGCATGACACAATACAGACCCAATTAGTAGTCAAACAAGTAGGGAGTAGTTACTCTTGGGAGTAGGTATCACTAACCTTCTCACACATGCCAAATGTATTCTCGTGCATGAACCAAGCTTGCCAAATGATGTTTTGCTCTTATGATTTACTTCGTCACAATTTTGATTTAACCTTCGTCTCTCCAAACAAATTTCAAAAATTAACCTTCACATAAAACTTGTCACCAATGTGACCAAGAAAGTTGTCGTGACCTTTCGCCGCACCAAATGCATGGCCTAAGTGTTTGTACATGCTTAGCCGTAATCGGCGAACTCATAACACATATCCTTCTCTTATTTTGAAGGTGTTTTTGTTACTAACATGCAGGTCACCTCCGTTCTAAATATCTCTTCCCCCCCCCCCAAACTAACATTCCCTACAACTCATTTGTCTTATTATATGCACGTTTTCACCTCCTCAAGTCACATCAGTCAGTACTCTTCATCAATCAGCGGTCTTCACTAAGTGTTCGGTTCTTGAGTTTGCATCAGTCGGTACTCTCCATCACTCAGCAATTCTCATGAAGCTTTCAACCTTCGTCCCATACCTCAGCAGCCCTCGTCTGACTGTAGCTTTCAACAGTCTGGTTATCTATCATTGGTCGTCTTAGCCTTCATCAGTCAGCGGCCTCGGTCAGTGAATGGTCTTCATAAGTTGGTTGTCTACAGTCATCAGCCTTCTTTAGTTAATGGCCTTCGTCAGACATCGGCCTTCGTCTATTAGTGAACTTCATCTATCATTGGTTATCAAGCCTTCGTTTATCAGTGGCCTTCATCAATCAATGGTTTTCATCAGTGGATTTCATCTATCATTGGTTATCATCACTCATCAACCTTCGTCTATCAGCAACGTTCGTCATTCAACAGCCTTCACCTATCAGTAGACTTCATTTGTCAGTGATATCCATCAACAATCGACCTTCGACGACCATTAAACCTTTGAACCCTCTAACGCTAACACCTTTCCTCCTTTTTGCAGGTTATATTATTCAATTTTTCTTTCTCAAAGTTCTATAATACGCATCAACCGAATGTTATTTGAGCTAACCTTCGCAACAAACTAAAAGTGCAAGTTCTAAATGGCAGCCTTCGCTAGTCATCCGAAGCTATGATCCTCTCATTCGAGGGAATTATTCCTCATATGTAGTGCTTATCTCTCGTTTAAGCTCAGTCATCATTTTTGCACGGCACTTGATATGTTTACCCCTTCTAATATTTTCATGCAAATGCATTCATCGGCATCATCACATACATACATACATACATTGCACAAGTGCATTGCACTGCATGGACTGGGCCACCTGGAAGAAGTCCCAAAAATGGGCACCAGGGATTCATTAATTCGAGAAGTCCCGAACCTACACGGGCACCAAGTTGCGAAGCTAAGCCTTTCGCACTACCCTCGTATATTATATAAATGACTAACCATCTTTTGCAGTAAATAAATAGTTAGTGCCTTTTTTAGTGTCGAAAGACTTGCTAGCAAGTCGATATTTGATGAAGCTTCGCTCAACCTCAGTCCCTGAAAAATGCACCCAAATTACGGGTGCATGTTAACACGACTTCTCTGGACTTCGGCAGGAGACATTGGCATTTGCATCGGTGTCGGCTTCACCAAACGCTAGCATAATAGGTTTCGCCACCATCTTCGGTGACGTCACCAGCAACGCCTCCGCCAAAATACCTTTTGCAGGAGGGATTTTGCCAAAGAGCTTTGCAAGAGCGCCTTCGCCAACACCTTCCACAAAGCCATGACAACTCAGCCCCACCAACAATTCAGCGCAAGAAACCTTCACCAACACTAGTGTTGCCTACAGCAACAATGGCTCCACCAAGCACTTTTGCAGGAGAATCCTCGGCAGGAGGGGCTTCACCATCATGTCCACCCACTACAATGGCTCGAGAGCCTTCATCAACACCTTCAGCAGCAGACACCAATGCCTACGACAACTTGCCCTTGTTGCCAAGCAAGAGGGGCTACATCCACTCCTTCACCAACAAGGTCTACAACACCTTCATCCATCACTACGGCTCGTGGGCCTCACCGACAACTTCAGTTTGAACATCTACTCCCTCCGCTATGACTACGTTGACCACAACAAGCATAACTACGGATCCACTTCCGAGCACCGGCCAAGAGAGGCTGGGGGAGCATGCCGGAGGGCTACATCGGAGGATGGAGCTTTTTGTCCGACACTCGTGAGAGGATCTGGAGGCCTCACAACAACCTATTCGACTGCCACTACATCGACTACTGTGACTACAACGTGCCAAAAAACAACCCGAAGACAAAGACTGGTGCATCGAGAAGGCGAAGGTGTCAAAAACCTGCACATCAAGAAGCTAGAGGCGAAGATGTCAAAGACCGGAGCATCGAGAAGGCCCTGAGGTCGAAGACCCACGCGCTGAGCGAAGGCGATGAGCCATGACGTAGGTTCAGCTGAAAGAGCCGAAGTCCAGAGACTAAATCTTCATGAAGATCTACACCAAAGTACTTGGAGCTAGAAGCCTCCAGAGTCCTAGCATGTATGGGATAACGAGCTCGTGCTCTTTTCTCCATGCCCTTATCCGTCACTACGGCTCGTGGGGCTCACCGACAACTTCAGTTTGAACATCTACTCCCTCCGCTACGACTATGTTGACCACAACAAGCATAACTACGGATCCACTTCTGAGCACCGGCCAAGAGGGGCTGGGGGAGCATGCCGGAGGGCTACATCGGAGGATGGAGCTTTTTGTTCGATGCTCGTGAGAGGATCTGGAGGCCTCGCAACAACCTATTTGACTGCCACTACATCGACTACTGTGACTACAACGTGCCAAAAAACAACCTGAAGACAAAGACTGGCGCATCGAGAAGGCGAAGGTGTCAAAAACCTGCACATCAAGAAGCTAGAGGCCAAGATGTCAAAGACTGGAGCATCGAGAAGGCCCTGAGGTCGAAGACCCAAGCGCTGAGCGAAGGCGATGAGCCATGACGTAGGTTCAGCTGAAAGAGCCGAAGTCCAGAGACTAAATCTTCATGAAGATCTACACCAAAGGACTTGGAGCTAGAAGCCTTCGAAGTCCAAGCATGTATGGGATAGAAATGAGCTCGTGCTCTTTTCTCCATGCCCTTTTTTCCTACAGGGTTTTTGGGATAGAGTTTTTAGTGAGGCACGTGCGTGTAGATTGCGGAGGACAGTCCTCTTAACTAGGTCTTAAGTTGTGTTGTGCCCCTTCCTGTATGAGCACCTAGTAGGTCATGTAGTACCGGCCATAACCTAGTAGCTGAGGGGCCAATGTTGGGGCAACCCATATTTGTATGGGCCAAGTCCCCCTAGAAGAGGCCAAACTAGCGCCACAGGAGCATCATATAAAATTATAATGTTGGGGCAGCCCATATTCATATGGGCCAGGTCCCCCTAGAAGTGGCCCAACTTGCGCCATAGGAGCATCATGTAATATTTACCCCCATTGGGGGTCGCATACAAATTTCCCTTGCATACATATAGTGCCATGAGCATGGGCAATAGGTGCTCTCTCTCTCTCCCTCAGACACTCATACAAAGAGGAATGCTAAACAACACCCATGTGTTTTACACCCATCTAACACACGGATTTTTCTGATGTTCCTATAGTATATGTGTGATGTTCGTACATTATACATGTGATGTTCTATGATACTTAGTCAATGATGTTCTATGATGTTTTTCGTGACGTTCGCATGGTGCACAAGTGATGTTCTATGAATTCGGGTGCTAGTTGAATAAAAAATACATGAATAATACCCAACTACCAAATAGATGCTATGATGTTCTATTATGTATTATACGATGCTCTATTATGTATTTTGTGATGTTTTATTATGTATTCTGTGATGTTGTACAAAATTCATGTGCTAGTTGCCCAAAAAACACCCAAGTGTGATATAGACATGCTCTTCTTTTATGTTTGTTTATTAGTTGTTGTATTGTATATATTTCAAGAAGACCATAGGTCAGTTTGTCCTTAATAACTAACTGGAGCTAATCACAGATGTTACTTTACCAAATGGATCGGTTTCATTGAAAATGACCAAGGCAGGATGCCTATTTTTATCAACATGGTTAAAATGTTTTACAAGGGCATTTGCTGATTCAAAGACAGAATGGAGAGTTCACTTTGGATGATTTTAGAGTTAAATATGGACATGTCCTGGTTATTAATAGTGTTGAAAAGAGGCTTGATAGTTGGACGATACATGCTGACTTGAAGAAGCTGGTTACCAATATAAATACAGTTTTTACAAGAACAAGTCACATTTGTTATTGAAATTTGCACCTTATGTGGAAAATTTAACTGAATTTCTACTATAACTGAAGTATCCAGTCTTACAAGATGAGGATAGATTATTTATTGAGACACACATATGTTGTGTAGAGTCTGTTGCCAGGGGAATATTATTAATTATGCTGCAAAGAAAGCAAAAGAGCTTGGATGAAATTGAACAACATATACGGGATAGGGCAACGAAAGTACCTAAAAACAAGAAAACTGCTTATGTCGATTTGAGTAACCTCTCCAACACCGCACTGTTTGATGACAGAATATCACATGCTATGGGAGGTAATGAAGAATATTCAAGTTTGAGCCATAGCACTTTCAAACTTGTTATGGGACGCTATGGATACATGCATGGCCCATCAAAATGATTTGTGAGTTCAACTATCTTTTCAGTTCAGTTTGAAATTAAACCAATGTTTTTGCACAACAAAATTGTTTGCTACTACTTTCATTGAAACATTATGTTTTTTCTTCATCTGCTCCAATAGCCTAAGCCTATACCAGAGGCTCATTAGAGGCTCCCCGCGACGCCCTCCCGCACGGGTGGCTTGGGTAGACTGAAAACCCTCGCCGCCGCCACCCCTAGACCACCATCGCCATCCCCTCACCGCTGCTGGAGGGGCCTACCAGGAGGCCCGCGCGGCCCCCTAGGATGGAGGATCGCGAAGTCATCCGTGCGGGAACGATGCTCGGCGACTGGGATTTCGCCGTGTCTAGTTGCGGCGGGAGGGGCGCGCATGGAGGGGGCACACTACATGGCGGTTGGGGCGGCACCGTGGCTTCGCGTGATGGGATGGGAGCGGTGCTTCGCATGGGGGCTCCGTTGTGGGCGTGGTCGGGTCATCACACGGTGGCTCTAGCCTTCCTCTCACCCGATACGACACTCCCAAGGCAAGATCCTGCATCCCCCGCTCGGATCCGGCCGTGGTGCGACCAGTGGGACGTCACCGGCAGGGCACTGTGCTGGTGCTAAGAGGGTGGCGGCGGAGCTCCTTCTTCTCCCCACCCTGTCCTCTTCATCCGTGCCCATGGCGGTGGCGTCAATGTAGGCTCGGGCCTCCGGCTGTGGATGGCTATTGTAGTGGCGTCTATGGCGGAGGCGTCAGTGGCAGCGTCAGTCGGTGGCGCTGGGGCCGGTGCCCTGACGGCTAGATCTGACACCCCCTCGGGATGGGGCACACGCCTCGTGGCGGCTGGTGGCAGAGGTCCGCAGTGACGACGGTGGATGCCATTGCCAGCGGCGGCGGTCAACGACGACCTTGACGTGCGGTGGAGTTACGTGAGCAGTGGAGTCAGGTCCGGCTTGATGAGTTGCTCGATCGGAGGGGGTGGCAGCCGACGCAGCTGTGCGGCCGACGCGTAGATTCCCCTCTAATGGGGTTTCTATGGGGCGGCGTGACAGCGGCGTGGATGGTGCTGGTGGGCAGCTGGTCCGGCTTCTTGGCCCGACGTGGTGCTAGAGGGTTCCTTGGGCGAATGCCTTGGCGACGGCGACGCCAGTGGGCGCTGCTTTTCCTGTTGTGGGCGTGGTTTGTTCCCCTCTAGCATTGCATCCATGGGTGAAAAACCAGTCCGCTATGGACGTGCAACGGTGGCTCTGTCGGTGTCGCTCCCTTCCTGAAGGCGTTGCATTCGGATCGTCGTCATGGCTCCGATGTCTCCTCGGCAGTTGTGCTTCTCGATGCCTAGTTGACGAGTGGAGGCGGATTTTGCAACATGAAGTCAGAGCTACCGCGTCGGGGATGTGGCTCGGCAACGATGACACACGGCGAGCCCCTCTTCTTCGTCGCCTAGGGCTCAGCCGGAGGTCTGCATCCGCTGGGGGTGGAGTATGGGTTCGTGTTTGGAAGTTGGAGCTGCTGTTCTCTGAGCTTGGCAACAGTATCCGGTTGTGGCCACATGCTTTGGACCAGTCGGTAGGTGCCTCGCGGGTGGCCTGCCATCGGAAGTCGGAGCTACTGGTAGCTTGTCTTCCGGCTCGGCAATGATGACCAATGGTAGTGTGCCGTGTTTGCGCTCAACTGCATCGCGTGGGGTGGTCAGCTACTCGGGTGCCCTGTGGGTATCTCGTTTGACTAACCTTCTTGTATGCAAATTTTTTCGTCTTAATTGAGCGGCAGAGCTCCTGCCATTGTTTTAAAAAAAAATATCATCCAAACATCAATACATAGTATGGCTTTCGTTGTCCATTCATCAAAATATCCATGCTTAGACACAGCTGCCTTCCTTATGTTGAACTTAATAATCTTAATCTGTTGCTGCTTCTAGGACGAGACTTCTGAGCCATGGACCGAAAAATTCAAGAATGTTGATGGTATTGAGCTTATGATACCTGCACACAATCCAAATTTGGTTCCTGACATTATTTATAATTGGATCAATGATAAAAGTATTGACATTAAGCTAGAGTACGTTTTTCAAACCTGTAGCTTACTTTATCTCATTGTTTAAAATAGAAGTCTAATGTTAAACCGATCAGGTAAGGTGTACCTGCGTCTTATGTCATCCAGCACAAGCACATTCAGGTAAAAATCTGCAGTCTCGCCAAAATATATTGAAAAACATGTCTAGATATCGTTTGGCATGATGTTCAGACTTACAGAAAGATAGCTCAAAATCATATATGATTATATGGTTTATCTTAATTTTGGTTAGAACTTGGAGAATGCTAGACGGATGAATCTATACCATGTAAACATAGTCAAAGCACTACAATATGAAATTCTTGCAAATTTTACAAAAGGCATAAGTGTCAGCAAATAACTTTTTGAGAGAATGGCATACTTCCCAGTTGACGGAAAATCCACATACCTGCACACACACACACCACGCACAGATATCCATTCTTCCATGAACGTACCTGACGTTCCTTAAATTTGCATTTTAAGCATTTTTATTGTTTCCACAATTGCCTGGTGCATTACAAGGCTAGGGTGCCTTCACAACTTTGACAGCTACCTCACTCTGTTGAAGTCAAAAAGTGTCGGACTATCAGACAGCTCTGTCACATATATTTTTTCCCGCTCGTTGCAAATACAGCGTCTTGTTACCTTGAGTAGCAGCCTTTATGTCCTGCTACCTGATGGAATAATGGACTAGCAACCGGTTCCTTGTCGTTGAATGCTTTAATGTTTAGATTTTTTTAATTATGGATAATTCATACCCAGTTTCATCTACCAAAGGGTAGAATCAGACCAATTATTACAAATTTCTGCTCAAAGGTCAACACACCACTGAAATTCATACCTGGCTTACAACCATGCCGCCTAAAGAAAATGGTAAAGTTTGTTGACCAATAGATCTATTTGATAGCCACCCATTGGAGCCAAAAAATTTTAAAGTTGATGTCTCTACGTGGCACGCAACAAGGGAGAGCTGGTTCCGTTGGACATCATGTCGTTGTAGTTTCGCCCGTTGCCGGAGCCAGTGAGTTCCTCTGAAAAGTACCTACAAAAGAGATTTTGGACTACATCTGTCAAAAACCACCTCATTTCTAATTAGCCAGATTTCCCAAAGCAAAGCGGATGCTGCAGTCAACAACAATAACTTATGTTTATTACCATCCAATTTGGACCAGCTATTAAACAAGTACTCTATACTTTGAAGGGGTGATATTCAAAACAATAAATGTACATCACGCCACGGAAATTTGGCATAAAAACAATTGAAAAAAAAAGGTGTTGAATAGTTTCTGGTGAGTGACAAAAGCTACAGCTTGTATCACCATTCCAATTTCATCGAGCCAGCTTATCGATCCTTGGTTAAAGTTACACCTTTTTTAAGTACCACAAAAATATTTTTATTTTTGTAGGACCTTTAGCTTGCCAAATTTCCTAAGACACCCTAGCACCATTGTTAACTAAAGCTTCATACATCGATTTGACAGAAAAGGTTCCTGATGACTATAAGTTCCAAATAAACATCGCTTTCCCCTTGTAGGTTCACATCTTGTAAAGAGGCAATAATTCTGTGCCAATCCCTTAGGTTTCGGCCCATTAAATTCCTTCGAAAAATATTCAGTGGTACCAAACTAAGTAGTTTTACCGCTGAATCTTGTTTCCTTCTCACAATATTGAACAAGTCTGGATATCTGTTCTTAAGAGGTTTTTTACCCAACCAGGTGTCTAACCAAAACCGAGTTTGCGTACCATCTTTCACCCTGAAATTCCACAAACTCATGAAAAGTCTTTAACATTCAACACACTTTTCTAGAAATGTGAATCCGTTGGTTTTTGAACGCAATCCCTAACGTATTATCTTTGATATATTTGTTCCTAAGAAGTTCCTGCCACATACCGTCGTTATTTAACAATTTAAAAAGCCACTTACTCAGCAAACATTTGTTTTGTATATCCAAATTTTGTATACCTAAGCCACCATGAATTTTTGGTTGGCACAAAATTTCCCATTTAACTGATCTATATTTCCATTTGTATTGATCATTCTGCAAAAAGAATCTCGACCTGAAACACTCTATTTTTTGCAGCACCCCTCTTGGTAGCTCAAAAAAATACATCATAAACGTAACTAGAGAGCACCGAGTTTATTAAAACTAGACGGCCCCCTATCGAGACCATTTTTCCCTTTTGACCCGTTAAGTCTTTTTTCTATTCTGTTTTCAAGCATCTGCCAGTCTTTGTTGCTTCGTTTTCTAGTGTTCATGGGAAGACCCAGGTATCTAAAAGGGTATTTCCCAATTTCACAACCAAACAACTGTCAATAGAACACCTTTATAGAAGTTTATTTTGAGACCCGATAACCAAACAACTGTCAATAGAACACCTTTGTAGAAGTCCTTTGCTTTGCCAAAACAAAAAATTTCACTTTTGTAGAAGTTTATTTTGAGCCCCGATAATTGTTCAAAGGTAGTAAGGACCATCTTCATATTCACGGCCTTCTCAACATCATGACTCATAAAAAGCACCTTATCATCCCCATACTGGAGTATGGACAGGCCATGTCGAATAAGATGAGCAGTGATTCCTTCCACGTAACCATCTTGTTTGGCTCTAGCAATTAGTATAGACAACATGTCCGCCACTGTATTAAATAGTATCGGGATAATGGGTCACCCTACCGTAAGCCTTTTTTTGTTTGGAAATGAGAACCTAGCTAGTCAATGACCTTAATATTAACATTTCCTCCTTGCGTAAACTGTTCAACCCAAGTACGCCACTTTTGTGAAAAACCTTTCATCTTTAGAGTTTGTTGTAGAAAGCTCCATTTTACTTTATCATAAGCTTTTTTTGAAATCTATCTTAAAGATAATACCATCCTAGTTTTTTGAGTGAAGCTCGTGTAATGTCTCATGGAGGATTACTGCACCGTCCATGATATTTCTTCTAGGTAGAAAGGTTGTTTGTGTCAGTCTAATTAATTTTTGGGCCATAGTTGTCAGTCTATTTGTTGCCACCTTTGTGAAGATCTTAAAGGAAATATTCAGCAACACAAATCGGTCTATATTGCCGAATCACTTTGGCAATAAAATTATGGTTCCAAAGTTAAGGATATGCAAAGGCAAAGAACCCTGATGAAATTCCGTAAACAGAGCCATTCAATCATTTTTATTGTATTTCAGAAGACCTGGTAAAATTCTGGCGGAAAGCCATCTGGGCCAGGTGCCTTGTTATGTTCCATTCAGAAAATAGCAGCCCTCACCTCAGATTCCGTAAACTCATCAGTCAAAAACTCTTTTTACATGTCAGAGACTTGAGGAATGCCCTCGATTTGAGATTCGTCCATTGAAATATTAGAGTTTTTCGAAGGACCAAACAAACTCTTATAGTAGTTGGTAATATGCTTTTTCAGCTCAATATCACCACACACTATACTGTTTCCATCTTCCAACTGGAAAATTCAAGTTTTACGGTGTATACCATTTGCTAGGAGATGATAATATTTTGTATTGGCATCTCCCTCCAACAAATGTTTCAACTTTGCCCTTTGTTACCATTTATGTTCCTCTTCTCTTAATAAATCAGCCAGCCTTTCTTTTAAAACGTGTTTTGGATTTAATTTGGATTCCTCTAATAATGAGTTCTCTGCCTTTTTATCCAACTCATCAAGTTTATTTATCAACAGCTGCTTTTCTTTCTTATATGCACCACTTACGTTTTTAGCCCACCCTATGAGATATTGGCGTAATTCCTGATCTTAGCCTGCCACCCTTCTAGAGGAGTACCTTCTACCCGCACATTCTGCCACACATCACATATCATGTCACAAAATCCATCCATCATCAACCATCCTAGTTCAAATTTAAACTGAGGTTGGTAAGACGAGGATGGATTCTTAGTGCTTACCAAAAGCGGAGTGCGATGAGAAACTTGTCTAGTTAAAGCAAGTACGGTAGTAAGTGGATACTTGGACTCAAAATCCATACAAACCAGTACTCTGTCCAGCTTTTCAAAAGTCTAGTTTGTAGATGATTAGCCCAAATGAACTTCCGCTCTAACATTGTTGGGCCCCTAATTTAGGGTCCTCTGTGCATCATGTATCAGTCCCTGGATCAGTTGCTGATACGCACAGTTGAACAAGATTGATATCAAAAATCCTTACTTTTATTGCTAACGGGGAAAACATGTTACATAGTTCGGGTTTACATGGAGTGGGCCTCCAGCCTTATATTAGATATTAGAGTTCTATCACAGCGGTCCTAGATGTCGTGGCTCCAATCCTACAGGAAACTTGGAATGCGAACGTAAACCCTAGACTTGGACTCATTCCTATGCCTAAATCGTAGCAATCCTATCATAGCTCTCCTGCGTAGTCGTACAGTTCCGTCTTCGGGAATACCTTTATCATCCTATCCCTTGCGTAACTTGAATAATTTTTGTCCTCGATCTTACTCTTGTATCTTCCTTCCTAAAAACATAGATTGGAGAGGATTGAGTACAAACATACTCAACAAGCCCCAACTTGGGTTTGGGTGGAGTGGATGGTGGATGGTGGATGGCAGAGGCTTGTATGTGGAGGGGGTATATGGTAGTGGAGGTGGAGGATGATGATGGAGGTGGTGGAGTAATTATATCAAAGTTGGGCCCTGGTAGAGTATTACCATTCTCACCTGTTCCCGAGTTAGTATTAGACATTCATTTGCCATAAGAGTATAGTTTCATTAGTTGTGAAATAAATCTAATCATAGTGACCTTATCCTGGCATCTGCCCATTTCCAGGACGTGGCTGTTCGAATAGATTATGGTAAACTCTGCAGAGGTGTACAAATTTCCCCACACGATGAGCACAATTCCTAACCATGTGCGGTGGCAGGAATAGGCCCAACGAGACCCATACCCGCTTGGGGGCTACCCTAGATTTTCATATAACTCTACCACGGTCCCTCAGGGGTTGAAAACGGGAGGTCACTTAGTCCTCCCCGGGTGTCAGTCACCCAAAAATATCAATTATAATATGGCCAAACTCTAGGGGCTTAACGTGGAAGATCACTTAGCAACCACGCCAACCGGACCACAGAAGATCACTTAGCATCCGTGTCGGCTCCTGAGTTTCCGCTGCCAACACCGGCCTCCTAGTAGAAATTATACTTCCACCGAACGGGGTGTGAGATCCAATCTACCCATACAGACGTGTGGCTATACGGATTATCTCACCAGGCAAGATGGCTATGAACCGGTCCTTATGCGACCGAGGCGAGTATCTACCAACTAGAACCCTCACTAGGAGATCCTGTCAAGGTAACTTACACCGCGTAAGCTACCCCTCACTCGCCCCCTGTCTGGTTGTCCAGTTTTACCGTTTAAGGTTCCATAGTCTAATGACCATCATCACATTCATCAAAATAACCATCATCACATTTATCGTTGATCATAATCAAGTTCATGGTTCATCATAATCGATTATTGCATAATAGGAGTAATAATGTAAATTCAATAATTATTGGGATGGAGAGCGGGAGAGAGAGGGTATGGTGGAGGTTAGCAAGAAGTGATGGTAGGGGATAGGTCAAGTGGTGGAAAGGAGTGGTTTAGGTATGGTGGATTCTGTGGAGGGGATAGGGAAGGTTGGTGTTAGGACTTGCCTCCGCTTGCTGACGATTATACTCGTACTCTCGACTCGCGTACTCTATCATCGTATGACCATGCTTCTCGACCTCGTCGAGTTCTACCCACTTCTTCTATCTACACTGACTTGCGTTGACAACGGGTTGATGGGTTTATTTCTAAACCTATCATTATTATATGAATCTGAAGTAAGAGTTGGATGGAGGGAGTCCATCCAACAAGATGGCTCCTAGGGCTGGGTTAGTGTGGTGCGGCTATCTGATAGAAAACCAGACCACATCATTAGGTTTCACTAGTATGTGAATCTGAAAGAGGAAGCCTGACCAAATCATCATAGATGGCTTGACCGATTCTTATAGGTCCACAGGGGGTTAGGTGGGGTTAGCTAGGTGGCATCATGTATACACGCTTTGATATACATGAGAAGGGCTTAGGTGGTTAGGTATATGCATATATATGTTTATGTACATATACAAGAAAGGTTTAGACTAACATGGGAACGACTAGGGTTAGTACGTGCATACGTATTCGTATACACATATGGGGGGGGTTAGCGGCATATACGCATATGTATATGCTTAAGGTTATATGGTTACGAAGGTTAGCTATGCGTAGGTACAACCCAATATGTATATATATATTTATACGGGGTTATATAAATACATATATACTTATCATGTATGACCTAGCATGTGAGCTATCTAGGTGTATGTATATTCGGGTTTTTATGTACGTGACATGGTGTACATGCGTTCATGAATATACGGTGCTAAGCGATGTTTGTGGTTTGGTGCAACTATGGATAACACTAATATATTTTTATTTAAATAAAACAGAAAGCAAACAAACTAGAATTTAAATGGGCAACAAAAATTAGGAAAAAGGGTATGAATAAATATGGTTGGATTTTAGAAGAATTTTGGTGAAAGAATTTCGGAATTCGAATTTATGATGGAGGAGAGACTGGTTTTTCGGGTTTATCAGCTAAACGCGAATAGAAAGGGCTTGGAAATTATTTTGGGATTTTGGGTAATGGAAATGGTGTGGGAAGGGTTTGGGTTGGCTCTAGAGGGTCTCTGGTTAATTTAGATATTTTTCTAGGAATTTTCTGAAATGATTAAGGCTTACTTTTCATCCCCCGTGTACACTTCCCGGCTGCACTTAGCATTTTCTTCTCTGTGTACTGTCCAGCTGACCCGCACTGTGCTGTGAGCCGATCTGTGGACCAGCTCTGGGCTCTCCTTCTCTCTGGTCCTCGTACACCACCTCCATCCACACAGAAAGGGTAAAGGGGTGCTGTAGCTGCCATGTGGGGCCCAACGGGCGAGGTGGCCTTTCCCCATTGGCTCGAGCACGTGATGATGGAGATATTGAGATAGGTTCAGTTTATTTCAGTCATAGAAGCCTCTTATAACAAATTTAGTCGTATAATTCAGCCAGCCAAATTTTAGCTCAGCCAGAGGAGGCCCGGGGGAGAGAGGAGCGAGAGAGAGAAAGAGAGGGTGAGAGAGACAGAGAGGGATTGACGGGCAGAGGAGACGCATGGCAGCGTGCGGCGAGCGGCTGTGCGAGGTGGAGGCGCAGGGCGGCGTCCAACGGCTCCAGCGCGGCCTGCCGGGGCAGCGGTGCTCTGGCACGAGCGGCGCTCGGCCTCGAGCAGGGCCGGCCAGATAGCAGCAGCAGCTTCGGTGCTTGGCCCTGAGCTGCTGGCGGCGCCCGGCGCGGAGTAGAGGCAGCTCAGCCCAGCATGCCCGAGCTCGGTCTTGGGCAGAGCGGCGGTGGAGAGAGAAAAAAGCAGAGAACAAAGAGAGAGGGAACGCGCAGAGCTCGGCTTGGCTCTGGGCGAGCAGAGCTGAAGGCGAGGTGCTCGGCCTCCCACCTTCCTGTCCTTCTTCTCTCCTTGCTGCTCTTGCCTCCGAGCTTTCCTCCTTGACGACTCCGGCGACGAGCTCGTTGGCCTTTTATAGGCGGGGCAAGGTGGCGCCGGAGAAAATTATCTCCGGTCGACCGTTGAGGGCCGCCGGTCATGGGGATAAGGATGGCGTACGGCCATTCGAGCTGGACGACGGAAAACACGGAGGAGATAAGGATGTGCCAGATGCCGACGACCGAGAAGGTCGGTTCGCGGGGAAAATATCTCCGGCGGCGTTCCTCACGTGCGCAGGCGACGCGGTTACACGGAAACGACGCAGCGGCGTCGGTCTGATTGATTTGGGGAAGAAGGCACTGATGGCTAGGACCCGCCTGTCAGTGGGAGAGAGGAGTGGTGGGCCGCGGCGCTTGGTAGCCTGCTGGGCTGCGAGTTGGGCTGGGTGGCGCCGGCCCATGGGAAAGGAAGAAGGGAAAAGGACACCGGGCCAGGCTGAAAGAAGGGGAGGAGGAGGTTGTGGTTTTAGGCTAGTGGAGATGGAGGAAGAGGAATTGAGCCCGGGTTCCTTTTCCTATTTAAGAACAGATTTTCTATTTTCCCAGAAAGTATTTGGATGGATTTGAATTGGAGTCTCAAGGAATTTGGAAGGGTGGATGGTTTGGAAAAAATTCGAGGATGAGCTGAGATGGGATTTCAAGGAATAAATTTGGTGCCGCAAAAAAATTCTAGAAGCACACAAGCATTCGAACAATCAAGCATGCAAGCAATCATACAAGTATTCGATCAAACATACAAACGTTCCGAGCAGTACTGTAAATGCGAAGCAGCTTTCTAACCTTGAATAATATCTAGCGCTACGACTAAATCCTACGAGACACACAATATGCATATGGTGAGCTTTTGAATGCCAGGTTTTGGAAAAGATTTTCAAAAATGGTTTTGCGGAAAAATAAATAATCAGGGTTTTAATTTGTTGCAAATTCTAAAAAGTTCAAATTTTTAGTGAATTTTATATGATGCAAAACACAGGGTGTTACAGACATTTCTAATTCATTAGTGCATCAATTACAGCATTGAACAAAAACGGCCAATGATCATTAAAAGTATGGTTATTTTTTTGATCTAGATTACGAATAATATTAAAATCGCCACCTATAATAATAGCTAAGGCTTCTTTTGAACATATTCGCACTAACTCAGACAGGAAATTTGATTTCTGGTCCACTTGCACTGGCCCATAAACTAAAATTAAATTAAATTTAAAGCCATCTTCCTTATGCCTCACATTGAAACTGATTAAAAAATCCCCTTCCTCAATCTCGCCAGTGTAAAAAATAACCGGGTTAATTCCTAAAAGCATGCTACCGGACTGCCCTTATGGAGCATGCAATGCCAAAGTAAATATCTGCCAGCACAGATATTATTCAAAGTGGATTGCGGAAGACTGGCCCTCCCGCACTAGTGCAGAGCAGTGCTATTGTCCTAGTTGGGAAACCCCTTTGCTCCCGGTTTCTCAACCGGGACAACGGAATCAGGACTAAAGGTCTACCCTTTAGTCCCGGTTCCGGAACCGTGACTAAAGGGGGACTTTTAGTCCCGGTTTGTAACCGTGCCTCGGGGGAGCCTCGGGGCAGGGACTTTTAGTCCCGGATCGTATTAAGAACCGGGACTAAAGGTATTTGCCTTTTATTTTCTAATTTCAGCTTTTTAATTCATATTTTATTTTGGTTTTAAAGTAGACATTCGAATACGCATTCTGCGCTAATGATATTTGTATACACGTATTTATTTCGGGGACATGTATATAACACAAGCATAGTGTAAAACTATATATATATATTACATGCATGCATGGATATACACTCATAATATTGTACAATATATACACGTAAACATATTCACCCCATGTTTTTCGTGGCACGTAAACACAATTTATGCGCGTATACAAAATCACCGCCGTGTTCTTAATTAGGATTACATGAGTCAAGTGCTTTGCTTGCTAGCAGGCCGGTGAACTTATGTGACGTTGTAGTAGTGCTCTCCACTAGGATTTAGGACTTGATTATTAATAAATCCTGCTATTGTTTCTTGGATGGCTTTGATC
The DNA here is from genome assembly GCA_038502445.1 of Eremochloa ophiuroides. Taxonomy (NCBI): domain Eukaryota; kingdom Viridiplantae; phylum Streptophyta; class Magnoliopsida; order Poales; family Poaceae; genus Eremochloa; species Eremochloa ophiuroides. Next base: position 79,406,309 of record JAHLJS010000007.1, on the reverse strand, counting down.
TGGTCTGGGAATAGCACCTTTTGCCTCATCCAATCAGTCTTCAATTTGAATTGAATTAAGAGGATGTATTAATATACATATGTTTGATCATATATACCAACAACTCATTCAAATAAATGTGAAACTTACTATCCGTCTCTCGTGAGCAGTTCTGTTCAAGAACAGGTTGAGGAACTCGCAAACGTAGTATCCACATAGATTGTTCCCAAGCTCCTGCTTCAAACACCACTTTATGAGAAAAGAATCCTCTCGTCATTCAGTGATTTGAACAATGGTAAATAAAGATGCTAGAAACTACATATAGCAAGCTACTACTTATATGGAGTTGGACTACTTGCAGTGGCGCTTTACAATCGGGACGGTGCTTCTGAACGAATTGTTCCCAAGCACTGGTCAATACACAAAACAATCATTCCGGAGTTAGAGAGATCAGGTATATCTATACACACACATAGAGAGAGAGATGGTTGTGGAAGACCATAATTAGATTACCGCTGGATGATGCCTATGATTATTTGGTACTGTCCCAATTCCTTTCTCATAGAGTCGTAGATGAATACTTGACTCTTGGACACATCGATGTCCATCAATATCTAGCGATTGCTGCATATATATATGTTTACACGCATACGAATGCATTACTCATTAATTATAAGGGTCGAGCAAGGAAAACACAATGTGAAACACTCACTCGCCGCAATACGGGTAGAGTATCGATTCCTTGTCCTTTTGTTCAGATAAGAACATCAGGACATTCTCCTGCGCTGTAATTTCCCAACCACAAGTAAGTGGGTCTTTGAATACAATATTTGGATCAATGAAACCAATGGTATTATCCCCTCTTCTTCTCAGGTCCCTCATCATGTATCTGCATATATATTGATGAACCTTATAAACATATTTACTGTGAGGATAATTATATAGAAACTAATAGAAAGAATTATATCACTTACAGGCAATAGCAGCTGAGGATAGCTTTGTCGAGCGAGTCCCGGTGGAATAGTAGGTGTAAGTCAGCAAAGTTAATGAATATAACGTCTTCGCCATGGAAGTAATGCTCGTTTCTAATTCTGACCATTATGTCTTCAAAATCTTTCTTGGCACACGCACGTATGTACCATTGGTTCAGTAAGTACATTTGCGTGCCCGGTTGGGAATATTCCGTAGGGTTCCAAAGGCTTTTGCCATATACATATCTCTTCCAAGTATCAACTATGGGCGCAGTTTCAATGTGTCCACCGGCAAAGAGTTGACTAATGTCAATACCAGTGTCTTTGTAGAATTTGTTAAGTTGCTCAAAAGTGACATCTTCTGGTATCTTGGCCATGTTGTCCACGTTTGAACCGTATTCATTTGGAACTATTAGAGGGTCCACTTCTTGTTGCAATTGTTGTCCGAGCTGTGGAATACCTCTCCCTGCACTCTTCTTCTTCTTTGTCTCCGTCTCAATAGACTTCCGGAGTGAGCGGTCATAGTCCAAAGGCGGCAACGCCTTATGAGCATCACGCAACATTTTCTGGTGAGCCTCCACCTTTTGCCTCAGTTGTCCTAGAGATAGGTACTCCTTCTGCGGGTTCTTCCTTGCTTCCTGTTTCTTTTGTAAACCTGCCCAGAAATCATTTAGATCTTTTTTTGCTCCCGCCTTTACTTCCTCCTCTGTCTTCTCATAAGATAGTTTCTGGGGAATCTTGGTGGAGGCTTTAGTCTTCTTCTTCGGGGGGGACGGCGGCTTTGTCTGCACCCTCTTCTTTGAGGCCAGCTATTTGGTAGCAAGCTTAGGAGACATCCTTGGACATGGTGGAGGTGGCGGAGGTGGCGGAGGGGGCGTTGGAGATCGCCTTGGTGGAGATGGTCGTGCTAGCGTTGGAGACCGCCTTGGTAGAGAAGGTCATGCCAGCATTGGAGACCGCCTTGCTAGTCATGCCGACGTTGGAGACCGCCTTGGAGCACTCTGGTGGTCTGGGGAACGAATAATTGGACTTAGGTTTCCCTCCAACCCGTGTGAGAAGTAGATAAACGATTGTGAGAGCTTGACTAAACTATTACTTAAGTCAATAGAATGGAAGGTGTGTGATTGGTTCTCATCGATCTAGACATACCTTTGGTGAGGGGGCGGAGGAGGCGACGCCCCTGGAATGATGATGTAGCGCTTGCGCCAAAGAATGAATGCATGCTCTGCCTCTCTTAGAGTCTTCTCCCCATCACCTCCGGGAATGTCGAGAGGCAGATCGTTAAATGCTCTATTACATACCCTATCCACCAACACTTTAGCACATTCAAGTGGTATTGGTTGCCCATGGATTTTTGGTGTCGTGGTAGTGTCGATAGGGTTTACAACAGATGTAGCCACCATGACCATTGCATTGTCCTTCGGAATGTGAAGCTCACATGCTGTCATAGCTTGTGTCACGTCATTCACGGGGAATCGAAGCCCTATATCTCCTTGAATTGGCATGTCCGTGGATGCACAACTGCTTTTCACCTGATCAGGGGGGCTAACGTTGACCCTCGGGCCCACCACTGATGTAGATTGCCTTTGGGAAATCAATACTTCTTGCACTGCTCGTTTGATTTCCTCCTGCATTGCTTCTTGCATTTTTTTCTCGCTCTCATGGATCCATAACATACTCCTCCATCTTGCAGAGTCTCTCATTCTCCTCATCCTTCTTTCTTTGGTAGCTTCTGTAGGTTCCTCTGTCCTGAGGAAAGCCATGCTCCCATGGGACAGCGCCTTTGCCTCTTGTTCGCTCACCGCGCTTAGCAGTTTCTAGGGCATACGTCAATTCATCCTTGTCTCTGTTGGGCTTGAACGCACCGCTTGCGGAAGTGTCTACAGCAAAAAGCAGTCTTTCTATGGCTCTTTGGATTCTTTTGCCATATATGGCGGCCCCCGTCTGTAGGTCTAGTCTTCCACATGCGCGAAAAACCAATTCTTTGTGCATTCAAGCCAATCGAGTGAAGTTGCAACTAGCCCCTTGGCAACTACATCTGCCTCCATCTTCTCCCACTTGGGAATGGCGCTCTTGTAGCCACCCGATCCCATGTGATGGTGGTATTCCTTTTGCCGGGCATTCAGCTGGATCCTGCGCACCCGTCTATTGCTGAAATTCAGCGTCGCGTTCTTCGTGACAAAGTCTTTGTACAGTATTTTCTTCCAATTCGAGAATTGTGTGGCCATCTTCTTCATAGCGCACTTCTTCACTAGCTGTTTCAAGTCATCATCATCTGTTTTGAGCGTGAAATGTGAGAGGATATCATTCCAAAGCAGATTCTTGTCAAGATCGGAGACAAAACTAATATGAGGAGCATCTTTCTTCTGTTTCCATTCATGAGCACTGATGGGGAGCTGATAGGTCCAAATAGGCTAGAGGGGGGTTAATAGCCCAATTAAAACTTTCTACAACAACACTTGATCACAATATTAGTCACAAAGGTGGCGAAGCGAATTCTTGCACTAGCAAAAAGGGGGTGCCAAGCCTTCCTAACCGTTCTAGCTAGAATCACTAGGAGAACACAAACTAGCCTAAGTTGAGCTACTTACTCCTAAGTGGACAGGTATACTACTCTAGCAACTCTACACAAGTAAATACACAAAGTAGAGAATAGGTTGTAGAGATGATTATACCCCTTGTAGAGGAGGAAGCCAATCACCGAGAAAGAGAATACCAACTCACACGAAGGTGGTGGTCACAATGAAGCCAATGATCAACACAAAGATGAACCAATTTAACCCGGGGTTCACGTGGTTGCCGGCACGCTACGTCCCCGTTGTGTCGACCACGACTCAGTGATTCGGTGGCTAATCGACGACAATCGTCAAGCTCACCAAGAGCGCCACAAGAATCTACCACGAGAAGGGTAACTCAACGACACGAGCAATTTACTAGAGCTACCTTGTGGCTTCTTCGCCGGGGAAGGTGCAATACCCCTCACAAGATCACTGGGAGTGGCCGGAGACAATCTCCAACTCCGCCAAGCTCCTCCGCTGCTCCAAGCCGTCTAGGTGATGGCAATCACCAAGAGAAATGAGAGAACTCCGCAGCAAACACGATCAACAAGTGCCAATGAATGCAAAGATCAAGCAAAGCACTTTGATCAACTCTCTAGCTCACAATGGATGAGAATTATGCAATCTATGTGAGTGAGAGTGTTGTGAGGGTGCTCAAGAGGTGTATCAACAAGTTAGAGAGCCAAGAGGGAGAGTATGAACTGGCTAAGTGGCTTAAATAGACAGGCACACACAAACATAGCCGTTACTCTCTTTCTGCGCACCGTCGGACGCTAAGCGTCGGACGGTCCGCGCGGGGCGTCAGACTAATGATCCCGGTCCGACGCTTTCTTCCTCGGCAAATCGGCGCGTGCCACGTCAGCTCGACCGTTTGAAATCGACCGTTGGCGCCACGAACTGCAGACCGTCGGACTGAGCGAAATAGTCCGACGCTCGTCGGCTGATGCCGTCGGACCAAAGCGCTGAGGAGTCCGACGTTTCCAGAGAGGTCCACGAGCGCCAAAATTCGTCGGACATCGGTCCGACGCTCGGCCTCGGACCAACGACGATTGTCCGACGCCCTCTGCGGATGCCATGTGTCGAACTACCGAACGATCGACCGTCGGACGCTGCAGACATATAGTCCGACGCTTCGGAAAACTCCAGTCCGACGCTCCTGTTCACTGAAGCGCGAAGACACCGTCGGACGAAACAATTAGTCCGACGCAGTGCCTCCGATCGGTCCGACGCCCTCAAAACACAGAGCTGCAGGGCTACCGTCGGACGCTGGGAATTGGTCCGACGCCTGTCGACCAAAGCGTCCGACACTCGTTTTCAGCGCTTTTCGAGCTCGTGTCAAGTCCTTTGCTTATGTTGGCTTACACATGTTACATGTAAAACATTTCTTACAAAGTGCTAGCCATTTTCAAAAGGTTTTGCAAAGGGTTTAGAGTTAGCCACTAGATCTAAATACAATGCATGATCCAAACATCTAATGGCACTTGATAACCGTGTTGACCATGGAATTACTCCCCTCTTTATAGTACGGCTATCTATCCTAAATGTGGACACACTCTCTATAGTGTCTCGTCCACCAAAATGGAAAGAGCCCTATTGATATACCTTTGCCTTGAGCTCAATCCAAATCACCAAGTGTTGGAGTTCTTGATCTTCACTTTGATGGGCTTACACCAAGTCTTTGGATGCCTTCATCACCTCCACACTTGATCCTCTAACCATCTTGTAATCAAATACTTAGGCATAATGGTTAGATACTTTGGTATCATCAATTAGCCAAAACCAAATATAGAGCTTTCAATCTCCCCCTTTTTGGTAATTGATGACAACCTCTACAAAGATATTTAATGAATTCAACTTGGTACTAATAGCTCCCCCTACATATGTGCCTAGTGTTTGGATTTGAAGGGTTTTGCACATATGTATTGGATTTTGAGTTTGGGAGAGATATTACTACCAATTTGATGCTAAGGTTTATAGAATTGGACCTTTGAAGCGCGATCCCATCGGAGTGCATCTATACACCATCCTTAGCACCATGAATAGCTAGATTCCATTTGAAAGAATTCTTGCAATTAAAGACACTAGAATACCTCATGAGATCACATTATAAACAAGGTTCTAGTACCAATTGATAAGAGTAAGGAACTAGCTACCACTTCCTATGTATGCTAGTACTTCAATACACCACACAAGTTATGACTAACATACACTAAACAAGCAAGCACATTTTGAATTTTAGTACAAATGCAATGCACCAAACATATGAAAATGCACAATCAAATGCTTGCAACCATGCTTATGAGCTTGCTCCCCGTAAGTGTGAGATCTAAATTTTAAAAGTTTGTGATCCCTCTCACTTGGCCTATTACTCTTCCATCATCGGCCTAATGACGGTTCATCACATAACAACCCTATTCCTCTCCATATCTTTGTTCCATTCTATCCCCCTTTGTCATCAATGACCACAAAAAAGGGTAGCATGGTTAGGATATGATTTGAAATCAATGGAGGGAATCACTTGTTAGATTGTTTCCATTATCTTCCTTCTTTTAAGCATTTAGCTAGATTACTTGCACCAATATATAACTCGGTTTGTCCTTTGACAAGCTTCTTCACGCCACTAGGGGTTATCTTGACAAAGTTGGCTTATATATTATTGTGCTCATATTCTAGATTAATATTAGGTTCACAAGCCCACAAACTAGTCACATGCCACCACTAGATCAATCAAGTCATAGAAGCAATAGTTGTGGCATATGAGTTCAAAAACATTTAGTTTGACATGAATGAGCCTAATTAAGGAAAATATGTCTATATGTTCTAACAAGTCCTACTAGCACATGAATGACATGCCATACAAAGATACCTTTACTTTGTTGGAGTAGAGGCAAGTCATATAGCGGGGGTGCTAGCTCAACTCATGTTGGAGAAATCAAGGATGTTCAATTCATTCTTCAATTTGTAGAATCTTGCTTCATCAAGTGGCTTGGTGAGAATGTCGGCTAGTTGATCATCGGTGCCCACACTTTCAACTTGAATGTCACCTTTGGCTTGGTGGTCTCTAATGAAGTGATGCCTTACATCAATATGTTTAGTTCTTGAGTGTTGTACCGGATTGGTGGCAATCTTCACAGCGCTTTCATTAACACATAGTAATGGCACATTCTTGAATTTAATTCCATAATCACTCAATGTTGCCTTCATCCACAACAATTGTGCACAACAGCTCCCTGCACTAACATACTCGGCTTCAGCGGTAGAGAGTGCAACCGTGTTTTGCTTCTTGGATGACCATGATACTAGTGATCTTCCCAATAGTTGACAAGTGCCGGAAGTATTCTTCCTATTTATCTTGCAACCCGCATAATCGGAGTTCGAATAACCAATCAACTCAAAGTTTGACCCCTTAGGATACCATAGTCCAACATCGGGTGTGTGCTTGAGATATCTCAATATTCTCTTGGTTGCCTTCAAATGACTCTCTCTAGGTGAAGCTTGATATCTTGCACACATGCAAACACTAAACATCACATCCGGTCTAGAAGTGGTCACATAAAGTAAGCTTCCAATCATAGACCGATACTTCTTTTGATCCACCATGTTGCCACTCTTGTCTTCATCAAGATTACCATTAGTGCCCATAGGTGTGCTAATTGATTTGGCACTTTCCATCCCTAATTTCTTCAACATTTCCCTTATGTATTTACCTTGGTTTATGAAAGTTCCATTCTTCAATTGCTTGATTTGAAGACTAAGGAAATAACTCAATTCTCCAATCATGGACATTTCAAACTCATTAGCCATCATCTTTCCAAACTCCTCACAATAGTCTTGATTGGTTGACCCAAAAATAATGTCATCAACATAGATTTGCAACACAATCAAGTCTTTGCCAATTCTTTTGGTGAAGAGTGTGGTGTCAACCTTCCCTATTTTGAATCCCTTGGATAGCAAGAAATCTCTTAATCTTTCATACCATGCCCTAGGTGCTTGGTTCAACCCATATAGTGCCTTTCTCAACTTGTAGACATGGTCGGGCTCCTTCTCATCTTCAAATCCCAGGGGTTGCTCAACATATACCAACTCATTGATGAATCCATTTAAGAAAACACTTTTGACATCCATTTGATAAAGCTTGATGTTGTGTGCACATGCATAAGCTAGCAAGATCCTAATTGCTTCCAATCTTGCAACCGGAGCATATGTCTCTCCAAAATCCAATCCTTCCACTTGAGTGTACCCTTGTGTAACTAATCTTGCCTTGTTTCTCACTACAATGCCATCTTGATCTTGCTTATTCTTAAACACCCACTTAGTGCCAATGACATTGTAATTCTTGGGCCTCTCAACTAGCTCCCATACTTGATTTCTTTCAAAATTGTTGAGCTCTTCATGCATGACATTTACCCAATCACTATCATTCAAAGCTTTCTCAATGGTAGTTGGCTCTTCAAATGACACAAAAGAGAAGTGCTCATAAAAGTTTGCTAACTTTGATCTTGTTTGAACACCCCTTCTAATATCCCCAACTATTTGATCCAAAGGATGATCTCTTGCAATGTTGATCGGTTGGAGAACTTGATTGCTTGAACTAGGTTGACTTGCTTGAAATTGGATGACTTGTTGATCTTCATCTTGAGTTTGAGTTTGATCATTAGAATCACTAGAGCTTGCATTATCTTGATTTACTTGCACATTTGATTGAGGTAACACTTGATCTTTATCATCTTCATCTTCCACATCAACCACTTGCCTTGGTCGGATGTCACCAATGTCTATGTTCTTCATAGCTTCTACCAATTGAGTTCCTCTCACATCACCTATATTTTCCTGTTCACCTTGAGAACCATTGGTTTCATCGAACTCCAAATCATGAACTTCTTCAATTAGCTTGGTGGTATGATTCCATACTCTATATGCTTTGCTTGTGGTGGAGTAACCAACTAGAAAGCCTTCATCACATTTCTTCTCAAATTTTTCCAATCTTGCCCCTTTCTTCAAGATATAGCATTTGCATCCAAATACTCTAAAATATGCAATATTGGGCTTTCTTCCATTCAATAGCTCATATGGTGTCTTCTTCAAGAGGCGGTGACAATAGAGCCGGTTGCTACAATAGCATGCCGTGTTGATTGCTTCGGCCCACATGTCCACACTCACGTTGTATTCACTAAGCATGGACCTTGCCATATCAATGAGTGTTCTATTCTTTCTCTCAACAAGGCCATTTGATTGAGGAATGTACTTGGCCGAGAATTGATGTTTGATTCCAAACTCATCACAAAGTTCATCTACCCTTGCATTTCTAAACTCACTTCCATTGTCACTTCTCACTTGCTTGATTGTCACTTCAAATTCATTTCGGCTTCTCTTGATGAATGTCTTGAATATGCCAAATACTTCACTCTTGTCAACAAGAAAGAAGACCCATGTGTATCTTGTATAGTCATCTACTATCACAAAGCCATACTTGTTTCCACCAAGACTAGCATAAGTGGTTGGGCCAAAGAGATCCATGTGCAATAACTCAAATGCTCTACATGTACTCATCATGCTCTTGTTAGGATGTGTGTTTCCAACTTGCTTTCCTATTTGGTATGCACTACACAACCTATCCTTCTCAAGTTGAACATTCTTCAATCCTCTCACCATATCATGCTTGACCAATCTATTGAGTTGCTTCATTCCAATATGACCAAGCCTTCTATGCCATAACCAACGCATACTTAATTTAGTGAATAAGCACGTTAACAATTGAGCTTCACTAGCATTGAAGTCCACCAAATAGAGATTGCCATACCGAAAACCCTTGAATATCAAGTTGCTTCCATCAACACTAACAATCTCCACATCATCAATGCCAAAGATGCATTTAAATCCCAAGTCACACAATTGAGCCACGGACAACAAGTTGAAGTTCAAGCTCTCTACTAGCAAGACATTGGAGATGGACATATCATTCGAAATTGCAATCTTTCCAAGACCAATAACCTTGCCCTTCTTGTTGTCACCAAATGTGATACTATCAAGATTCCCATCTTCATTTGGCTTGATTGAATTGAACATATTTGATTCTCTGGTCATGTGTTGAGTGCACCCACTATCAAGTACCCAATGCCTCCCTCCGGACTTGTAGTTCACCTACAAAGAAATCAATTAGATTTTGGTACCCAAGTTTGTTTGGGTCCTTGGAGGTTAGTTACCAAGCTCTTGGGCACCCAAATTGCCTTCTTCTTTGGGTTCTCCTTAGGTGCACCAATGAACTTGACTCGCACTCCCCTAGCACCCTTTGTAAGCACATAGCAAGAATCAAGTCTAATGGATGAAACCATAGGTTTGCTTTGCTTTATCATCCTCTTCTTGCAATATTGCTCCTTGTGCCCCACTTGCTTGCAACTATAGCAAACCACACCATTGCCCTTCACAAAGGTTGTCTTGTGAGGGACAAAGGCGGCTTTGCCCTTCTTGGGGGTATAGCCAAGACCCTCCTTGTTAATGGAGAACCTTTGACTACCCAAGCACTTAAGCAAGCGGGCATCTCTACCATAGGCATTGCCTAAGGTTAGGGTGAGCTCATGCACCTCCTTCTTGAGGTTCTTGTTCTCATCCATGGTTTTAGCATCACAAGTGACACTAACAAACTTGGGTGAGGTAGAAGTGGATGTGCTACAAGATGTGTTAGTGGAGGCAACAACAATAGATGTATCAAATAGATCACACTGGACACCTACGTCACATGTTGTGGGCACATCCTCCACCTTAGCCAACTCCGAAAGTGATGAGTGAGCCTTCTCAAGCTTGGAGTGAGCTTCTTTAGTGCCTCATGGTCTTCCTTTAGACACTCATGAGATGCACTAAGCTCCTCAAAGGATTGCTCAAGGAGTTTCTTCTCCTTGGTCAAAACTTTGCACTCCTTCACTTTCTTCTTAAGGTAGGAGTGTGTGTCACGCAACATGTCAAGGAGCTCCTCCTTGGAGAAGTCCTCCTCCTCACTCTCACTACCGCTCTCATCGGATGAGGATTGTACCTTAGATGGCTTAGCCATGAGACAAGTTGGTGTAGAGTCAAATAGAGAAGGCTTGCTTTGGATAGCAAGACTAGCAATAGCCTTCTTCTTGGTGAGCTTGTGATCATCATCACTATCTTCATCATCGGAAGAAGAAGCATCACTATCCCATGTGACACAATATGAATGCCCCTTCTTTTTCTTGAATTGCATCTTCTTGTCTTTCTTTTCCTTCTTGTTCTTCTTCTTCTTGTCATCATCATCATCATCATCACTCTCATTCCTGTGAGGGCAATCGGCTATCAAGTGATCCTTGCTCTTGCATTCATAGCACCTCATGGTGGTGCTCTTGCCTCTTGTGAAGTCTCTCCTCTTTCTAGCACCATAGCCCTTTTTCTTCATGAACTTGCCAAATCTCCTCAAAAGAAGTGCCATCTCCTCATCATCATCACTTGAGCTTTCCTCATCATCACTTGAGATTGGCTTCTTTGCTTTGCCCTTGTGCCTTGATGAAGTAGCCTTGAATCCAATGCTCCTCTTCTCACCCTTGTCCTTCTTCTCATCCTCCTTCTCTTCCTTGACCTTGGCATCAATGTCATCTCGGTAGGTCTCATGTGTCATGACCTCACCAAGCACTTGTGTAGGTGTCATCTTGGAGAGATCCTCTCTCATAAGAATGAAGCGCAAGGTCTCATACCGAGACGGTAAACATCTCAAGAAGCGATATGAGAAGTCCTTGTCATCAATCTTTTCACCAAGAGCCTTGAGATCACTAACAATTACACTCAACCGGTGGAACATCTCCGGTATGCTCTCATCTTCCTTCATCTTGAAGCTTGCATATCTATCTTTGAGGATGTAGAGCTTGGCACCCTTGACGGCGGTGGTGCCCTCATATGTATCTTCCAACTTCTTCCAAACCTCATATGCATACTCCAAGTCCTTGATTTGTTCAAAGACTTTCTCATCAAGAGCACTATAGAGAGCATTGAGAGCAATGTCATTGAATTGGAGCTTTTCTTCATCTCTTGGTGTGGGATCATTCATGTCAATCACCACAAAGTCTTTCTCAACAATCTCCCACATCTTCCGGTTCATTGATTTCAAGTGAGCCTTCATTTGCTTCTTCCAATAGCCATAGCTAGAACCATCAAACCGAGGTGGCTTGCCCATGTGATTGATCAAGTTGTTGTGAGCCATCTTGAACACCGAAGGATGTTAAACCTTGCAACAACGGTGACCATGGCTCCGATACCAATTGATAGGTCCAAATAGGCTAGAAGAGGGTGAATAGCCTAATTAAAACTTTCTACAACAACACTTGATCACAATATTAGTCACAAAGGTGGCGAAGCGAATTCTTGCACTAGCAAAAAGGGGGTGCCAAGCCTTCCTAACCGTTCTAGCTAGAATCACTAGGAGAACACAAACTAGCCTAAGTTGAGCTACTTACTCCTAAGTGGACAGGTATACTACTCTAGCAACTCTACAAAAGTAAATACACAAAGTAGAGAATAGGTTGTAGAGATGATTATACCGCCTTGTAGAGGAGGAAGGCAATCACCGAGAGAGAGAATACCAACTCACACGAAGGTGGTGGTCACAATGAAGCCAATGATCAACACAAAGATGAACACCAATTTAACCCGGGGTTCACGTGGTTGCCGGCATGCTACGTCTCCGTTGTGTCGACCACGACTCGGTGATTCGGTGGCTAATCGACGACAATCGTCAAGCTCACCAAGAGCGCCACAAGAATCTACCACGAGAAGGGTAACTCAACGACACGAGCATTTTACTAGAGCTACCTTATGGCTTCTTCGCCGGGGAAGGTGCAATACCCCTCACAAGATCACTGGGAGTGGCCGGAGACAATCTCCAACTCCGCCAAGCTCCTCCTCTGCTCCAAGCCATCTAGGTGATGGCAATCACCAAGAGAAATGAGAGAACTCCGCAGCAAACACGATCAAAAAGTGCCAATGAATGCAAAGATCTAGCAAAGCACTTTGATCAACTCTCTAGCTCACAATGGATGAGAATTATGCAATCTATGTGAGTGAGAGTGTTGTGAGGGTGCTCAAGAGGTGTATCAGCAAGTTAGAGAGCCAAGAGAGAGAGTATGAACTGGCTAAGTGCCTTAAATAGACAGGCACACACAAACATAGCCGTTACTCTTTTTCTGCGCACCATCGGACGCTAAGCGTCGGACAGTCTGCGCGGGGCGTCGGACTAATGATCCCGGTCCGACGCTTTCTTCCTCGGCAAATGGGCGCGTGCCACGTCAGCTCGACCGTTTGAAATCGACCATTGGCGCCACGAACTGCAGACCGTCGGACTGAGCGAAATAGTCCGACGCACGTCGGCTGATGCCGTCGGACCAAAGCGCTGAGGAGTCCGATGTTTCCAGAGAGGTCCACGAGCAGCAAAATTCGTCGGACATCGGTCCGACGCTCGGCCTCGGACCAACGACGATTGTCTGACGCCCTCTGCGGATGCCATGTGTCGAACTACCGAACGATCGACCGTCGGACGCTGGAGACATATAGTCCGACGCTTCGGAAAACTCCAGTCCGACGCTCCTGTTCACTGAAGCGCAAAGACACCATCGGATGAAACAATTAGTCCGACGCAGTGCCTCCGATCGGTCCGACTCCCTCAAAACACAGAGCTGCAGGGCTACCATCGGACGCTGGGAATTGGTCCGACGCCTGTCGACCAAAGCGTCTGACGCTCGTTTTCAGCGCGTTTCGAGCTCATGTCAAGTCCTTTGCTTATGTTGTCTTACACATGTTATATGTAAAACATTTCTTGCAAAGTGTTAGCCATTTTCAAAAGGTTTTGCAAAGGGTTTAGAGTTAGCCACTAGATCTAAATGCAATGCATGATCCAAACATCTAATGGCACTTGATAACCGTGTTAACCATGGAATTACTCCCCTCTTTATAGTACGGCTATCTATCCTAAATGTGGACACACTCTCTATATTATCTCGTCCACCAAAATGGAAAGAGCCCTATTGATATACCTTTGCCTTGAGCTCAATCCAAATCACCAAGTATTGGAGTTCTTGATCTTTACTTTGATGGGCTTACTCCAAGTCTTTGGATGCCTTCATCACCTCCACACTTGATCCTCTAACCATCTTGTAATCAAATACCTAGGCATAATGGTTAGATACTTTGGTGTCATCAATTAGCCAAAACCAAATATAGAGCTTTCAGGAGCCTGTCCCGGACAAGGTACCCACAATGATTAATGAACTTCTTTGTGTTCAATCCAAGTGGTTCGCCTGTATCCATGTTGATGCTGGAGATTATGAAGCGGCCCTCCAACGGCTTTGCGGGGCCTCGTACATTTTGACTCTTCGTCGTTGTCGAACCAGAGGTCTATGTATATATGTCACACCCAATTTTAAGGATAAAATGGGATGCATAATCTTATGTGCGTCCAGAGATCAGTCACACACATAAGCCAACAAATTGCATGAATTATATCATAACCAATGTTTAATACATAGCGAATAATATCAAAGTCTTTACACAACGGAAAATAAAGATAACTCTCGCGGTAGCTCCATAGCACAGGGACGTCGACTGGTGAAGCACAAGTCTAGTAGTCCTCTGGGTAGTCCTCATCACTATCACCATCTGTTACCCATCCGGGATTTTTAACCAAGTAATGAAAAATAAACAAGCGTAAGTACATGTCGTACTCAACAAGACTAGCATGGGTTCATGAGGCTCAAAAGGGTTGACACGGTTTAACAGCAGGTTGCTTTTAATTAATCATCTTTTATGCAGTTGGGTAGCAACAAGTCAATAAGCCCATTCTCATGACCATAGTAAACACAATTAATGAGTAGCAATAAATAGACTAGCAACAAGTAAACATCACCCCGAAAAATAACTACTCCGTGAGTTTTCCGGGCCACTCGTGACCGTGAGCGCGGCTAGTATACCAGTTTTACACTCTGCAAAGGTTGTGCACTTTCACTATGAGCCGTGATTCCCATTTACTCGGGTTAATTACTCCCATAACACTACCAAGGTGAGAGAGCAGGGTTTCACTATGAAGTCTTTCAAAATATTTCGTCTAACAAGTTAGGGCCGCTAGGGACCTGGCAAGCAGATGTAGAGCCCCCCTTCTTCGTGGCACAAGGTCACGCAGGTTATACACACTCGGACAGGAGCCGCACTATACCCGAGTCGTCAGGCCCCATCACGCCTTTCGGTAACCTCTAACAAGCTAGAAAAAGGACCTATACTTGACTAAAACCAGAGCCATGTAGCCCTCATAGTTACACTGTAAGTCCCAGCTTTTGCTGACAGATCATTACCAAGGGGGAAGGATATGGTGCATCACAAAACTATGCTCCAATCCCCTAGTTCCATGTTGCTAAAAAGGCATCTTTTAATCCTTATTGCATATTCAGTTAATCAGTTTACATGATCATGATAGCAATAACGCACTAGCCTCAACTATCATATGCATAATCCCATAGGTTGCAAGGAACTGGATAACAAAACTAGGAAGTAACTATGGTTAACAAGGAAGACACATGCAAATGCAATTATTTATTTGGTGAATAGGACAACAAGGATGATCCATACTAATACTTGCCTTGATCAGCAAACTCCTGGTGATCCGGGTTGTCGAAGTACTGATCTTATCACCCACGTAAAGCTCACCGTCTATACTCGATCACCAAATCAACATACACACATCCAGTGCAATCATGCAAAGCAAACAAAGCTATTGATTAGAATAGTATACCAACAGAGATAAAACAAAATAAAATATTTATAAAACTAATCTATACTTCGCCACGATCACATCGATATAAAGTTTGCGCAAATCGGATTTAAAACGAGGAAGATATGAATTTTACAAGATTTATAATAGAATAATAATAGATTAAATATAATCTCGAATTTTAAAAGTTGAAAATATATGAAACAGTGGTACCATCAGATATATTATGAAATTACGAATCTAACGCAATTTGAATCGTTCAAATCGGAGCTAAAACGTGGAAATTATAAATGAAACAATTTTGGTTTCAAATCTGAAAACACATTTTCATCTACACCGAATTGAAATGCGCCTTTTAAACTGGAAAACGTATTTTACCGAATACCGAGAGGAAATACGCTTTTGAAAGGACAAAACGTAACCGGCTGGAGGCGCTAAGGAGTGCGGGTTTGAACATTAAAAACGTCGGGGTCTCTTTTGCAAAAAGGCGACCGAAGGGGTATCTTCTATTTTGGGCCGTCCGATTTAGAACCGACGGCCGAGAATAGATCGGGGGTATGGGCGGCGGCCGGCCGGAAAACAGAGAGGCCACGGCGGCGCCATGGCCGGCGGCTCGCCGGAGAAGGTGAACTCGGCCTTCGGTGCATGAAATAGATCGGGAAGGGTACCGGGAGAAAGAGCAGAGCATCGCAAGCTCACCTAGGGTGATGGGAAGGTCGGAAATCGACTCGGAGATAGCTCGCGGCGTGACCCGGCGGACGGTGGCTCTCTGCAACGGCGGCGGAGGCGTGTCAGTGCACAAATCGAAGGGGGAAAGTGCTCTTGAACTTCACAAGATCACAGCGAAGCTCCTCAAAGGCTTACCGGGAGGAAATTGGTGGCGAATCGAGCTAATTGCTCGCGGCGGCGGCGGCTGCTCGGTTGTCGCGGGAGCTCGGCAGTGGCGGCGAGAAGAGGCGGCTAGGGTTGGGTGACGGCTACGAGGGGGTGTGGCGCTGCTTAAGTACTCCCGAGGTGTGACGACAATCTCGGAGATTGAATCAAACACGGCGAGCGGTGAAATCGGCTTCGGCCGTTTCTTCTCTGCTTCGGACTCTCGGCGCGGCGTAGAGGGAAGGGGAGGGGCTGTCCTGTGGGTCCCACAGGTCGGTAGCACCGAGCGCTGGGGTCGAGCTGGCAGTCACGGCAAAGGGACGCTTCGCGCGCGCGTGCTCGGCCGCGGCGGATGAACACGGCAGCGGCGTCTCTGTTCGCGCGGCGAGGGAGGTGGAGAAGGAAGGGCTGACCCGTGGGTCCCGCTCGTCAGTCAAAGGGGGTAAGGAGGGTGCGCTGCTGTGGTTGGCTTCAGCTCTGGCTGGCTAGCTGGACCCCAGCCCAGTCAGGTTGGAGAGAAGAGGAGGGAGCAGGCCGAGGGGGAAGGCAGGCCGGCTTGCTAGCTGGGCCAGAAAGGAGAGGGGAAGGGCTCTTCTCTATTTCCTTTTCCATTTTCCAATTTCATTTTCCAAAAGGATTTTCAAATTGGGTTTTGAAATATTTGAAAAATTCAAATAAGCTACAACAGTACAAAGAAGAAATGCTCCAGCATGAATGCATCATATATGTGTATGACCTAGGTTTGATTTTATATTTGTGAAAAATTATTATTTCCCTATATTGGAATGATCAACTAATTGCATAATTAAATAAATTCCCACTATTTAAAAGAATGCAATTTTTCGGCTGTTACAATTCTACCCCCCCATAAAAATAATCTCGTCCTCGAGATTCGGTTGGTGCTTACTCAAACAACTCCGGGTACTTTTCTCTGAGATCTTCCTCTCTTTCCCAAGTAGCTTCTTCCTCAGAGTACCGATGCCACTGCACCTTACACATTTTTATAACTCGACTTCTTGTAACTCTTTCTGCGGTTTCCAAGATTTTCACTGGATGTTCCTCATAAGTGAGACCCTCCTTGAAAACTATTTCCTCGACAGGAACTTGCTCTTCCGGTACTCTCAAACACTTTCTCAACTGAGATATGTGGAACACATCATGCACACCGGACAAACTTTTCGGAAGTTCTAGCTGATATGCCACTTCTCCCCGTCTCTCTAGGATCTTGAAAGGACCAATATACCTTGGTGCCAATTTTCCTTTGCTGTTGAACCTTTTCACACTTCTCATCGGGGACACTTTAAGATATAGATAGTCTCCTACATTAAAAGCTAGTTCTCTTCTCCGTGTATCCGCATAGCTCTTCTGTCTGGATTGTGCTATTCTCAAGTTCTCTCTTATTGTTTGGACTTGCGCCTCTGTGTCTCTCAACACATCCGGTCCAAACACTTGACTTTCTCCAGTTTGATTCCAAAACAAGGGTGTCCTGCACTTGCGTCCATACAATGCTTCGAAGGGTGCCATCTTGAGACTTTTCTGGTAACTATTATTATAAGAGAACTCCGCATACGGCAGACTCTTATCCCAACTCGTTCCATACTGTAAAGCACAAGCTCTCAACATATCTTCCAGAATCTGATTAATCCATTCAGTTTGACCGTCAGTTTGAGGGTGATATGCAGAACTGAAATTCAACCGTGTTCCCAATGATCTATGCACTTGTTGCTAAAACTGTGAGGTGTACTGCGTACCCCTATCGGACACTATCTTCTTTGGAACTCCATGTAGACACACAATCCTTTCCATATACAACTCTGCAAGTCTTGCTCCGGTATAGGTGGTCTTGACGGAGAGGAAATGAGCAACTTTAGTCAGTCGATCCACAATTACCCAAGTTGAATCATAACCTCTCTGAGTACGTGGCAATCCAACTATGAAGTCCATACCGACTTATTCCCACTTCCGCTCAGGTATCTTTAGTGGTTGTAGCAATCCTGCAGGCCTCTGGTGTTCAGCTTTAACTCTCTGACAGGTATAACAGATAGCCACATATTCTGCTACATCACGCTTCAGTCCAACCCACCAATATTTTTCCTTCAGATCCAAATACATCTTGGTACTTCCTGGGTGTATAGAATATGCTGACTCATGAGCTTCACGCAGTATAGCGTCTCGGATGGATTTCACTTCAGGTACACAGAGTCTCTTCCTAAACCATAAGGTTCCATTCTCATCTAGCCTGAATCCGGGTGATTTTCCAACCACAATGTTCCCTGCTATTTCTTTGAGCTTCTCATCTTCCAACTGAGCCTTTCGTATCTCTTGCTCTAGTGTGGGTTCAACCTCCATCTCAACAGCATTGATCACAATTCCCAAGTTGAGACACTCCATCTCTGCACAC
This sequence comes from Eremochloa ophiuroides, assembly GCA_038502445.1. Lineage (NCBI taxonomy): Eukaryota > Viridiplantae > Streptophyta > Magnoliopsida > Poales > Poaceae > Eremochloa > Eremochloa ophiuroides. The sequence continues at coordinate 79,387,769 of JAHLJS010000007.1, read as the reverse complement.
AACTCTGCTGGAATAGTGGTTGTTCGAATCTCATTAGCATAACTTTTTCTACTAAGAGCATTGGCCACAACATTTGCTTTGCCAGGATGATAGTGCACTTCCAAATCATAATCCTTTATCAATTCCAACCAACGACGTTGCCTCAAATTTAACTCTGACTGGGTGAAGATGTACTTCAAGCTCTTGTGATCTGTATAGATGTCACACTTATGACCAAAAAGATAATGTCTCCAAATCTTCAAAGCGTGCACCACAGCTGCTAGCTCCAAGTCATGAGTAGGGTAATTCAACTCATGCTTCCTCAGCTGTCTCGATGCATAAGCTACGACTCTTCCTTCTTGCATGAGAACACAACCAAGACCTAGGCGGAAGCATCACAATAGTTCTTACTTAGGTCCGGCAAAACCAACACTGGCGCTGTTGTCAATCTCTTCTTTAATTCTTCAAAACTAGCTTGACACTTCTCAGACCACACAAACTTGGCATTCTTCTCTAGCAAGGAAGTCATTGGCTTCGCAAGCTTGGAGAATCCTTCAATGAACCTTCGGTAGTAACCAGCTAAACCAAGAAAACTACGAATGCCAGTCACATCAGTTGGCGGCTTCCAATTCAACACATCTGCCACCTTGCTTGGGTCTACAGAAATTCCACCATTGGACACAATATGTCCTAGAAAAGCAACTTCTCTCAACCAGAACTCGCACTTACTTCGCTTGGCATACAGTTTATGTTCCCTGAGCTTCTGCAAAACCAATGTCAGATGTTCGGCATGCTCTTCTTCATTCTTGGAGTAGATCAAGATATCATCAATGAACACCACAACAAACTTATCCAAGAATTCCATGAATACCTTGTTCATCAAATACATGAAGTAGGCAGGTGCATTAGTCAAACCAAAGGACATTACTGTATACTCATACAATCCATACCGAGTAGTGAATGCAGTCTTAGGTATGTCAGAGTCACGAATTTTCAACTGATGATAACCTGAACGGAGATCAATCTTGGAAAACACACAAGCACCTCTCAACTGATCAAATAAGTCATCAATTCTAGGCAACGGATACTTGTTCTTAATGGTGACCTCATTCAGTGACCGATAATCAACACACATCCTTTGACTACCATCTTTCTTATCAATAAAAATAACCGGGGCTCCCCAAGGTGAAGAACTAGGACGAATGAAACCTTTTTCTGACAGTTCTTTAATTTGTTTCTTAAGTTCTTCTAATTCTTTAACTCCCATTCTATATGGACGTTTAGCTATAGGTGCAGTACCAGGTAACAACTCAATGATAAATTCAATGTCACGGTCAGGCGGCATACCTGGCAACTCATCTGGAAACACATCTTCAAACTCATCCACCACTGAGTTATCCGGCTGCACTTCTTCTCTGAGCTGATGTACTGTGGCTTTCTGTTGAACTTGCAAAGCAACCTCAACTCTGACCTCATCTCCCTTCTGGGTAGTGATAGTCACGACCTTCTCCTTGCACTTTATATTGATGTCGTTCTTCATCATCCATTCCATACCCAGGATAAGATCAATTCCGGCAGTATTTAACACAGTAGGGGTTATCTCAAATTCTACCCCCCTTAATGAGACAGTAATCGGGAGACACTGAAGAGTAGCTTGCATAACACCACCCGGAGAAGAAACCATAATAGGATGTTTCATGACACTAAGGGGAATACCATGCTTTCTAACAAATGTGTGCGAAATGAAAGTATGCGAAGCACCAGAGTCAAAAAGAACTGTAGCGGGGATGGAGTCAATATTGAACGTACCCATCATGACCTCTGGAGTCTCCTGTGCCGTATCAACCGACACATGGTTCACCTTCCCGGTGCGAGGTGGCACTCTCTGCTGGTTGTTCTGCTTCTGGGAGGCTTGGGGATTCTGCTTCTCAGGACAATTGTAGGACAAGTGTCCTTCTTTGCCACAGCGGAAACACTTGTTGGGGGCACCATTCTTCACTGGGATGTTGTTGGGAGCAGTCAGTTGTGGCGCCAGGTTGCCACTTTGTTGCTGGTACTGGGAACGCTGCTGGTTCTGGGAACATTGTTGATTCTGGAAATTGTTCTTGAATCCAGACTGTCCCTGGAAACGTTGTTGCTGCTGAGGCTGCTGCTGGTTGTTACGGAAGCCGCTGTTGCTTCCAGACGACTGCCCTTGAAACTTCCTCTTCTTCTTCTTCTCATCTATCTCACGGCGCTTGCTCTCGATGATCAAGGCTTTGTCCACCAAATGTTGGAAGTTGGCGAAAGTGTGGGAGAGCAACTTCTTTTGGAGCTCTTGCTTCTTGGCATCATCTTCAACCTCTTTTGGAGCATACCGCGACAATTGGATGAACTTGTCACGGTACTCGGCAACTAGCATACCTCCCTGCTTCAGAGAAAGAAACTCCTTCTTCTTCAGCTTCATCAACCCTGCAGGCACATGATGATTGCGGAATCCCTCACGGAATTGCTGCCAAGAGATGGGGTCAGCACGTCCAAAACGGAAAGACTCCCACCAATCCAGAGCAGCTCCCTGCAACTGCCCAGATGCATAGAGAACCTTCTCGACGTCGTTGCATTGGGCGATCTCCAGCTGCCTTTCTATTGCCCGCAGCCAATCATCAGCTGGGAGAGGATCACTGGAATGATAGAAGGTGGGCGGGCGTCCCTTCAAGAATTCACTTCTCTTGTCACGGGGTGGTGGAGGTGGGTTCCCATTGCCATTGTTTCGCTGCAGCAGTTGAATGTTTTGAGCCATCTGCTGCATCAGCTGTGTTTGCATCATCATCAGTTGCTCCATATTAGGCTGTGGCGGAGGTGGTGGTAGATTAGCATTTTCTTCAGAGGTACCATCACCCCTTGGGTTCCTCCTGGTGTGGGCCATCTGCTGTTCAAATCATTGAGGTGAGGTTTAGAATTCTTTTCCATTAAAATAACACTTAAAAGACTAGAACAGGAAATTCTGGGCGCGATCCAACAACGGTAGAGTAGAAAAACAGTTATATCTGGAGTTCCCGAAGTCAAACAGAGACATGCTATACATGGTTGGAAAGCATGATAAAAACTATACAACTTTTATTCAGACCATCTCTCCAGATTCTGTCGTTAAGTTTATCAAAAACAGATTTGATTCGAAACTATTTCAGAGTAACAGACAGCGCAGAAACTTTGACTTGTGACATTTGTTTCTCCCAACCCGTAACTGATATTGAGATGATTCTTACGGCCAAAGAAAACTACAGAAGTTTAGTTTTTCACAAAAATTTTTCATGATTTTTGGTCGTATATAATTAAATAGGAAAAATAACTAAGGCAGAGAGGTCTGAAAAACAGCACTGCTGGAAACTGAGATAATCAAACCAAACTATTATGCATTAATTCAAACCTATATAAAGAGATTTTGCGGACATGCCCACAATCTCAGCACTCATTACAAACTCCAAATCAAGCATTGTTCATAAGAAAAAGCAACCTAGCACAAAAGTTCACAAGACACGAACTAGACTCGACTTGACTCAACTGGCGCTACTAGCGTCTTTTGCTACTAACTGGGGGTAACTCCTCTAGGGGTCGATGTCGGTGCGAGTGTGAGCATCTCCATGGTCACCTCAGTTCCTTGGCGGCGATTCAGCTGGGCACCTTGGTGATGGCGGAGGGGGTCCAACACCGAGTTGCCTGTTCAACTCATCCATCGCCCGGCTGAGCTTGTAGTTAGCTTCAGTCCTGGTGTTCAGCTCATCCAGTGTCTGGTCCAAAAAAGTGTTGGTCTGGGCCAAACACTCCAAGGCAGCGTGGAGTCGGGCGTTCACTTCGCCAAGTGGACCGGCGATGCTGCAGTTAGCTTGGCCACTCTGACGGCGGGGAAGGTAGCGGTGCATCTCCCACTTGATGATGTCCCAATTCTCATGGCGGTGCACCATAAGAGCTTGTCGTGTGGCATCCTTGATGGCGGCAGCTTTGGAGAGTCAAACGGAGACAGCCTAGTGGATATTCTTCACCTGGCTTCCCTCCTTGATGTACACCTTCGTCTCATAGTAGTCGGCGTAGTCAGGGTGCTTCTAGTGCTCCGTCTTGTACAGCACCGAGGCGTTGGGGTAGAAGCCGCGCACCAAGTCGAGGAGCAGCGGGTGGTAGTAGTCATCACCATGATGATCATAGTGAATCATTCCCACCCAGGGTTTTCCACCTTGGTCTCCATCGTCGTCGCCATCGTCATCGGGGTCGTCGGAGTCATCCGAGTCGCCTCCATCATCTTCGTCATCAGGGTCGCCAGCACAATCCTGGTCACCCTGCGGCTCCACCTTCTCGGGTTCATCTTCCTGAGGGTCCTCCATAGGTACGTCTTCAGAGCTGTCTTCCAAGGGCTCTTCACTGGGCTCCTCTGCGGGCACTTCCTGCTGAGGCTCCTCCACGGGTACGTCTTCCACGGGTACCTTCGGTCGGGAAACACGTCCGCCAGAGATGAAGCGCTGCAGGTACCTCTTAGGTGCCATGACACGCTTGCGGGCAGTGCGCTTAAGGTTGGCCATCTACAAGAATTAAGATTAAGTCAAAATTTTGCAATGGACAAGGGTAGGATATCAGCAAAAACTTGTAACAAATTAATATAACAAGTAAAAGAGATAATAAAGGTAAGGGCTATCCAGTGCTAACTAGGCTTGCGTCCTACAGTCAACACGGCTCCGATACCAATTTGTCACACCCAATTTTACGGATCAAATGGGATGCATAATCTTATGTGTGCCCAGAGATCAGTCACACACATAAGCTAACAAATTGCATAAATTATATCATAACCAATGTTTAATACATAGCGAATAATATCAAAGTCTTTACACAACGGAAAATAAAGATAACTCTCGCGGTAGCTCCATAGCACAGAGACGTCGACTGGTGAAGCACAAGTCTAGTAGTCCTCTGGGTAGTCCTCATCACTATCACCATCTGTTACCCATCCGGGATTTTTAACCAAGTAATGAAAAATAAACAAGCGTAAGTACATGTCGTACTCAACAAGACTAGCATGGGTTCATGAGGCTCAAAAGGGTTGACACGGTTTAACAGCAGGTTGCTTTTAATTAATCATCTTTTATGCAGTTGGGTAGCAACAAGTCAATAAGCCCATTCTCATGACCATAGTAAACACAATTAATGAGTAGCAATAAATAGACTAGCAACAAGTAAACATCACCCCGAAAAATAACTACTCCGTGAGTTTTCCGGGCCACGACGTTTTTAATGTTCAAACCCGCACTCCTTAGCGCCTCCAGCCGGTTACGTTTCGTCCTTTTTGCAAAACATACCCCTTCGGTCGCCTTTTTGCAAAAGAGACCCCGACGTTTTTAATGTTCAAACCCGCACTCCTTAGCGCCTCCAGCCGGTTACGTTTCGTCCTTTCAAAAGCGTATTTCCTCTCGGTATTCGGTAAAATACGTTTTCCAGTTTAAAAGGCGCATTTCAATTCGGTGTAGATGAAAATGTGTTTTCAGATTTGAAACCAAAATTGTTTCATTTATAATTTCCACGTTTTAGCTCCGATTTGAACGATTCAAATTGCGTTAGATTCGTAATTTCATAATCTATCTGATGGCACCACTGTTTCATATATTTTCAACTTTTAAAATTCGAGATTATATTTAATCTATTATTATTCTATTATAAATCTTGTAAAATTCATATCTTCCTCGTTTTAAATCCGATTTGCGCAAACTTTATATCGATGTGATCGTGGCGAAGTATAGATTAGTTTTATAAATATTTTATTTTGTTTTATCTCTGTTGGTATACTATTCTAATCAATAGCTTTGTTTGCTTTGCATGATTGCACTGGATGTGTGTATGTTGATTTGGTGATCGAGTATAGACGGTGAGCTTTACGTGGGTGATAAGATCAGTACTTCGACAACCCGGATCACCAGGAGTTTGCTGATCAAGGCAAGTATTAGTATGGATCATCCTTGTTGTCCTATTCACCAAATAAATAATTGCATTTGCATGTGTCTTCCTTGTTAACCATAGTTACTTCCTAGTTTTGTTATCCAGTTCCTTGCAACCTATGGGATTATGCATATGATAGTTGAGGCTAGTGCGTTATTGCTATCAAGATCATGTAAACTGATTAACTGAATATGCAATAAGGATTAAAAGATGCCTTTTTAGCAACATGGAACTAGGGGATTGGAGCATAGTTTTGTGATGCACCATATCCTTCCCCCTTGGTAACGATCTGTCAGCAAAAGCTGGGACTTACAGTGCAACTATGAGGGCTACATGGCTCTGGTTTTAGTCAAGTATAGGTCCTTTTTCTAGCTTGTTAGAGGTTACCGAAAGGCGTGATGGGGCCTGACGACTCGGGTATAGTGCGGCTCCTGTCCGAGTGTGTATAACCTGCGTGACCTTGTGCCACGAAGAAGGGGGGCTCTACATCTGCTTGCCAGGTCCCTAGCGGCCCTAACTTGTTAGACGAAATATTTTGAAAGACTTCATAGTGAAACCCTGCTCTCTCACCTTGGTAGTGTTATGGGAGTAATTAACCCGAGTAAATGGGAATCACGGCTCATAGTGAAAGTGCACAACCTTTGCAGAGTGTAAAACTGGTATACTAGCCGCGCTCACGGTCACGAGTGGCCCGGAAAACTCACGGAGTAGTTATTTTTCGGGGTGATGTTTACTTGTTGCTAGTCTATTTATTGCTACTCATTAATTGTGTTTACTATGGTCATGAGAATGGGCTTATTGACTTGTTGCTACCCAACTGCATAAAAGATGATTAATTAAAAGCAACCTGCTGTTAAACCGTGTCAACCCTTTTGAGCCTCATGAACCCATGCTAGTCTTGTTGAGTACGACATGTACTTACGCTTGTTTATTTTTCATTACTTGGTTAAAAATCCCGGATGGGTAACAGATGGTGATAGTGATGAGGACTACCCAGAGGACTACTAGACTTGTGCTTCACCAGTCGACGTCTCTGTGCTATGGAGCTACCGCGAGAGTTATCTTTATTTTCCGTTGTGTAAAGACTTTGATATTATTCGCTATGTATTAAACATTGGTTATGATATAATTTATGCAATTTGTTAGCTTATGTGTGTGACTGATCTCTGGGCACACATAAGATTATGCATCCCATTTGATCCTTAAAATTGGGTGTGACAAATTGGTATCGGAGCCGTGTTGACTGTAGGACGCAAGCCTAGTTAGCACTGGATAGCCCTTACCTTTATTATCTCTTTTACTTGTTATATTAATTTGTTACAAGTTTTTGCTGATATCCTACCCTTGTCCATTGCAAAATTTTGACTTAATCTTAATTCTTGTAGATGGCCAACCTTAAGCGCACTGCCCGCAAGCGTGTCATGGCACCTAAGAGGTACCTGCAGCGCTTCATCTCTGGCGGACGTGTTTCCCGACCGAAGGTACCCGTGGAAGACGTACCCGTGGAGGAGCCTCAGCAGGAAGTGCCCGCAGAGGAGCCCAGTGAAGAGCCCTTGGAAGACAGCTCTGAAGACGTACCTATGGAGGACCCTCAGGAAGATGAACCCGAGAAGGTGGAGCCGCAGGGTGACCAGGATTGTGCTGGCGACCCTGATGACGAAGATGATGGAGGCGACTCGGATGACTCCGACGACCCCGATGACGATGGCGACGACGATGGAGACCAAGGTGGAAAACCCTGGGTGGGAATGATTCACTATGATCATCATGGTGATGACTACTACCACCCGCTGCTCCTCGACTTGGTGCGCGGCTTCTACCCCAACGCCTCGGTGCTGTACAAGACGGAGCACTAGAAGCACCCTGACTACGCCGACTACTATGAGACGAAGGTGTACATCAAGGAGGGAAGCCAGGTGAAGAATATCCACTAGGCTGTCTCCGTTTGACTCTCCAAAGCTGCCGCCATCAAGGATGCCACACGACAAGCTCTTATGGTGCACCGCCATGAGAATTGGGACATCATCAAGTGGGAGATGCACCGCTACCTTCCCCGCCGTCAGAGTGGCCAAGCTAACTGCAGCATCGCCGGTCCACTTGGCGAAGTGAACGCCCGACTCCACGCTGCCTTGGAGTGTTTGGCCCAGACCAACACTTTTTTGGACCAGACACTGGATGAGCTGAACACCAGGACTGAAGCTAACTACAAGCTCAGCCGGGCGATGGATGAGTTGAACAGGCAACTCGGTGTTGGACCCCCTCCGCCATCACCAAGGTGCCCAGCTGAATCGCCGCCAAGGAACTGAGGTGACCATGGAGATGCTCACACTCGCACCGACATCGACCCCTAGAGGAGTTACCCCCAGTTAGTAGCAAAAGACGCTAGTAGCGCCAGTTGAGTCAAGTCGAGTCTAGTTCGTGTCTTGTGAACTTTTGTGCTAGGTTGCTTTTTCTTATGAACAATGCTTGATTTGGAGTTTGTAATGAGTGCTGAGATTGTGGGCATGTCCGCAAAATCTCTTTATATAGGTTTGAATTAATGCATAATAGTTTGGTTTGATTATCTCAGTTTCCAGCAGTGCTGTTTTTCAGACCTCTCTGCCTTAGTTATTTTTCCTATTTAATTATATACGACCAAAAATCATGAAAAATTTTTGTGAAAAACTAAACTTCTGTAGTTTTCTTTGGCCGTAAGAATCATCTCAATATCAGTTACGGGTTGGGAGAAACAAATGTCACAAGTCAAAGTTTCTGCGCTGTCTGTTACTCTGAAATAGTTTCGAATCAAATCTGTTTTTGATAAACTTAACGACAGAATCTGGAGAGATGGTCTGAATAAAAGTTGTATAGTTTTTATCATGCTTTCCAACCATGTATAGCATGTCTCTGTTTGACTTCGGGAACTCCAGATATAACTGTTTTTCTACTCTACCGTTGTTGGATCGCGCCCAGAATTTCCTGTTCTAGTCTTTTAAGTGTTATTTTAATGGAAAAGAATTCTAAACCTCACCTCAATGATTTGAACAGCAGATGGCCCACACCAGGAGGAACCCAAGGGGTGATGGTACCTCTGAAGAAAATGCTAATCTACCACCACCTCCGCCACAGCCTAATATGGGGCAACTGATGATGATGCAAACACAGCTGATGCAGCAGATGGCTCAAAACATTCAACTGCTGCAGCGAAACAATGGCAATGGGAACCCACCTCCACCACCCCGTGACAAGAGAAGTGAATTCTTGAAGGGACGCCCGCCCACCTTCTATCATTCCAGTGATCCTCTCCCAGCTGATGATTGGCTGCGGGCAATAGAAAGGCAGCTGGAGATCGCCCAATGCAACGACGTCGAGAAGGTTCTCTATGCATCTGGGCAGTTGCAGGGAGCTGCTCTGGATTGGTGGGAGTCTTTCCGTTTTGGACGTGCTGACCCCATCTCTTGGCAGCAATTCCGTGAGGGATTCCGCAATCATCATGTGCCTGCAGGGTTGATGAAGCTGAAGAAGAAGGAGTTTCTTTCTCTGAAGCAGGGAGGTATGCTAGTTGCCGAGTACCGTGACAAGTTCATCCAATTGTCGCGGTATGCTCCAAAAGAGGTTGAAGATGATGCCAAGAAGCAAGAGCTCTTCTTGGAGGGACCTAGGTTTTGAAATATTTGAAAAATTCAAATAAGCTACAACAGTACAAAGAAGAAATGCTCCAGCATGAATGCATCATACATGTGTATGACCTAGGTTTGATTTTATATTTGTGAAAAATTATTATTTCCCTGTATTGGAATGATCAACTAATTGCATAATTAAATAAATTCCCACTATTTAAAAGAATGCAATTTTTCGGGTGTTACAATATACAAACAAAAAGATTAATTTAGTGTGTGACTCTAAACATACATACATACACAAGAGATGATAGATTACAATCAAGTATATATACCTCGCCTACATTTTCTTGCTCATTTCCAAGATTTAAGTATTGGGACCCATCATCTACGGGCTCATTACCACCGTCGTCGTATTGTGCTCCGTCGTTGATGATATCCATCATGGCGTCATCCATATTTTCGTTCGGGTTGGCCATTGAGAGCTATATATATATACATGAAATTGATACAGATGAATAATATTGATATACATGAAATTGAGCTATATATATATATATATATATATATATATATATATATATATATATATATATATATATATATATATATATATATATATATATATATATATATATATATATATAATTGATGTATACATACATATACATGGAATTGATATATACATGAAATAGAAATACACACACATGAAATTGATATATATATATATATATATATATATATCAAATTATATACATGTATATAACAAATTTAATTATTAATTATTAAATTATTAAAAGAGGATGGGGGCACCAGGCAGGGGGTTTTCCGCGGCCCAACCGCGCACAGGCGCCCCCTCCTCTCACCGGCGTGGTGGGCGGCGCGGGTGTGGGGCAGGGGCCAGGTGTTGGGGCCGACGGCGTACGGGCGGGCGCGCAGCGGCGTGGCGAGGCGCGTGGTGACCGGGCCGGGGGTGACGCGGGGACGGCGAGTGGCGGCGGTGCATGGTCGTCGGGGCGGCGTGGGGCAGCTCGGGCGACGTCGGTGGAGGGAACGGGCGGCGCAGCGCGACGGTGGCGACAATCTTGGGCGCGGGCGTGAAGAAATTGATCGGACGAAAGTAGGGGGGACCTTTTGTCTCGGTTTGTAACACCAACCGGGACAAAAAGTCCTTTAGTCCTGGTTGGTGTTACCAACCGGGACAAAAGGTCCAGCCTAAAGGTCATTTTCGGCGGGCTCCTTTACTGTTTTGGGACCTTTAGTCCCGGTTGTCCTTGTGATTTTGCCTTTCCGCCACCATTCTTTTTTTAGTTTTCGTTTCCCTTTTTCTTTTATTCAAATGTGTATATACTTGTTAATTGGATAATAAATTATTTATTGGACATTATTTTTAGGAAAAATAATCTTCATTTATATTTTGCTTTACTTTACACAGGATAAATCTTAAAGGTAAAAATATTTTGTATTTTCTTGTAAATGCCCATTGTAAATATAAAAAATCACTATTTCGTTAATGTAAAAATGTATTGTTCATTTAAAATTGTTTAAACCACTAGTGTTCTATAGTAAATTTATTTTCGCATAATTCGAACGTTGTTAATTTGGTTTTTCATCGCTTTTTGTCCGAATCTGGCACGCACCAAACATAAATAAAATTTCTACACATATAAAATATTAAAACATGACAGAAATAATTCTTGGAGTCATAATTAGTACATAATATCTCTAATACACATTGTTAAACGTCACTACATTAAGCGGGAACAGCAGTGAAGACCTTTTTGAGGTATGTCCCTTGATTATGATCGTGCCGTAACCATGGATTGTCTTTATTATTTAGCGCGATGCTTGGGTCCTTATTCACTATGAACGGCAGAATTCGGTCGTCTTCATAATCCTCTAACAGGTCTAACTTGTCCTCGATTCCCACGATGCTTCTTTTTCCTGAAAGAACAATGTGGCACTTTGGCTCATTGATTGAGTTGTCGTTTCTCCCTCTCTTTGGTTTTGAAGACATATTCTTGATATAGAACACCTGATTCACATCCTTAGCAAGGACAAATGGTTTGTCTTTGTACCCAATATTGTTGAGATCAACTGTCGTCATTCCGTACACATTGTCGATTGTTACCCCGCCGCTGGTCCCTTTCACCCATTGACAACGAAACAAAGGGATCTTAAAAGTAGGTCCATAGTCTAGTTCCCATATCTCCTCTATGTGGCCATAATATGTTTGCTTATTCCCACTTGGGTCTGTGGCATCTATGCGGACACCACTATTTTGGTTGGTGCTCCTTTCATTTTGGGCCACCATGTAAAATGTATTCCCATTTATCTCGTACCCTTTGTAAGTGAGAATATGCCACGGTGGTTCCCTAGCCAATAAATATAGTTGCTCATCTAGACTCTTATCACCTTGACATTCTTTTCGCAACCAACCACCAAAAGTTTCCATGTGGTGACGTGTAATCCAAGCTTCAGTTTTCCCTACAAACTCGTTTCTTAGGCTTTTCTTGTGTGCCTCGATATACGGAGCCACCAAGGAAGAGTTTTGCAGAACTGTATAGTGTGCTTTATTGAAACAACCATCCTCTGCACTAATATATGTTTTCTTCCCTAGTGTTCCCTTCCCACTTAGTCTCCCCTCATATCGCGATTGAGGAACACCAATCAGGTCAAGGTCGGGAATGAAGTCAACACAGAACTCAATGACCTCCTCTGTTCCGTAACCTTTTGCGATGCTTCCTTCTAGCCGAGCACGATTGTGTACATATTTCTTTAAGACTCCCATGAACCTTTCAAATAGGAACATGTTGTGTAGGAACACAGGACCCAGGATACTGATCTCCTTGACCAGGTGAACAAGGAGATGAGTCATGATATTAAAGAAAGATGGGGGAACACCAACTCAAAGCTGAGAAGGCACTGAACCACGTCATTTTGTAGCTTTGCTAGGTCCATTGGATTGATTGCCTTCTGAGATATCGCATTGAGAAATGCACATAACTTCGTGGTGGCTAAACGTACATTTGAAGGTAGAATTTCTCTTAATGCAACTGGAAGCAATTGTGTCATAAGCATGTGGCAGTCATGGGACTTCAAGTTCAGAAATTTTTTCTCTGCCACGTTGATTATACCCTTTATATTCGAGGAGAATCCAGATGGGACCTTGATACTTTCTAGACATTCGAATAGGCTTTCTTTCTCTTCTTTGCTAAGAGTGTAGCTAGCAGGTCTTAAGTAACGGCATCCATCATCTGTCTTCTCTGGATGCAGGTTGTCTCGTTCTTTCAAACACCGTAGGTCCTGTCGTGCTTCAATTGTGTCCTTCGACTTCCCATACACACCCATGAAGCCTAGTAGGTTTACACAAAAATTCTTCTTGAGGTGCATGACGTTGATCGAACTACAGACCTCAAGGACTTGCCAATACGGTAACTCCCAAAAGATGGACTTCTTCTTCCACATTGATGCGCGTCTGGTAGCATCGTTCAGAACAGGTTGACTGCCAGGTCCCTTTCCGAAGACTACTTTCACATCCTTGACCATAATGAGTACATCCTCTCCAGTTTTGTTGCGAGACTTGCTCCGGTGGTCTGTCTTACTTTAAAATGCTTGTCTTTCTTTCTTAGTGGGTGACTTGCAGGAAGAAATCGACGATGGCCAAGGTACACGCCCTTTCGATATTTTTTCAAATATATGCTGTCGATGTCATCAAAACAGTGTGTGCAAGCATTATATCCCTTGTTTGTCTATCCCGAAAGATTACTGAGAGCAGGCCAATCATTCATTGTTACGAACAACAATGCTCGTAGGTCAAAGTGTTCCTCTGTTTGTACTCATCCCATACACGTACACCAGGTCTACTCCATAGAATAAGAAGTTTGTCAACTAAGGGCCTCAGGTAGACATCGATATCGTTGTCAGGTTGCTTTAGGCCTTGGATGAGCACTAGCATCATAATGAACTTTGCCACACTTAAGAAATAATGCACGCCTGTAATGAATTCTCCGAAGCAGCGGTCAGCGTTGTACATCCAATGTCGGCTCATCTGCATTACATGACACACCGTATCAAAACCTTGAAGATAATTACTTAATTGCACAACATCGGTCATCATGTTGAATTAAAATCTTAGCACACAGACACAAACTAATTAATTTATGTTAGCCTCGCTATAATGTACACAATCCCGACTAGCACTAAACAAATTAAAACTAAAATACACTTCAGCAACATAAGGATCTGGCGACCAATCCCAACTAGAACAGACGGATCATTCGTTTTCTCTTTGTCCATGGGCTGCTTGTGTTAGCTCACTGCCTCACGCGACTGTGCAATATTGTTTTGCACGTGTTCAACATACTCTTCCTCCCAATACCATCCTTTGCATCCAATGCCGTCCCACTGAAATTAGAACCATAAATTAAGAACTTTGATCAAAACCGTCAAATTAACCACATGGGACAAATTAACCAAAATCATCAAATACGACACAATAACTCATATTGCGATCCGGACACTTGTAGAAGATACGACCCTTGTTGGGACACTCCTTCTGTACTCGGTACTCCATGACAACCTTCTGCTTACACTCACCGCTCACAATGAGAGGGAGGTGCGGTAAGTCGCTTTGAAAACCGATGAGAGGTCGAGGACCCAGAAGGAGTCCCCATCTACTTTCTTTATTCATTTTTAAAAATGTTATAAATCTAAGCTTAAATTCCCACAAATAAAAAATGCACTATATAAATTGCTATAAATTCCTCATTTTATAAAGTGATATATTAAAAAACACTAAAATTCTCAATTCCTCTAAACCATGAAATATGCTATGCAAACTAATAAAAGGTCCTCATTTTCTAAACAAAAATATTTTCAAGAAACCACTAAATTCCTCTATTTCTCAAAACCATGAAATAAGATATATATGCAAACTAATAAAGGTGCATTCTAGTTAAAATAAACAACTATAAGCATTCTCCATCCAAAAATACAAACTATCAAGTGAATATAAGTTTAAATGGCCAAAAATCAAGAAATGCACCACAAAAGACAATATATTACATCCTTGGTCATTTCTAGACAATGCAATGACATATAGTAGTGATGGAGGTGTAAGAATGAAGTTAGTTACCTTCAAAACCAAAAACTCAATGTAGAACCGCAAGAAATCGTGTGATGGCCGAAGAACAGAGCAAGAACACACAAAGGAGAGGAAGAACAAAACTTGCTCGGGCTAGAGGAGGAAGAAGGAAGCTCGAATCTTATATACCACTGGAGTTTTAGTCCGGGTTGGGCTTACCCACCGGGACTAAACGCTAGTTTTTTGTCCCGGACCGTGCCTCAAACCGGGATTGAACCTTTAGTCCCGGTTGGAGGCAACAACTAGGACAAAAGACTGACCTTTAGTCCCGGTTGGTAACACCAACCGCGACTAAAAGTCCCCTGACACATCTGCGTGCGCCAGTAGCCGTTGGGAAGGGAGTTTTAGTCCCGGTTGTGTCTAGAACCGGGACTAAAGACCCCTTTAGTCCCGAACACAAAAAATACCGGGACTAAAGCCCAATCCCGGTGTTGGACGAAAGGTCTATTCTCTACTAGTGCCGGTTTCTGGTAAGGCAATAAAATCCAAGTTCTTTTCTTTTGTTAAATCAGATAAGAATCTGCACTTATTACTATCCACAACCATTTCAATTCGAAAAAAATCCTTTCGTTTAGACTATTTGTGTTTATTAATCTTCTTTCTACTTCTTGGACGCACCTTGGGTCTTTGTGATGGGGGGGGGGGTCTGTAGGCACAACGGGTAGCAACCCCCATCACCAAGGCCTTCAGCAATATCAGAGCCAAAAAGATTCAAAGCTTCTAAGTCCAACTTATCATCTAACGAACAGACTGATGAAGCATCATCGAACTTAGTACTGTTAACATCATCTAGGAAAACTGCCTTATTCTACGCTTGCCTATGTTGCATCATCAATGCAGTGCCACAACAATGTTGCCATTCTAGACCTTGCCATGTCCACCCATGTTGCTATGTGTAGCACGCTATACTCACCCTACTATGCTGTAGGGACAGCCTTATCGTTCTCGAGGGTGGCGAGGAAGGCTAGGAGAGTGAAGGATTGAGTGCGAAGAGATGGAGAAACTGGGAACATGCGGTAAGGCAAGCAGGACAAGGGCAACCAAGTGTCTTTGCAGGTCCTAAAAAGGCTTGGTGTGCACATGCCTCATAAGCTCTTGCTGCATGTCTTGGCCCCCGTGTGGTACACTATTGTGGTTGGAGGAACACGGTGCAGAGCTATGTTGTCACAGAAGTGTGGTGGGCAGATGCAATACAGGGGATAATATTAGTAATATAAGTGCAGGGAGTTGAGTGTGTATTTTGAAATTTAGGGATCAGAATGAAAACTTGAAACAAATTTAAGGAGCTAAATGTGCAATTTAAAAGTTTCGGGACCTAAATGAGAACTCAAGACATGTTCAGGGAGCGGAATGTGCATTTTTAAGGTACCGGGAACTAGACGAGAACTTGGGACAAGTTTGAGGACCGCCCGTGAAATTTACTCTATTAAATATAAGAGTGCAACTAATTTGCGAGACAAAATTTTTAAGCCTAATTAGTCCATAATTTGACAATATAGTGCTACAGTAAACATGTGCTAATAACGGATTAATTAGGCTTAATAAATTCATTTTATGAAATCTGTAAATTATATTTTATTGGTATCCTATAACACCTCATACGACACCCCATGTGATATCAGATGTGACACCCAAAACTTTACATCCTGAAACTAAATAAGGCCAAAGAAAAGTTGTGCTTAATAATACAGTAACTTGATATCAAATGGCCATAAAAACTTTGTATATTTTTGATCGGAGGGACTATGTACAAAGCTTTTGTACACTTCAATACCATATTGTTATCTACTTCATCCGTCTCCGAATAAATCAACTTTTACAATCCGTGTCAGTCAAACTATTTTGAACTTTAAAACTTATTTATAGGAAAGTGTAACAACATTTATGACACAAAATGAGCATATTATGAAAATATATTGAATGATATATAATAATAATAATTTGATGTCACGAATCTGGACGATTTTTTCTAGAAATTTGGTCAAAGTTTCAAAAGTTTTACTGAAAATAATTCTATGAATCTTTTTATTTAGGTATAGAGGGAGTAAAATATACTCTCTCTCCATTTTTCTTTAAGTGTCGTATCCCAAAACTAAATAGGACATTTAAAAAAACAGAGGGAGTACTCAATGCCCCCATGTTTTTATATTTAACTAGCATATGCTGCAGATCTAGTACGTATGATTTATTGTGCTGTATTCGTGCCAATTATAATAAGATATCTACTTTTATTGGATTTATTTTAGTTTTCAACTGTATGAAATAGAAATAGCGACCCCTCATTAGGGGCTCCCAAGAATGAGGGCTTTAAAGAGAATCTGAGTTGGGATGGATGTAGATGTTGTTTAGATATCCGAAAGATCTGGTATCTGTATAAGTTGGTTTGATTTAAATATGAATGTTAAATGGACATATTCAAATTTATTTTTGAAGATTATTCTACATCCAATTCGATATCCGTATTCGACAAAAATATGAAATATTCGATATTATCCGTATCCGCGAAGTATAAATTATTTTGAAACCATCTAAATCTTATAATTATGACTAAATAACTATGTAAATCAAAATAATTTTAATATAACATATGGTATATATGTGTCATTATTTGAAACTTATCTATGCCTAATGTAATATTAATATTTTTAACATTGTATAAATCTTTAGTTTAATTAATTTTAATATGGATAATTGTATTAGTTAGTATTTTATTTTACTTATACACTTCTATAATTTATTTTTATTCATTTAAATTTGGTAATTAATATATTATCTATAATTATCTTATAGTTTATAATTTAGTTTTTTCAATATTAATTAGGTTATTTCTTTTGATAGTTATCTCCATTCCAAATTAGAAGTCGTTTGACTTTTTCGACCCCAAGTTTGGCGAGTCGCTTTATTCATTTTTTTTTCAAAATATCACTTCTTTTGTTATGGCTTTCTTTATTAATAAAAGTTCTTAAAAATGACTTAAATTTAGTTATGTTTGTACAATTTTTTTGAATAAGACAAGTGGTATTTTGCAATCGGTTATTATTCCTTGGTTATTCGGCAATCGACATTGTTCCTCGGTTATTCGGCAATCGGCATGACCAAATCTATGTCACATGAGGAGGGGCTCTACCTTCCATTTGTGTCTTTGGTTCCTTTGTGCTACATGACGTTTTGACCCATAACATTGCCATCAAATCTTCAGGGTTCAGGTGAGGAAGATTTCAAGTCATTGCAAAAAAAATATGCATGATTTTTAATTGAATCGCACATCATTAGTATTGGCAGTCCGACACAAAGTGATATCAACAACCACATAGTATAGTTCTTGCTCCTGAAGATTGATGGCAATGCTGTCAGTCAAAGGGTGATATCATCCTCCCCTTTTGACAAAATAGATTAAAAACACAATCTTAGTGCGTCATAGGGGAGGATGATACTATTATTACTGCTGAGCATAATAACATGATCTCACAAAACGGCAACCATGAGCTACACGTTATAATGTGATAGCCTGCTAATTAATGCAGAATATTACACACTAAACTAGTATATTACTGCTATTACTTCATGCTGAAATTATCAACATAGGAACTAGCACGCACCTAGACACACAGGATTATTTCAAATAGCTTTCAAAAAAGTATCTAGAAATGATCAGAAAAGTTAACAAGGATAACAACAAACAGTGTATCTTGGCAACCTTAAGTAAACTTGGTTATGTTTCCCCCATGATCTCACTACAAATCTGTGAGATAACTGAATATTGCAGAGCTAGGCCACTCTCTCTAGGATAATAAATTGAACTGTATTTTGTTGATACATCTTCATAATAAATAGTCCCAGAAGCTCAAGCATTATTTGCCACAAAGCTTGTTGCCTTTGGGTCCTACACATAGAAGGTGGATTTTTTTTGTTGAACAATGTGCTTTCTGGGAGTGGTCCTCATGTCTAGCTGACTGGTATGGCGCTTGTTCGTGGAGGGTGCTAGACACATCACTACGCTGTCCTAAGTCCATGCTTAGTGCTTACTCATTCCTTTGAGGTCTGTTTGTATCCTGGTTTTTCCACTGAAGCTTTCAAGTTGATTTCGTAGATCCTCCCCTATTTTCTAAAGTTGATATTTTTATTTAAAGGTTGCTTAATAAAATCTAAATTAGTTCAGTACAAGTACTGATTTGACTGCTACAGTACATATTAACAGGAAAAAGAACATTTTTTTTGCAATTGTAACTCTGCATAGTTTAGTGTCCAGACTGACGCATCATTATTTTCCTATTGAAGGGAAAGTATTTTAATCATCACATCTTTTTTGTTCAGACCAATACAAGTGGCGAAGCAGTCAGGGTGCAACAAATTATGAAGCAGCAATCGGGCTGGAGACTCATCTGTCCTGGGCCAGGGGAGTAGGGGGATGCCAATTTCCTTGAGATCGACCTCTCTGCTCCAATGTCATTTCTGAGAGTCATCGTCCTCAAGCCCAGTTCACCGGTGCGGCGACTGTTGAGGAAGGATGGAAAACCCATCGCCACGCTACCGTAAGTGCATGCTTACTACTTTCACATATGTATATATCTTAGTTTCTTTCACAAGAATTTTTTTGTTAATTTCACATATCATCTACACTACTACTTTTTAACATTAAGCAAATTCGTTTAAAGGGTGCTTGTAGAATAAGAATAAATTAATAAAAAAGAGTCTAAATTAGTTCACTGCATGTTTTGATTTGATTGACATATATAATAAAAAAGAGTCTTTTTTTCGGCAATTGTCCACATGAACCATTGTAATTGTATTGACTAGTCTTTCAGGTTGGTGATGCTGAAAGTGATAGTGTGCTAGTATCTTATCTTTGTGATGCATGCGCATATCTCTGGTGGGTTGGTACTCACAGTTAATATGGACGAATCTTCACAATAAATGATGTGCTTATATGCACAAAAGACAAACACGAATCTCGAACTGCACTATTTTATCTAAGACCGAATAGTACCATTTGCTCGTACTCCATAAGATAGAAGGGTACTATTAGGTTCAAGCCTTTTCTTGCCATAGATAAAATAATGCAGTTCGAGTTTCGAACCACCGCGAAAAAAAGCACCGAGAAACAATCGCGACATCGACACAAAGATTTCAGACGAACAACCGCAGTTACGGCCGCGCTTCCTTGAACAAAAGATTACACAGATGAAGTGTTTGGCTAAAACATCTGTGGATCACTACTACTTGAGAGAGAGGGAAGGACAGAGCTAATGAACCTAATAGAAGTGATGGGGAGGGGAAGTGGCAGACCTCTCCTATTTATAGAGGCTTATTATATTTTCCACTTAGCCCCTTGCTTACTCTCTAAGCTACCAGGTGAACCAGCTAACCGTATGGCATTCTGGAACAACCCTCTCTATCAATCTGATCCGATGGCCCCGCTTCTTGCCTGGACTTGCCGTCGCCTCGACACAACCTCCAAGATTCTGCCATGTGCCACCGCGCTTCCTTAAAAGCTCTGCCTTGGTTTTGAGGCCCAAACCCGAAAACCCGCCTCAGGGTTGGTTTTGCGCTCAACCACCAAACCTCCATGAGTTGTGCCCTCCGATGCGTCCCTCATGTCCTAGAGCGTGTTTGGCCAGTCCTCGACCGCGCCGGCCCACGATCCACCACCACGTGCTCTTTCGCTCGTCGATGTCCCCAGGTGTCAGCCACAGCGGCTGGTCACCCGGCTTCTTTGGTCCCTCGGTCAATGCCTCGGTGTCCGTCCTTTACTGCTCCCAGTCCATCAGCAGGAACCCGCTTGACCTTCACTATCACCGTTGACCACCTCCTCCGTGCTCCACACTTGCGCACCACAAGCCAAGAAACATGTCGCGTAACACCCGTTGATAATTACTCATCACAAACCCGAACCACAAGGGTACATATCAACTTTGTGTTCGCAAATGAGGATGACAAAGTATCATTTTTTGAATTATTAGTAAAGGTGCTTTTGCATATCACCAATAACTTATCCCTAATATTTTCATAAAAAAATTACAGATCCCTACTAAAAAATAGCCCGCACTTGTCAGCTAAAATATTCTATTTTTTCTCTACCTTTGGTATCTCTTTTCCAACCCGTCGATCTCCACACGGAACCCATGGCCGATCCACATGCCCAATCAGCGGAGCCAACAACCGAGAACTGGATTTGCCATTGCCGGTCGTTCTGCCAAATCACAGGCCATGAGCTTCGTGTTGCCGCAGGACGTGGATCTCCAGGAATTCCTCTTCCCTAGATTTGGATCAGCCATTGCCGACTCAACTAAGGAGAATCTCTATTGGCAAGACGGCGCGAGCTCCTCCATGCGGACCATTGCGAGCTCGAGGAAGCTATGCATCCACCGTCCATCAACGCGAGCTCAAGCACCTTTCCATTAGGGCGCTGGCCCTCACCAGAGGCATCACCGTTTATCACCACTCCACTCCACCCCTCCACGGCCAGCAACAGCTCGTCGGAGAGGCAAGGTATGTTTGTGCGTGGGAAGAAATTTTCCGACAATTGGGATGTAGGTGAGCTGTTGGAGGAATTGTGTCTCGCCATCTATTTATGGTGAGGTGGGTCGCTTTTTGGTGACCACCAATTCATAATTTTGAGCAAACTTTTCTAATAAACTATGTTTTTGTGATATTGAGGATCTGCTGGAGATGATCTTAGAATCCAACTTGGAGATTTGACCCTTAATTCCATGAGATTTTTTTATTAAACCAAACATGTTTCTAATCATATACCAGTATACTGAGTCACATTACGCATCCACGTGTTAAGAGCAACTCCAAGAGACTCTCTAAATCTTTCCTAAATGTTAGGAATAGAGATTTTAGTGAAAAACTATCCTCCAACAGCTTGTCTAAATGGTTATCCAAATATAGCCATCTTCTATTCCAGATTTTTCGTTAGCCAAATACAGAAGACGAGAATGGCTCTCTATAGTACGCATGAGATATCGAAGAACCGTTGGAGAGTCAAGAGATATAGAAAGCGATTTTTATGCAAATGACTCTCTAAATGATGATTTAGAGAGTGAAATTTAGAAAGACTCTTAGAGATGCTCTAAGACATAGAGGCTGTTTGGTAGTGCTCCAGATTCTCCTATAAACACTTTGGTTCTAGACTAAACTCTTTGGCTGTAAGACTAAATTCTGTTTTTTTAAATATTTTTTAAAAACAAAATAAAATAAATTATGTATGAGCACGTGTTAGGCCATGTAGTACCGGCCATAACCTAAAGTTAAGGGGCTAATGTTGAGGCAGCCCATATTCATATGGGCCAAGTCCCCCTAGAAGAGACCCAACTAATGCCATAGGAGTGTCATATAATACTCACCCCCATCTGGGGGTCGCATATAAATTTCCTTTTGCATATATATTGCCATGAGCTTGGGCAAGGGGCTCTCTCCCTTAGACACTCATACAAGCACTAGCCAACAGTGATGATTAAACTACTTTCCCTTCAACGTGAAAATAGTGATACGTCAGTCTGAACACTAAACTAAGCAGAGTTAAAATTGCAAAAAAGAAGAAGATGAAATTAGGCTCTTTTTCCTGTTAACATATATTGTAGCAGTCAAATCAATACTTGTACTGTACTAATTTATATTTATTATGCACCCTTTAAATAAAAATATCAACTTTAGAAAGTAGAGGAGGATCTACGAAATCAAACCACAACGGAATGAGTAAGCACTAAGCAAGAACTTACAATAGCATGGTGATGGGTCTGGCACTAGTCAGCTGGGCATGAGGACAACTCTCAGAAACCTCGCATCCTCCTTTTCTACCATGAACTTGCCCGCTACTGCTGAAGAGGAATGCAGTGCATTTGTGTGAAGACCAGTCAGTAGAGTCTCCAGCCGTCTTGTTTCTTCATTGCTTGAAGTCTAAAAAAGGAACAAACAAGATCCGATGGTTAGTCTATTCTTGTTCTACACCCTTTTAATGAATCTCATTTAACTCTAGAAAGAAGGAGAGGATCTACGAGATGAAAAAAGTTCTATTGGAAAAACTGGGATACATAAAGATCCCAAAGGAAAGTAAGGAGTAGCCACTGGCAGGCACTTACGGCAGCGCGACGATGGGTTTGCCGTTCTCCATCGATGAACGTCGCACTGCTAAGCTCGGGCATGAGGACGACTCTCAGAAAGCACATTGTTGCATGCAGAGAGCTCCCTTGATGTGAAGGAAAGTCCTCGCATCCTTCTACCTGCGGGAATGGCAGTGAAGAGCATTCCTGTGGAGACCAGCTATTAGAGTCTCCGACCCTCTTCTTTCATCACCACTAGCAGATGCAATCTGAAAGGGTAACACACAAACAAATAAAACAAGATCCAATGATTAAACTTCAACAATAAAAGGACGGTAAGTTAAGGAAGCAAGAAGCAAGCAGGAATGCCCTTACAGAAGCAAGTCCATGAAGCGTTTGGCGTTCTCTGTCAACGAGCGCACATCATGGGGACGCCTCACCGCCACCGTCATGTCCGCGCCAGCATGAAGACGACGGCGATGCTCCCTGACCACGTCGTCCTTCAGCAGTCCGACGCCCATGCTCTCGGTGAGCAAATGAAGCTCTGAAGCTCACAATGGGGATCTGAGAGTGAAGAGGAGAAGGGAAAGGGAAAGAGACGGGCAATGCACAAGCAAAGATAGCTGCTGGTTTCTCCTGTGCGTGCCACACTATTTCCGCCCCCCGAGAGAACGGGCAATGGCATTGAACGTGCCTCCAGCGCGATAGTACAGTAGAACGGGCAATGGCCAATGGAGTAAAGGAAGGGAGAGAGGGAGTGGAGGGAGGAGGACAAGTCTGCTTCTTTTCACGAGTGAGCTCTCTCCCTCTCCACTGTTGTTTATTGTTTCCTATCTCCCTCTCATCTAATCGTGTCTGCTTCCTTTACCGATAGGAAATAGAGGTAAGAGAGGACAAGGTCTCTCTGCAACTTTTTATGTCTGCTCTTCCTTTCTCCATACAACTGTTGCATACAAGTACAAATGTATTTATTATTCAGATCTTTTTTAAAAAAATAAATAAAAAGGAAACATAGCCAACCCTAGATGGTTGAACTAACATGAGAGTGAAAAAATGCGACAAATTGATGATCCCTATGAAAGAGTGCTAAAAATTATCAGGTGAGTCACAAACTAGCAGGGCAAATATTGAAATGCACGAGAATTTAAGATCAATTGCCATATGAGTTTAATTTTCCTGTGAGTCCCACATGAACCGACAAGGTAATTTATTTTTGTCCTTGCATTGTATTCGTGAGAAACCAACGAACCATAAAGAACCGAGGCCTATAGCTCCTGCTGCATTCACATGAGTACATGGACGTTTTATATGGATTTGAAGAGGGAAAAATGTATGAAATGAATCTGTAAAGGTTGAGAGTCTTGAATTTTTTTTAAAGATCCAGGCAACCTTCTTATCCCCTACTATAACACAGCGAGTTTTTTGTGGGGGGCTCTCACTTTGCAATAACCATTCAATCTCTACGTCGTTTAATATGGGCCCTCCGTCGTGCCTGATCTTACTCTTCTCCTATGACGACTTCGATCTGCAAGTCGTGCTATATGAACCCTACGTTTACGTGATCTTACTCTTCCCCTATAACAACCGTTCGATCTACACTCGTGTTATATGAGCCATCCATCATCCGTGATCTTACACGTATGATTTAAGACTCCTTACATGGTACGTCTACTTGCCGGCGAACCGCGGCAGCGCCCTATTCCCTTTCACCTCCACCACCAGCGGCGGCAGACGACACGACAGGTAATCCCGGACCCCGATGGCCAGATCGGATCGCACCACGGTTTGTCACCGTCACATCACATGCCCATGGCCTGAAGAAGCATATATATGCCCTTGGCAACTGGACAAGGGAAGAACATGTGTTCTCTCCCTCTCTCTCTCTACCACATGGATGGGATACGATACAAGTACCTCATGTATGTATCGTCTCGTCCACAAACAAGAGTGATGGGCCATGCTAAGTACGCTTGCAATGTAAGCTTGGTGCGATCCGCTTCTCCGAAAAGAAGCGCTGGTTTCGCTTGATGCTGATTTCTTATGGTTGATAAGACAAGGGAACAGTTGTGTGTACTGTTCGTGGAGTAATAATCACAATCATCATATCATCTCCTACTATAAAAGAGCAAGTTTTTTATGGGGGGCTCTCCCTCTACATAACCATTTCGATCTCTACGTCGTGCTATATAGCCCCTCTGTCATGCGTGATCTTACTCTTCCCCTGTAGCGACCGTTCCATCTATCGTCATGCTATATGAGCCTTCCGTCATCTGAGATCTTACTCTTCCCCTATAATGACGGTTCGATCTACATGTCGGGCTATATATGCCCTCTGTTATCAATGATCTTACATTTATATTTGTACTGCTATTTTTAGATCTAAATATGTGGCCTTTTAAGAGTCCCAAGTTCAACAAAATTCATGACTGACGCTCAGCATCGCCATCGCCATGGACGGCTGGAACGACCTCTTTTGGGTGGTGCACCCTGGCAGCCGTGGGATCTTGGACCACATCGTTGCGGCTCTCCGGTTGCAGCTCGGCAAACTGGCGGCGAGCAGGACGGTTCTAAGGGACTATGGGAACATGATGTCGGAGATTTTTGTGTTGGACGCGCCTGGATGACGATAAGAAGGGACACACACTTGCATAGGATCATGAGTGAAGGTGAATCCTCTACAGGTCTGGCTGGGGCGACGGCATGGAGATCCATGTCTCTCTTTTCTTTTCTTTTCTTTTCAGTTTTGAGGCTCGTCAGGAGATCATCACGAGTAAAGCTCGTGACCTTGAGTTGTCCGTGCTCCACAGGCTAACAATAAATACATACACATATTTGTAGTGTTTTTGATAACTGAATGATGGACAGCGAATAGCAAATACGGACTATATACTGTAATCCCACTATCAAAGAGCGAGTTTTTTGAGAGTGTGTTTCTCAAATAACCACGAGTTAGCTAGAGTGTTTCTCCAATGACCACGGGTTCCTAGGTAATCATGTTTGTGAACTAACACATGCCCACGTATACCAAGTTAATCGTGTTTGTGGATTGACACATTCTATTACATTTGAAATTGTCCTCATATATACATGCGTGTCGCACGTACATATTTGTTAGTCATTAATAAGGGGGAGTTAAGAGGAGATTGAGACACCTTATAAGTGTGAGAGGTGCTACCCCTAACATCAGACTGCTAAGAGTGTCTTCATAACTAAATCCATTATACACTACTACAGATTCAAACATCACAGCCGGCGCATCACTGCCAGATTGTGTTGGGCTGGCAATGATGAACCTTCATTATCGGTCCAAGTTTTGAGCAGTCCAAAAATGATTGGGGTATGGCCCAAACCGGCAGTAAAGGTCCCTATCACTGCCGGTTGGTGGCTGAAACCGGCAGTGATATATTACTGCCGGTTCTAGCCAAATACCGGTAGTGATATGGCTCGTTACTGTCGGTTGGAGCCATCGGTGCTTTTTTACCTAGATATGGAGCACATATAAAATTTCTAAACTAGGGACTATGTGTCCTGAAGGGCTTTTCAAAAGTTTCTTCGTTGGGGTTAATGACAAGTGTTTGAGTAAATCATGAGAAAATGATGCCGACATGATATTAACACCCACAACTAGATTATAAAGGGTTTCAAAAGGGTCTCTACGAATTTGACAATGAATTGAGGTAGAAGGTGAATCCAAGTGGATCACATCAGAGGAAAGCTCTGATTCTTCTAACCACTCATTGCTTATGACAGATACCAAAATTTTTCGTGGTCCTTTTAAGGAAAGCTTTCTTAGAAAGATCTAAAGAATCTGATTGGAGTGATGGCTTCTTTGACTGCTAAGCCTTCCTTAATTAGTAATAGTTAGAGGTATTTCCATATTCAGTAAAAAGTTCATCTTCAAAATTAAGAATGAAATCCGATGTTTGAGTGTCCTCCTTTTCCAAAGGCTCGAAAATTGGGATAGCTGAGGTTTCTGGTGGATTTGATTGAGGTTTAGGTTCAGCTATCAAAGATACTTCCTCTAAAGGCTTCTCTTCCGATGGATCATTAGGTCTTTTGGCTTGGATTTGGTCTAGGATTCCTCTTGCCTTCGTGGCCAAAGTGTGCAAGAATGATCCTCCTGAAGCTACATTAAGAGATTTTGAGGATTTCTTTTTAAAACCCATAAAGAAATGTTGAAGATGAATTGGGTCTTGTAAAGCTAGGTCTGGACCAGAGTCTATAAGAGAATTGAAACGTTCCCAAGATGTGGCCAGAGATTCATTATCTTCTTGTTTAAAAGATAGGACCTTGGCTCTAAAGCT
The DNA here is from genome assembly GCA_038502445.1 of Eremochloa ophiuroides. Taxonomy (NCBI): domain Eukaryota; kingdom Viridiplantae; phylum Streptophyta; class Magnoliopsida; order Poales; family Poaceae; genus Eremochloa; species Eremochloa ophiuroides. The sequence continues at coordinate 79,360,738 of JAHLJS010000007.1, read as the reverse complement.
AACGACTTTAGAGATAGGAAAGAATTCCAAGCAAAAGCTAGAACATAGGTTTCCCCAATCTCCCTGCTCTTTCTCTACGGTTCGATTATACCACTTCTTAGCTCTCCATTTCAAAGAGAAAGAAAATAGCTTCCAACTTAAGGTTTCATCGGACATGCCCTCTATACAGAGGCAGTTACAGGTCTGCTCAAACTCTTGTAAGTGAAGATCAGGATTTTCGTCTACCTTTCCCGAAAAGGATTGGTTCTAGACCATTGCAACCAAACACGGGCATAGTTCATAGGCAGGTGTTAAGATAGGTTTAGATGATTCTTTTGTCCTATGGCTGGTGCTCGTGGGTGCAGAATACTCCCCCGAGTACTGTGGAGGCTCCAAGCAAGGAGGCATTCATTTCCTTCTTCAATAAATTTTCAAGTACCCCAGGGTGGTTGAAACAGACTCATTTGAAAGGCAAAACAATAAAAATAGTAATCAAACCAGAGCTACCGAAATATACACCATCGATTTGCTAGAGATACAGAACTTGGCCAACAACTTAGGCACTATTGGTATTTGTTAATGCACACAGAGATAATCACTAGGAAAGGTCCGCAAGCGCATGGATAATGATGTAGCACTTCACCTGGGAGTATTCTAGAGTATCATTATTTATATTTTACCTCAGGAAAAATGTGTGAAGAACTTAGTCTAAGCTTAACCCCTGAGCAGCAATAAGGACGGAGATAATACGGATATGGAGGGGATATCTAGGGTAAATAGTTCTAATCTTTGCAAGCTATGTTAATATTGTTCTAATGGGGGGAATCACTTAAGGAAGACACCAACACAGGGTATTTTCCTCAACAACAAGGTCCTGCTAGGCCTACAAATGGGAGGTGGACTATGGAAGATTTAACAAGGTAAAGTCACCCTCACGAGCTACCACCGATCCGGAAAGTAGGGTGCATTATACGAGGAACCTAGTCTATGCACCACGCTTACACTACGTTTACTACTTCAACCAAGGAGCTACCAAGATTAAAGTACTCAAAAGGGTTGGAAACCAAAAGAACAATAAGAACAATATTACTTACTCGAATTAGAAGCTGATTACCGAAGAAATCTCAGAAGCAAGCTCCAAAGGAACTTGATCCCGCAGGTAAAACCCGTAGAGCAGCCACCGACAAGCCGAAAACTCCTCCAAACTCTTCCCCAACACTCTATCTCTCTACTTCTAAAAGAGGAACCCTAATCTTGAATCTACAAGACTACAAGGCTAATCTTCTCTTGAATGCTATCTCGAGGTCTAGGGTTTATGGATACTAGAAGGAATTAGGGTTTTCTAGACCTAATCCCTCTTCATCTGAATGGAGGAATGAATTGAAATGAATTCTCTGGGGGCCAGAGCCCTGCTTATATAGATCGATGGGATGAACATCAGCCTTCAGATCAAACCGACTTGAATCAACGGCGTAGATCAAAACCCTAAAGCGGTGTAGAAACCCTAGTAGAAGGTGGCTACTAGGTGGGGCCCAACTGGGTCGGCCGACCCCACCTTGCAGCCCCTCGTCTCCCACTTTGTCGTGGTGGTTTCTGGTTTCTTCTAGATTCTTCTCAACACGCTTTCGCCGCAGAATTTGCTTTGTAGCCCGACGTGTGGGTCCTCTTTGGTTATTTCCGTATTTAATCCCAGCACAACACAAATTCACCAAAACTCATGGAATTCTGTCAATTTAACCCTATTCTATGTTGGTAGTTCCTTTTATATCCTTTTTCATGATTAGTTCATGATAAATTTTGTACGATAACTACCATCAATAGGCACATCCATGGAGTATGCTACCGAGGTGAATTACGGATTGAAGGAATTTCAATCAGCACCGATCGCATACCAGTATAGAAAAGGGCAACCTTTGGTCGCCACCCAACAGTGTATAGAGATTTGCCAACATATTTGCGAGAGTTGCATGATTACTACGCGGTCGATACTGCCAATGGGGAGTACATGGGTTTCGAGGTTTGTATCCCCCCGGATTGGTCTTTAGTCATCCCAAAGAAACAGTGCATAGTGTTTTTTATGAAGACCTCTTTCAGCTATACCAAAGGCGCTCGCTTGATACGCAGATGTTGATGTTATGGACTATGTACGTACCCTACCCTCACAATGTTATAATAAACTACATGATCTGCATTTGAATAAATATCCTATGTTTGTTATGCAGGTGTATGGCAAAATTATGCCTAAAGAACCATTTGAGGCATGTTAACTTTTTGGATCCCATATTTGAAAATGAGGAAACATGCAAAGATACCGAAAATGGTGGGGATGATTATGTAGCAACAAGTTTGAAGATAGAGTTTGAAAGGATGTTTAGAAACCAGAGAACAAACGTACTCCTACCCTGCAACTGTGAGTATGTGTTCTTGGCCCTTAATTTTGTGTGTTTTTTATTGATATGTCATTCACTAACATGGACTTCGTGATCGCAGCAAACATTTCGTCCTGGTATATATCTATCTTCAAGATTCACATGTCGAGGTGTGGGACTCAAAAAAGAAGACACTTTCTCTTATCGACCCGCTAGTCAAAGTGCTAAATAAGTAAGTGAACCCAATATCACAACATTTTCTAATCACATAGCACATTGTAATGTCCTCAACCCTCACACTTTATTCATAATATCACACAGAATGAAGGCATTACCTAATTGGGAAAATCTCGATAGCAAGATGCAGAAGCGATGGAGTGCCCCATTCAGTGTTCAGTATATGCAGGATCTCAAGACCCTAGACCAATCGATGGGGAATAACGAATGCGGGTTCTATGTGATGTGGGCAATACTTGTCTAATAGTCGAAGGAGATAAAATGGTATGTATGCTTTCCATTTCTATTGTTTTGTCTTACGTTTGTGCGTCTCAATATCATCTTGCTTCAATTACAGTGCAAGGCACACAATCACAACCGGTTGGTCGATTTCGAGATAAAAGGACTTCAATAGGAGATAGCAAAGTTTGTGACAGACGAGGTATTGAGCAAGAACAGCTCATTCTCTATTGCTAGGATTAAGAAGTACAAGGCACAGTATGGAGGAGTCCACATCGATAGGCTATTGTAATGCGACTCTTAATTCGATACATAAACCTTTTTGAAACTTATGTAATATAAATGTTGAGGGGTTTGTAATGTCGGCGATACACAACCACCTCCACATCGATATCCAATTTAGTCGATAGAATCACCACCTCCACCTCCACCTCCCCCCCACCTCCAACCCCACCACCTCCCCTCAAAAGGAAAATAAAACAATTATTAAAATCCAAATTGTGAAAATATTTCAGTACCGGTTAATAGTAAACCGGCAGTGATATATTAAAAACACAACCGGTTGGTAAAACTAACCGGCAGTGATAGCTCACATATCACTGCCGGTTGGTGATATAAACCGGCAGTGATAGCTCAACCGGCAGTGATGTGATAAGCCCATCACTGCCTGTTTGGCACAACCGGCAGCGATGTGATAAGCTCGTAACTGCCGAGTTGGTTATGGCGGTTCAAAATCCGCCAGTGAAGGAGGTTTTAAACCGCCGCTGATGTGTTCATTTGGTGTAGTGATAGCAAGAGTGATGGCTAGCTAGTTTTTCAGAAAAAAAAAGGGTCATGGCTATCTAGCTAGTTATTGCGCTTTGACCCGACACGACTCATTTGTTAATCCATAGACAGAGCGATATTATGTTTGTAAACGATGCTTGATTACGACAATTTCCAAGAAAAGGGCATGTGCGTTAGGAGCATAAGCCTATCTTAATTAGTTTATTCCACAAGACCATGACTAGAATATTTCCATTCTGAATGGAAATGAGATGTATCGCAGTTCGGGAAAAAAAAACACCATAACCATGACTAGAATATTTGTTACAGCAGCTTAGCTTGTTTCTGAGATCGTTGGTCTTATATAATTTGAACATTTAATTACTTAGCTCAAGTTAGATTGGTTGTTCCATTTCATGTTTTTCCACTGGTGGTTAACATTTAACAATGGATATACAGTAATGTTGGCACCCTATTATGTATATAGAGGAAACAAATTGGCGCCGTCCCGTTTTCTTGGGTCTCTTCTCAGTTTTGTTGTGGTTAAATCTGGCCATAATGAAGGACTAGGGAGAATAAGTTTCAGATCAGTCTTCCTCGTTCTTCGGTGGCAGAAAGAAGAAGAAGGAAGACACCAGAAAGATGAAGTTGCTCAATTCTACCTGCAAGAATGTTGGCCATCGTTCGTTGGGCATTTGTTCTGAGGCCGTTTGCCGAGTGTTTGCCTGTGCGGTCATCCACACTGCAAACAAACATGTTAGGTTTTTAGTTGTGCTATTCACGGCGTGGTTACTTTTTTTTTGTAATTCAGAGTGGTTATAACGTATTGATGTACCCAGCCATCTTATAATATAATTGTTCTTTCGTCGTAAAAAAAAGAGTTCCAAGCCCTAATTAATAAATTGTATCTCGCGGTTGCTCCCGTCGTCACCCCGGTGTGTGTATATCCAACCAGACAAGTCATGTTAACCCTTGCGCTGTAACGGTTGGCGCTGGTTTCAGTTTGGATTTCCGTTGCCTATTGCCTGCGCCGAAACAAACGCCACCTAAGCTAGTGCACGTTTCGTTACCTAGACAGTACTACTATATATTACCCTCTCTATTCCAAATTACAATATGTACCTAGATATAGCGTATATTTAAATACATAGCGGAAGAAATATATCTAAAAAGTTAAAATGTCTTGTAATTTAAAACGAAGGGAGTAGTTCCTAGTTAGCCGGTAAGTTGTTCTCGATGGGGAGACGATAGAGAGTACTACAACACTACCTTGCTCGCTAAGTTGCCACTTACTAAAGCAGGATTAATCATTATTCCTTGCTTGGCAAGGTACTGTATAGTATATCATCGGAGTTACTTTAAGGGAAATAAAGTAATTCATTAATAAGCAGTGCAAATATAATAATAAAAAAGAAATGAAACCGACAAAGAGCGACGTTATCATTAGCTCGTGTCTTGCCACTGCAGGTAATACATAAGTAAACTATTAGTGGTCAATGGACCATTCTTTGATGTCGTCAACACGGCATGCACCGCGTGATGCGCGTCATCGTGGAGACAGAATTCGAACATTCCTCTCCATGACTCCATCAATTCATTCGAAGCAACTGGCTATATATATATATATATATATATATATATATATATATATATATATATATATATATATATATATATATATATATATATATATATACACACACACACACACACGCCAAGCAATGCAACATGCCACACACACTTCTGTGATCAGCAGAAAATATATATATATCCGATCGAGCACTACTTCTGTGATCAGCAGAATGAAGCGTGCCAGAGATGGCGACGACGACGCCACCAGCGGCAGCGCCATGGGGGACGACAGTCGTAGCTACAACGACCCTGATCATCACGGAGCAGAAGACGACGTCGTTGAAGACAAAGAAGAACAGGACCAGCAACGACGACGGGCAGCATGCGACGTCCTACTCCCTCTCCTTGTCGTGCTGCCCATTACCTTCCAGCACCAGCTACAGTCGTACTATCCATTCCGACGAACCTGCTCCCGGCACGGCCGCGCCACCACCACTCCCAGTCAAGCGCCGCCGTCGTCGCCGGCGCCGGTGCCTGGACGACGTGTTCGAGTGTCAGACGTGCGGGCGGCGGTTCCCGACGTTCCAGGCGCTGGGCGGTCACCGGACGAGCCACTTCAGGCGGCCGGCGATGACCAAGAAGCAACCGCGGTGCTTAAAGGCGGTGTTGGTCCACGCGTGCGCCATTTGTGGGCTTGGCTTTTCCACGGGCCAGGCTCTTGGTGGCCACATGAGGAGGCACCGCCTGGTCCGGGCTGACAGCGTCGGTTCTGCTGATGTGGACCTTACGCAGATCAGCGTGCATCGAAGGCCCACTTCTGCTTCCACCTCCTTGCAGCTTCTCAACCTGCTCGTGTAGGGTTAGATACAACATGTATCAGTTAAGTTAATTGGAACTGATATGGTAATATAGTACTCCCTCTGTCCAATAAATCAGTTTACGTTTGACCAGGTTTTAGAAAAAAGTATTCACATTTATGACTTCAAATTAATATATTATGAAATACATTTCATAATTAATCTAATGATATTTATTTTATATTATAAATATTTATAGTTTTGTATCTATAATTGCTCAAATTTGATATACTAAAACATGCTACTATGCTAGAATTGTATGTTTTCTTGGACGGAGGGAGTATCTATGGTTTGTATAAACCGTGTATAAGGTACTATACTAGATTGTTTATGCTTCATACTAGGTGTATATAAAATAAAATATCAGTAATATTTTTTCACAAAAAATATCAGTAATAATTGTATACTCCCTCTGTCCGCAACTAAATGATGCCGTTGGTTTCCATGTCAAAAGTTTGATTTGATTTGTAGACAATACATGCAACATTTATATCTTCAAATAAATTTATTAAAAGACCAGATTCAAATATTCCCATATAACTGCACTGCTATATGTGTAGCTGCGCCATGTGTAGCTTCGTCGGGGGAGCTCCTCCCCATGGGCTGCCCTCGTTGTCACACTTTCTCCATGGGCAACGCTCCTCCTTGCAAGCCTCCCTCGCCGGCGGCCCGACGCCGGTGGATCTCCTCCCCACGGGCGGCCTCACTGCTTCGCCTCCTCCTTTGATCGCTAGCGGAGCTCCTCCCCATGAGTGTCCTCACTGATCGGACACTTCCTGCACTGACGGCCTTCGTTTCCCTCTTCCACATTGATGGCCAAGTTCGTGGCAACCTGAAGAGGAAGAGGATGACATGTGGGATCTACATGTCATTAGCTATTAAACTGAATTTTGGTGCCACAATTTAGGTAGTACTGCTAGAGTTCAGAGTAAAATTTATGTAGTATGAAACTATGTGGCTACCTAATTAAATAAACTAATTGGTAGTCTGATTTAGCTAGTATGGTTAGCCGTACTCTAAGTTAGTGCTGTTCTACGCCTAATGTACATCAGAAGGAAACCGACTTTTAGATGTGGTTCGGTTTGATTTTGATTTTTCCTGCACAACAACAATGGGAGCTGAAATGCAGAGGACACGAGGATAAACCAGTCATTTTTCTTGTTTGCATGTGTGGTCATGTGGATCGAAGTGACCATGGACATGGAGGCTTTCCCTATCCTTACCCTACCGTAACCCTGCTGCCGCTGGTCTCCCCTGTAGAATCCATATATCTAACTTTCAAGCAGCATGGTCCTCAATGGTTACAACCGAATTCATCAACCCAAATAGGACTCTAGGTGAGGAAAACGACGAAAAATCTGCCAACAAGCAAGGAACCAAGTTGCATATATGATGATGTTTACATGGCTTCTAGAGCTTGTAGACTTTGAAGTTCAAGCTCTCAAAGTAGAAATTCTTATCCATGGTGAAAATGTGATTGAGGGCATATGATGCTCCACTTTGTCAAAGCAAAAGTCAGTGGTGCCAAAGCACATGGCTAGGCTAGGAGCAAATCCACCAATGAAGTTGTTGAAGAAACCCATCAATATCTTTTTCATATGTTTTCTACATCCACACGTACAACAGATCTATGTGGTTGCACTTGAGGCATAGAGAGCTTATATTCGTTTAGGCCGTCGTGAGGAGGCAATCACTATGGCAAACTAGCTAGTAGAGATGGCTACAATAGGTTTCTAGAAGCGAGCATCCACTCCACCTATAGAGATGTCTCTGTTAATGAAAAACTTCATATGAGGGTACTAACTAAATCACAGAAAACAATAAAAATCAACTAGAGAACATGTTAGGCCCCCCAAGGCCACTGAGCTACCATTGCAGTAGGCATCGCCACAGCTCTCATGATGCCTTATTGCATCGCACCGAGCACTCATCGCAGCTCATGTGCTTCGCTGTCACAACCTACCGAGCCCGCCATCTTAGCAATCGGATCCAGGGTCTAGGTGGCAAAATCTGCAAGCCCTTGTTCGATCCACATGGCTTGGAGGCACCGCTGTGTGAGCTCAAGTGTTGAGCATGTGCCAGAGCCAATGCCGCCGCCCTATAATGGGAGGAAGAGAGTGAGGAAGAGAGGAGATGAGAAGAGGTGGGGTGGAGGGGCGATGAGAATGAGACTCATGGGGATCTCGGGGTGGAGATAAATATCGCAAGCGTCGTCCCACAATGAGCCCAGTTGACTCTCATTGGCAATTGAGGATGGACATGAAGAGCGGGGGTGGTGAAGGAGGGTCTGCTGCAGCAGAAAGATCTAGCCACTAGCACGGTGATTCAGCCGGAGCATGCTACGATTTGGCGCAGGGTAGCGGAAGAACAGACAGATCAAGTCGGCACACAACCGATTCCAACGGCGCAAAAGTGGGGATTCAATGGAGGAGATAGGGATTTAGGAGTGGGAGGATAAGCGGGCGAGGAAACTCGTGGGTTGGGTGAAGAATTTCGTCAGAGTCGGGCAGTTGGCGTGAAAACGAGGAAGAAATGGGAGAAATCTAGCAGGGTCTAACTTGCTAAGTGAGAGTGGGTGGGCAAGGGACTTCTAGTGGCTCAGTAAGACCACGTACAACGCCACTGCTTAGCTAGGCGCTTATCAACAGTTGCATGTTTATTTGCCACCGTGGACGTTTGGTAGGGCGCTTAGACTGAGCGTCGCTGCCTAGGAAAGCACCCGACGCTTGGGAATCTTTTGACTTGGAAACTTACGGTTACACGGACAGGAGCAGAAGATTAGCTTGGAAACTATAGCTTTCCTGTTGTAACTTAAGGCTCTTAAATTATTCTCTTTCCTTAAACATTGGTTTAAGCGCTCCTAGGTTGTACATGCCCTAATGGAGGCGGACCATAGGAGTATACTGAGTACTATTCTACAAATAGCCATAAAATAACTTATTATATGGTCATCTAAAGTTTCGATACTATAACATTATCGTAAATGTAATTTTTTTCCACTCAAAAAACCTAGAGTTATATTATCACATGTATGGTAAATATGTATGTATCCACTCTCTCTATATATAAATAAATATATACACACACTCATGACAATCCGGTCCATGAAACATGATAGATTGATAAGATAGAGTTGAATTAATACAACAATCAAGCATCATAGCGTAGCGCAAACACATGACAGAAGTATGGGATCGGAATCGAACATGGATTATATGCGATAGATGAGTGAGTGAGTCGATCACATCTAGTGTTTCTTGGCGTTGTTGTAGAGGAAACTGTAGACGGCTATCCATGCACGCGGCTTCTGCCTGTACGTCTCAAGGTCCACGATGATTCGAATGTAGGCCTGGCCTGGGTAGAGGATCGGGGTGAGGCTCTTGAAGAACTCAGGGGTCTGCTGGTCGCCAAAGAGGCCATGCGCGATGTGCTTGACGCGCAGCTCGCGCACGTCGTTCTCCTGGTTCATCAGCAGCGACACCACGGATAGGTAGGAGTTGACGGAGTACTCGTCCCTGGAGCTCGCCTCCGTGCACATCTCGTATGCCGCCGTGTTGTCGAGCCAGTTAGCTGTCAGGCTGTCGACGTACAGCGGGCAGGGAGAGCGTGTCGAACAAGGGGCCCTTCATGAGGTTCATATCTGATAGCTTGGTCGTCTTCTCGCTGGCTCTCAGCTTGATGCCCATCTCGGCCAGCTCCGCTGCACTTGTAGATATTGGTACAGCCTTGCCGGAGAAGCTGCCCTCCTCTCCATTCCTTCTGTCGCCACCGCCTATTTTGTAGAAGCGGATGAGGCAAAGGAGATGTAATGGAGTGTACCTCTCATGAATGTCAATCAAAGACAGTGGTTCATGTGGGTCCCGCCACACTCTTCCTTCGAGGCCCCATGAGACCAGTAAGGCTATGATGCTCTTCTTCTGCATGCCCTGTAGGCGCATGAAGAAGTCCATCACCGGCCAAGGGATCTGGTTCTCGAGCAGCATCATGTCCCTCAGTATGCCCAGCACGTGTGGCTGCATCATGCTCCTTAGTGGAGAAGCAGCTGTCTCCTGTTCTCTACTACGGAGCATGGTGTCTATGAATTGCACTAGAAAGCAACCATCGACGAACATCAGGGTAGCAAACTCATCACCAGCACCAGCAGCAGAAGCAGTAGCGATACCTGCACCGGCGGCGGCGTACCAGCCGCGGACTTGGCGTTCGATGGGAACCATCTTCTGGTAGGCTGACTCCGGCGATTCCGTAGTGGCCAACCTCTGGAAGAAGAGGTCGACAGCCGCGCGCTTCACTTCCTCCATCGCCTGCAGCTCGGGCCAGCCATGGTAGTAAGGACCAAGAGCCACCGTCCTCGGGGCCACGTAGTCCCTGTCTTGAGCGATCCTTCGCATGTTCGAAGGAAACCTGAGGATCGACCTATTCAGAAAGTGAATTCGTACCGCCACGCCCTCCTCCATGGTTCTGCTGCCATCGCGCTCGCGCACCGTGTCTTCGATGACGCCATGGACCACCACCGCCGTTGGAAACAGATAGCGCCTGGCTGGGGTGATGGCGCCAGAGCTGTCTGCCATTAATTCATGTGTTTGGACTTTGGATAGCTGATCATGGGTTTCAGTTATTCAGAGATGAGAAATGTATACATATATATACACAGTTACGCACACAATCACATCAGTACCACTTGCTCGCAAATGATTCCATTATATATATAATAACCAACTGGGAAAAGGGAAAGCTATATCCGGGGATCATTGTAAAGCAAAAGGAGATTAATTAAGGAGAGCTTGTTTGGGGGAATTCTTACTTCTCCACTAATAGAGCTTATAAACAATTAATTGGGCAAGGAAAACTCACATTTCATTCAAGTGGTTATGGAAATCTGCATGTCAGAACAAAAGAAAATTCTTCTTCTGGTTGGTTTTACATGGCAAGATTAATATCAGATCTCTGTTACGGCGTAAGAACATAAATCTGCCAGATTATAATTGTGTCTTATGTAATATCAATGTTGATGAAGAAGCGGTGCACCTACTATTTCACTGTCCCTTCTCAGTGGCTTGTTGGAATCTCATTCAACTGAACCCACCAAATACTAGTGATACTTTGATTATTATTGAAAGTTTCAGGGATCAACTTCAGCTTCCTTTTTTTTATGGAGATCATCATTACTATGTGTTGGGCTCCTAAGGCCAAAAACCTTAGGAGCAAGGCCCTCATGAATGATAAATGGATGGAAGATATTCAAGGGGCGATCTCTGTAGAAGCCTTACTGGAATTTCTCGAGATTTGGGACCGTCTCACTTTGATTGAATTGCAAGAGGGAGTTCCTGATAAGCATATTTGGAGACTATCTAACTCAGGACAATATTCCGCAAAATCTGCCTATGATGCTCTCTTCCAAGGGGCTACTTACTTTGGACCAGCCCAAAGGATTTGGAAATCACGCGCTCCCTCGAAATGCAAATTTTTCATGTGGCTGGCAGCCCACAATCGCTGTTGGGCTGCTGACAGACTTGGACGGAGAGGTCTCCCCCATCCGGATAAATGTCTGCTTTGTGACCAAGAGGAGGAGAACATCCAACATCTTCTTATTGGGTGTGTCTTTACCAGGCAATTCTCGTTCACCCTTCTTCAGAGGTTTGGTGTTCCATCTTTGGCCCCTCAGCCTCAAGATGTTTTCTTTGATATCTGGTGGGAGAAGGTAGAAGCCTTGGTCTCGGGTGATGTACAGAAGGGTCTAAACTCGCTCATCATTTTGGCGCATGGAGTGTTTGGAGGCATAGGAATGATTGTGTCTTCAATGGGACTGTCCCAAATATTGGTGCTGCACTTTCCTTGGCTATGGATGATGCACAACTTTGGAGTCTGGCAGGAGCTAGGGGCCTGACCATGCTTTCTGTCTAGGGAGGGGGCTAGTTGGTTGGTCTCTATGTTGGTCGCTGTTTTTTTCTAGAAAATTGTGATTATTTTCTAAGCTTTTTTAGGTGTGTGTGGGGTATGTTTTGTGGTTTTTGTTTTTTGTTTTTTGTTCTTTGGGTCTATGTATGACTCTTTTCTTCTACTATTAATACAATGATACACAGCTCTCCTGCGTGTTTGAGAAAAAAAAGTATACTTGGTTGTGCGCGCTTGTGTTTGTAAGGACACGCTGAACAAGTCACGAAACACCTAAAGACACCATCAGACACATTCGAATGAAGTATGGGAAGAAAGAAAGAAAAAAGGACAACTATTGTGCAGGTTCCAAAAAACAAGTCCAGACTACTTTACTTAGCAAACTTATGGCCAGCAAGAGGAACCGGAAGGGCCGATTTTGTCAGCCTGAGTATAATATTGTTGGTTGAATTGCTAATTTGCTCGAGAATTTTTGTAGAGCCCTGTTCACTACCCTAGGCCTAGGCATGGACTTGGTCCTTTCAATAAACTAAAAGAGGAGGGGAGGTTAAGCCACATGGTATATGAAAAATTGTGACATGGAGGTTATGTATTAAACCTTAAATGAGCTTACAAGGTCTTAGATACTAGATGAACTTTGTACTGTTCTACAGTGTTAACTTCATTTGTAGTATCTCCGGATTCTTGAAGATGACTCTAAGTCATGAACCCTGAATCTTTTTAACATCGTCGGCCGGTCTTTAATCTTACAATCAGTGTTTTCCAAGGTGCTAAATGCTAGATGATTAGTCACCCTTTGTTTAGCATTTAGTTGGTTTAGACGATAAATTAAATTCTAAAAAAGGCTAAAAAATTTCCATAATGAAAAAAATTGTCTCCTAAACTTATATGTTTCAATAATTTTTTCACACATAAGCCCCAAGTGCAACCGGCAGGAAAATAGTATATTAATCGAAAGACTCTCAGTGACATTAGTTCAAGAGGCGCATTACCTGCTAGCTCAAGAGAGAAAAAAACAAAATATTCCTTCTACTAGTTGTGGGCCTTATTTGTAAAATTAAAGGTAACACAAAAAAAAAAAACCCTAAAGCTGAAGGTTTCATCTGTTTGGTAAAGGAAAAAAATGTCTGCAAGGAAAGAAGCCGGTTCCACTAATATGCACGGGGTTGCATGAAAGCCAAACAATCTCTATATATGGCTCAGCGATGATCAAAGTACAACATATTAACATCCACTTGAGGTGGTTGTTGTCTTTTGTCGTTTTTTTCTTCTGACGGCGACGGCTAAGGACCACTTCATTCCTTCCGTTTCGGCCTATTCGCTTATTGGCCCAAATATGTTTTGTTCGTTGCTGCTCGCGCAAGCAAATTTATGTTTGGTTGCCCACAGTTCCAGACGACTTGGCAAAGCTTTTTTTTTCCCCCATTCCACATGCAAGCTTTTGAAAGTTTCTATTTTTCTTTTATAGTTAATTTTTCCTTCATGATTCTTTTCTTCTCATTCGGTTTCGATTATTATAATAAATTTGAATTATTCTGAGATCAGGTCACATCAAGTTAGTTGCGGCAATCCATGATACACTCTCTCGTAACTGGGATTGCTCAATCCGCACCTCCGCATCCTAATCGACTAAAACCATCCAAGAGATTCTAAAATCGACTCCCAATCTTGATGTTCTAACAAGAATGTAAAAAAAGGTCTCTTCAATGACTCCTTATATCAACTCTCAATCTTTCCGCGTTTGCGCAAATCAATCCAAACGCGCGGAAATATATGAGCGCATATCCATGGGCTAAAAGTGGCTGGAGTGATTTGTAGATAGTTTGAAATTCTTGATGCCAAATTGCCTTCTAGCTTTTAGGATTGAAATATTTGGAGATGGTCTCTGGTTGGTTCTGCGATTTTGAATGAATGGGCTGAACTTCAGCGAAGTCCGACCATGTCGATTGGTCCCGAGACAATAAAACCAGCCAAAAAAATTGGGGCTGGTTTGAATTTTTGGGTCAGCCCTAGTCCTAAAACCTTTGAGTAATAAATCTTTAAGAACATAGTCTAACAGAGGACCTCTACATTCCTGTGACGGAGGTGAAAATGAGCAGAAGTACTGCTGGCGTGCACTGAGACTGAACCATGCACCGTAACAATGCAGTTCAAATGACCATTATTAACAATGCCGAGATGGAGGAACAGGAACTACACGCATGCACTGCAACCATGATGGAGGACCTGGTGGAGTGCAGCAAAGTGGGCAAATTCGTGGTAATCAACAGCTACACAATTGACGTCCATGGTGCATCGATTGTGGTGGCCGACTGGCCGTCCTCGCCTACCTGTGATATAGCCATTAGTAGGCTGCAGCCTGCGTCCATAAGGAAATGGCCGATCCGAAGGGAGATGGATAGTTGACCCAGTTGGGCATGTTTTGGTCTTGAAAGGGCTGGGCCGGTATAATAATAACTGAGAAGTAACTAATTAATCTCTTCTCAAGGACTCATGCGTCCAGTCATCGAAAGTGCTCATAGGGTTAACATGCATACTTTCATGGAGGTGAGTGTGCTGCGTTGTGATCGTTTATATTGTACTGTGTATTCTAAAAAAATAGGCTGCCCTGAGATTTGTGCAGTTTGAGAAAATTCTCAACAAAAATTGTAAAGACAGTAGCGTGGTGCCACAAAAGAAAATTAGCAGCAATTAAAATCGATAAGAACCCGTTTGGATTCTTGAAATTGAATTCAATTTAATAATCATAATTTAGGTACATATTAATTAAGCTCATATAGTTGTATTCGGATGATATATACTTGTATATTATTTTAGGCTATACGAGAGAGATACTCTTATATTGCATTTCTACCGTAGGAGAGTGAGTTGAAGAGCGTGCTATAAGTTATAAAGTAAAAACATAGCATGCTAATCTATAGAATCAAATTCTATTTCCTACCCTATGAATTTGAGGTTAAACTTTAGAAAGTGATGGAATGTCATATTCCAAGCAAAATACCCTAGTCTATTAAGTAGATTTCAATTTGTCCAAATAAAAGCATACAAACGACCTCTAAGAAACAAACAGAGGATGCAGTCCAGAACAGGAAATGGCAACTGGTCGGAAGAAGAAACATGAACATGACGAGCGTTATTATCTACCAGCTAAATCACCCCGCCAGATCAGGCAGTAATGAATAGAGCAAAAGCTCCTTCCCTATTCCCCCCTCCCCCTCTCTCTTTCCCGTTGCCTCCCTTCCTCTCCCTGCGCCGGCGCACGCCGCTGCTCGCCCCAAGCGCCTGCGCCTCCCACATCGGTGCCAACCCCACATCTGCCCTAGCCGCCATCTCCCTGCCCCTCAACCCCAACAAGGCCATCACACCTGGTATCCGGAGACCGTATCGATCCAAGCCACGCCAATGGAGCGGTTTTTTCCATGGAGGACTTTCGCGCTGACATGGATCGCTGGGCAAAGATGTTCAATGAGATCCTCGCTAAACGAGATGAGGAACAGAAATATGTGCCGCCCTTTTCGCTTACACCTACACCAGCAACACCCACCACACCGGTAGTCCCAATTAAGCCCGAAGAAGGAGTACCACCAATAACGACAACACCAACACTCATCGCGATTAGCACCGACATCACCCCCGATTTTGTTTCCACAGATGCATCTAAGGGGTCTTCAGATGGAACTTCCTCGGCCATCAAGGACGACGCCATCATCAATCCGGAAGTGGACACAAAGCAAGTCATGATCATCGCCGGCAAATCCGTCCTCGACAACAAGATGATGGAACCGCACACCTCCACCCGGGAGATCACCAACGAAGTGTCGATGTCACACCCAATTTTAAGGATAAAATTGAATAAACCAACTTATGTGCGCCCAGAGATCAATCACACACATAAGCGACAAATTACATAGTACCATCACAAGGTTCAATATATAACGAATAATATCACAGAGTCTTTACATAAATAGCAGCGGACTAATAATTATAATCTCTCACGGAAGCTCCAATTCACAGGGAAGTAGTTCATTGGTGAACCACAATCCTAGTAATCCTCAGAAGAATCATCATAGTCATCTGTTACCCATCCGGGATTTTATCCAAATATGAAAAATAAAGCAAGCGTAAGTACATGTCGTACTCAACAAGAATAACATGGGTTTATGAGGCTCAAATAAGGCTTGACACTGGTTAACAGCGGTTGCTTTTAATTGACCAAATATTAGCAATTTGAGTAGCAGCAATAGAATATTCCAAGGAACAAGATTTGCATGATCATATAAACATGATAATTAATATGGAATAAACATCAACAGAACTTCAAATAAATCAATATTAAATTAGTTAAGTTCCTGTAAGACGTCCAAGGCCGCTCGTGACCGTGAGCGCGGCTGATATATCAGTTTTACACTCTGCAGAGGTTGCACACTTTCACCATAAGTCGTGATTCCCATGTGTCAAGGGTCATGACTCCCATGTCACCTCACCAAGGAAGTGCGGCAGGGTACACTATGAAGTCTTTCAAAAGCCTTCCTAACATGCCACTAATCAATTCAGGCGCAATGGCAAGGGGTGGTAGAGCCCTCCTTCTAGTGGCACACACACGCAGCAGTACACATAAAGACAGGAGCCGCAAAACAACCAGCTCGGCAAGGAACCTTTCAAGATTAACAACATGATAGAAAGTAACTTCATACTTAACTAAAGTCAGAGCCATATAACCCTCATGGTTGCGCTGTAAGTCCCGGTGTCATACTTACAGTTAAGTCCTTAGTCCATGTTGCTAAAAAGCATCTTTTAATCTTTATCTCATAATTAATTAATCAAGTTCATAAGATCATGGCATCATCCAGCGCTAGCATCACTACTCAAATGCAATCTCATAGGTAACAAGGATCAAGTGATCAAAACTTAGGAATAAATACTATGGTTGCCAAGGTAGACACATGCATCATGAATTTAGTGATTAAGGTGAATAGGCAACAAGGATGGTCCATGCTATACTTGCCTTGATCAAAGTACTCTGGAGAACTTAGATCCTCCGTGTACTCTTGATTACCAACGAATTGCTCACCGTCTGAACTCGATCATAAAATCACCACACAATCATCGAGGCAATCATACACGAAGCAAACAACATCTATATTAGAAACAGTACACCAACAGTGAAAAAACAGATTTAAAAGTGTATAAAAATAATCTACGCGTCGCTACGATTCCAACGATATAAATATCACGAAAATCGGAGTTCAAACGGAAAAGTTATGAAATAAACAAGTTTTACTTTAATAAAATAATAGATTAAATCTAATCTCGAAATTTAAAAGTTGAAAACATGAGTAACAGTAGCATCATTAGATAGATTACAAAATTACGAATCTAACGAGACTTGAACGGATCAAATCGGAGCTAAAACGAATAAAATATGGCCGAAATAAACTGAGTGGCAGATCTGTAAATATTGAAAATGCCTTTTTGAATTAAAACCGAGGAAATACGTTTTCTAAATAGGAAAACGTAATCCGAGAAATACGCCAAAGGATCGCAGGTTAGAACATTAAAAAGCTTAGGGGCTCTTCTGTAAAAGTGCCGGTCGAAAAGGTATCTCTCACTGTGAGCCGTTGGATCGGCCGTGGACGGCGCAGGTAGCTCGGGAAAAGAGGGGCGGCTCTGATCGCCGGAGTCGGGCGGCGCTCGGCCGATTCCTCGCCGGCAAGATGGCCGAGGACGGCGTTTTCGGGGCTAGGAAGCTCGGCACACCTCGGGACCTGGTCGGGAAGCAAGAGGAGTTCAAGCAGAACCTATCTATGATTTCGGTTGCCACAGAGGTAGCTCGGGGAGGATGCGGCGAGCTAGGTGTTGGAACTATGGTGGCGGCGAAGCTCGGCATCATGGCTGTAGTGCACAAAACCGAGGGAGGAGGGGTCGGAAAGATTCCTGACCTTGCTGCGAAGCTTGGAGAACAACCAATTTCGACGGAGAAGTCTTCCCGAGGAGAAATCGACGGCGGTGGCGGAGCTCGGGGCGACGGCGGAGCTCGGGGCGGCGGCTAGGGCAAGATTGGAGGGCGTGGCTTGCTCGGGAACTTGTGGGGAGGGACGGCAGAGCTCGGCCGACCTATATAGGGGCGCGAGGGAGGCGTAGGAGATCCGGACTTCGGGAGATTCGGTGGTTAGGATACGGTCGGAGGCGGCAGTCGTGCTCGGTTCGGGCTCTATCCGGAGGAAGGAGACTGCACTGTGCCGTGGCCCGACGCGTCAGTGCCAGTAGGAGGGAAGGGGAGAGGGTCGCGGCTTACTTTTACGGGCTGTGGAGGCGTGCTCAGGACGGACTCGTCTGAGGATTCCGGCGGCGGTCGGTTGGACATCGAGTCCTGCTCGGACTCCCGAGGAAGGAAGGGGACGGCTCTGAGCAGCAGGCCCCGCATGGCAGCCAAAGAAAAAGAGCGCCTGCGCGAGGGAGATAGGCCGGACTGCCGACGCTCGGGTGGCCTTCGGCCCACGCGGCGAAAAAGGAAGAGGGAAGGTTTCCAAATACATTTGAATATTTCCAAATCTCAATAAAGTGCACATCAAACAAAAATATCATTGAGCAGCATGGATGCAACAAATCATGTTTCTACTTCCTATAATTTATTTTAATTGCTAAAAATTATTATTTGCTAGATTAATATGCCAAACAATTGTATAAATAAATCAATTTGTCACTACTTTAAATAAAGCAAATTTTAGGGTGTTACAGTTGAACAGCCTATTCATGGCACCACCAGCACCGCAGCTACCGCTGCCACCATACTTCTACACATTCAACGGGTTCCCTACCATCCACTCGATTGCACAGCCGGCCACGGGTGGCCGCCAACCTCATCAGCCAGCCACCTGGCCGCCAGCACAGAAGGTGCCTGCGCAAGGAACGCCACTGGATCCTACCCCGTCAACAACACCAGTGCCACATCCACACCAACAAAATGACAAGCTATCCCTCCCCATGATCAACGGCACGATAAACCCACTATTGTGTTTCAAGTATTGCAAGTCCTTCAGAGGGCATGACACCCCAACGAGATGGCAATCGGGTATATAATTTCCCATCCAATAAATACATCACAACTTTGGTATGTGCACCTGATAGGGATCAAACCGACAACGGACATGGAGCACGCCAGCCACTATATCACCAAGTACTTCAGCCAGCCAACTCGAGGCGATCCGTTGGATGAGTGACAGTAGATCTGCACCTACATTGCCTAGAACAAGCACCCCATCCAGAACTACAAACGCGAGAACAACCTCAACATCACGCTCATCAATGACGACGACACCGACTACAGCACACTCATGATAATCGGCAACCACATCCTCATCGACACAGGCACAACCCACATCGGCCTCAACTTCATGCGCCTCATCGACCTCCAGGAGCTGCATTTCAACACCATGACTATTGGTCCATCGAACTCCAGGAGCACTGCAGCCCCCGCTTGGTCCATTGACCAAGAGCTGCTCTTCTTCGACGGGAGCATCTACATCTCGACTACTTCACCACTTCTAGCGGATATCTTGGATACCGTCCTACTGGAAGGACCAACCGGCGTTCACCACCACACCCTCGGTCTGCACTAACAACCAATCGAAGGCTTCCCCTCGAGTGTCCTGCTAACACAACCATGGCCACAAGGCCATCCCTTTAACAGCGGTCATATTCTTCGACAATATAAGCTGCCAATTCCTGTGCATCGATAACGTCTACAACAAGCTACGTCCCAACTCTGGCCATCCACAACTTTCACCGGACAAAATCAACGGAGATGAGTTCGTGTTTGGTGAAATGCTAGACTCCACAATAACTCCGGCAATCCACAGTACATCGACAATTGGCCGTCGCATCAACCACTACATCCTACTGGACACAAGCAGCGACATCTACGCTTTCGCCACACCTCTGCGGGAGATGCGCCTCTTCATCATCGATATTAGCAATGGCTGGTCATGGCTCATGGCTACCCACCAAGTGGCAAAAAAATGGAGGGAACCAGAATCATACAGCTACTACATCTACAGTTACATCGGCAACCTCTTCTACCGCTTCACCTTCACCATCGACACACGCGAGACAAAATAACGCGATCTGATTCTGTCCACGGCAGCCTCCTTGTCCAAGTAAAGGAGATCACTCCAAACATGCAGCTGCCTCCCAACGGCGTCAATAGCTGGGTGCAATGTCAGCACGGGGACGCGCTGAGTGGAAAAGGAGAGATGTCATACGACCGATGGCCAGGGCCCAGGACTGTCATGTACTGGCCAGCAGCTGCGCCGCCGCCGCTGTCATCATTCCCCGTCATCAATTAGGAAATACATAAATAAATAGATATTATTAGAGTTTGTTTAGCAAGGGAGGATCCAATCTATAAAGAAATCTCCTGTGGTTGGTAAGATTACTAGTCCTATAGGGACTATAAGGAGAGGGATGTAATCAATCTAATCACGAAAAGAATAGAGTGAAAGCTCCTTCTCTATTCCCTCTGTCTCTGCCATCGCCTCCCTCCCTCTCCCTGCGCCAGCACACACCGCCACCCCTGCCCTTGCCCTGCACACGCCGCTGCCAACCCCTCCCCTTCCCTAGCCGCCATCTCCCTGCCCCTCATCCCCAACAAGCCCATCACACTAAGCTTTCAATTTTAATTACTCTGTTTTCTTTTTCTCCAAGAGAACATATTTGTCGGCTCAATTCTATTGATCCTAAAAGTATTTGAGATTTTTTTCACTCAGGCCATCCACTCATAATGTAACTACAAATATAATAAACTAATATTTCCTTATGCTATTTTCAATTGACAAAGGTTTAGGCATATGAGACTTATTATGTTGGTCAAACTTAGCATCTGCAATATAATTTGGCATGGCAACATTAAATCTAATAACTTAGCCGTTGTAGGCAACATTGACAACGTTAAATCTAATAAAAGCCAAAGTATCAGATAGGGTAAGTAACATGCTTTTAATTAGCGCTCAAAACAAATGAGAAAAATAAAAATACTGCAGATATCCAAAGTCCCATGCTTGTATTTTGAGTCTCCATACACAAGTCCAGAGTCCAGTTTTGGTTGTGCTGAAAATTCAGTGGCCAAAGGCCTAAATTCGCTTGGTTGAAAGAATTCTATTTTTAATATTCTGTAGAAGCATTTGGTTACATAATTAATGTAGATTTATCTGTATATGTATTAGCAGAATCTATGCTTTAAATTAATTCCTCATACATTCCTGATTACTATAGTCAGATTCCTTAACTATTGAGTAATATAAGTATTCTGAAACCAACCACACATTTTTCTTTTAATTTAAAGGTTGCTACAACTTATCAATTAGACCCAAAATCAGAATGTATAATTTCAAGCATAATTTACCCAAACCTTCATATTTATTTATAACATTGTTACATATACTGTAGAAATCAATTCAAATAGTAACCAACGACACCTCGCGGTTCCAGAGTGAGTGAGTGAGGCTCCCTCCGCCGGTGGCTTCTCCAGCCCCGGCGTCCACCACCCCTCGCCGGCTGCCACTCCGGCGCCGGCGCCCACCTTGCCCTCCTCCGCTCGCACTCCTGCCCTGGCCCCGACATCCGTGCATGGAGCGGGGGTCCCCCTCGTGTCGCTCTTGTGCCGACGAGGTCGAAGAGTTCGATGCTTTCCTCCCCTCCTCCTCCCCTCTAAACCCCAACGCCCGCCCTTTCTTCCCAGGCTCGCCGGCCCCCTCCGGCGGTGACCGGCTCTCCTTCTTGGGGGCTGACATCCTCTCTAGCTCCAACTCCTTTCCGTCCACGGTTGACGACAAGGGCAAGGCCCCAGCTGCCGATGGCCCCCGCCGTGGGCATTGCAGGCCGCGCAGGCGTCGCTGACCTCCTGCCCTGATGATCCCCAAGGGAGACTCCCGTGGCGACCCCCCTCCCAGGCCACGGGTCCGCTCCCTGGTCGTGCACCCGGCGCGCCTCTTGGTGGAGCCGGATGCTGAGGGGTACCGTCTGGTGGGCAGCCGCCGTCGTTGGCGGCGCAGGCCGCCTATCGTCACCACCAACCCGGTGCCGAAGATCTCGTTGGGTGGTGCTTCAACTGCATACGCAGCTCGCACGTCAAGGCATACTGCACCTACCCCCCACGCTGTCGCACCTGCCGTTGTGAAGGCCACCGGGCTCGTAACTGCCCTCTTGGGCCTGCCGCTGGTTCCAAGCGTGGCCGTTCGCTGAGCCGCGCGGCCGGCCGACAGGATGGAGCCCGTCGCCGCCGTCGCTCTCCTGTCAGATGGCGCGACGACACCATCTCCACGCGTTCCATCTCCACAGGCCGCTCGCCGTCGATCCCTCATTGTTGCGCGCTGTCACACCCAATTTTAAGGATAAAATTGAATGGACCAACTTATTTGCACCCAAGGATCAATCACACACATAAGCGACAAATTACATAGTACCATCACAAGGTTTAATACATAGCGAATAATATCACAGAGTCTTTACAGTAATAACAGCGGAATAATATAGATAACTCTCTCGCTGAAGCTCCAATCCATAGGTAATAGTTGACTGGTGAACACAATCCTAATAATCCTCAGGGAAGTCTTCATAACCATAGTCATCTGTTACCCATCCGGAATTTTTATCCAAGTATGAAAAATAAAGCAAGCGTAAGTACATGTCATACTCAACAAAGATAGCACGGGTTTATGAGGCTCAAATAAGACAAGACACAGGTTTGACAGCGGTTGCTTTTAATTGATCATATTTTAGCAATTGAGTAGCAACAAGTGGAATAAACCAAAGGACAAGGTCACATGATCATATAATCATAATAATTAATATGGAATAAATATCAACAGAAACTTCAAATTAATAAATTAATATTTAATTATTATTATTCTGTAAGACGTCCAAGGCCGCTCGTGACCGTGAGCGCAGCTGATATATCAGTTTTACACTCTGCAGAGGTTGCACACTTTCACCATGAGTCGCGATTTACCCTTTTTCTCGAGGTGATCAGCCTCTCAATCCACTACCAAGGTAGATCGGCAGGGTTCACTATGAAGTCTTTTAAAAGCCTTGCTAACATGCTACTAGTCAATTCGGGCGCAATGGCAAGGGGCGGTAGAGCCCTCCTTCCAGTGGCACACACGCGCAACAGTACACACAAAGACAGGAGCCGCAAAACAACCAGCTCGGCAAGAAATCTTTCAAGATTAATAGCATCATAGAAAGTAACTTCATACTTGACTAAAACCAGAGCCATATAGCACCTATGGTTGTGCTGTAAGTCCCGGCGTCATACTTACAGGTAAGTCCTTAATCCATGTTGCTAAAAAGCATCTTTTAATCTTTATTTCATAACCAATTATTCAAGTTCATAAGATCATGACCCATCAAAGCACTAGCATCACTACTCAAATACAATCTCATAGGTAACAGGGATCAACTCATCAAAACTAGGAATAATCACTATAGGGTTGGCAAGGTAGACACATGCATCATGAATTTAATGATTAAGGTGAATAGGTAATAAGGATGGTCCATGCTATATTTGCCTTACACTTGAGATCCTTTTATCTTATTTAAACCTCCGATGACTGCTTCTTGATCACCACGTAATTCTCACCGACTGGACATGATTATATTGCACCATACAAGCATCCAACACATACATGCATAGCATACAAGTATAATACTCTATTAGAACAATACACCAATCAATGAGAAGAGAAGTTAAAAAGTTTATAAAACGAATCTACGTGTTGCTACGAGCACACAGGCACAAAGATCACGCTAATCGAAATTACGGTTGAAAAGATACAACTATCGGAAGATTTGCTTTTATTTGGAAAACAACTGATTAATAGATTATTAAATTAATATTTAATTTAGAATCTCTAAACATGTTAAACAACTTCGTTAATGCGTAGGTTACACGAATTGAAAACCAACACAAGTTGAACGGACTAATTCAGAGTTAAAACGTACGAGTTATGAATTAAATAGGATTTGCCTTTATAGAAATAATAGATCAAATCTAGCCACGAAATTGAAAAGTTGAAAACAGATCTGAAAGTATCACCAACACATAGATTTTAAAAATACGAATCTAACGAGATTTTAATGGATCCAATTGGACTTAAAGCGGAGAAACAGCGAAGGAAATATGATAGATGGCAAATTTGTAATTAAGTCATCTTCTACCTCGGGCTTCTTCTTCCTTTGATCTGCAGAACGTGGCTATCCCTAGGGCGCTGCTGCTACTGCTGCTTTCTTCTTGCTGTTGGATCGCAGGGAGAAGACGGAAGACTCGGCCGAGCCAGCAGCACGGCGGCACGAGGCCTGCATCCTGGCCCCGCGCAGGGCAGCAGGGAGGAGGGGTTCGGCCAAGGTCTGCTACTGCTTGCTGCACGTGAACGTACAGAACTCCATGCTCGCAGGGAAGAAACGCAGGGCAGCAGACGGCGACTGACAGGCAAAGGCACGGCGGCGGCTAGGCGCGCGGCCAGAAGGTGGCCGGGCTGCAAGAGGATGTCCTGCTTCGCCGAAAAACAAAGAAAGAAGGACGGCTCTAATGGTGAGCTCGTTGGAAAATGCATCGGAGAAGGAAAAATGAACAGAAAACGATCAAACGGATATGGATTCAACAAAACGAATATACCACGACGTAGGGAACAAAGAGGGCTACCTCGTGGTGGTGATGGTTTTCGCCGGAGATGGTCAAGATGGCCGGAAAAGCTCGCCGGAGAGTTCGCCGGAAACCTAGTTTTTCTAAACTTCGGCTTTAGATGTAGGAGGCTACGAACGGCGGCTGCGAAAATGGGCCGTACTTTCGGAATCAGCGCGTCAAGGGCTACGCGGTGATATATATAGTTGTAGAGTTTGAGGTCAGTACAAAATAAGATATTTTTATTATTTTTGGAATTATTAAATATTCCGAATTAAATAATTCCAGAAAAGTCCAGAATTGATATTTGGGCCCTGAAAAATATACCGAAGGCCCCAAAAATTATAGAGAAATTCCCAGAGATATTTTGAAACATGATGAACCCAAATAAAGTATTTGGACATCATGAAAAGATATTTTGGAGCATCTAAAAATTAGATTTTGCTCGTTGAAAAATAGGAAAAAGGTCCAGAAAAAGCCAAAAAAATTTCCAGGAATTTATTAAAGATAATTTGATGAATGATGAGCACCAAAGAGTGATTTGGAGCTGAAGAAAAGGTTCTGATAAACTCTGACTGAATAATATGAGTTGAAAATAAAGGAAATTGATTGAAGATAGACACAGAGACACGCAGAAAAGATCGTTTACTAAACATGTTTTGAAAACTTTACTCAATCATATCATGAAATCATTTTTAATCATTTTGAGTTTTGGTAAAGATCACTCAACCAAAATAAATCATATGCAAGAGCATGAATGTACAACCATGTTGCTAAAACATAGCTGGATTTTAACTTAATGAAAAATTTTAATTTCTCTTTATTTTCATGAGCTCAAAAATACCAAATTAAATAATTTTACCTATATTTTAAAAGTAACAAAATTTGAGGTGTTACACGCGCCTCCGAGCCTTGGGGCCCCAGAACCTGAGCTTCCGCCTCCCGAGCAGACAGCTGCCTCCTCGCAGTCGCCGCGCGCGCCAACCCCCAGCGCTCCCGCTTGCGACGCCGAACCGGCAGAGGTCCTGGTCGTCGTCCCGCGCTCCAGTGAGCTGCAGGCTGCGGAGGATGCCCTCTCCCTGGCGCTTGTGGCGGTGGTCACCGGTACAAGGCCTCCTGTTTCCCCCGCCATGGTGCGTGAACACATCTCCGTCTGCTTTGGCATCTCTGACGACGCGGTGTCCATCATGCGCCACGAACCTGAGGACTTCATCGTTCGGTTCTCCCGCCGTGAGGACCTCGAACTGGTCCTTAGGACTACAGCGCCTGCCGGCAACCCTCTGTTCTCGCTGAACTGGCGCCGATGGTCCCACCACTCCGGTGCCTCCGCCAGAAGCTTCACCTTCAGGGTCCTTGTTGGGATCGTGGGCATACCTGCCCACGCTCTACGCCCGGACGTCGCGCAACACCTCTTCGGGCACTAGTACAGAGAAGCTCTATAGTGGCGGTTGATAAGCCATCTTCACTGGCGTTTCACAGGACCGCCAGTAGGAGAGGCCAGTGAAAATAAATCTTTCCATTGGTGGTTGCCTGTGAACCGCCAGTGGAAATATATTTACACTGGCGATTTTCTTAAGGAACCGCCAGTGTAAATATATTTTCACTTACGGTTTCTTAAGCAAACTGCCAGTGGAAATATATTTACACTGGCGGTTTTCTTAAGGAACCGACAGTGTAAGTATATTTACACTAGCAGTTTACATGCAACCGCCAGTGGAGATTGCCGCCCTTTTTAGGAATTTCAGCCCCCCACCCGGCCATATATATGTATTTATTTATTTACTATAGATATTAAGCTGTATTAGATCATGATCAAATATAGCAAAACAAAATTTAATTATTATATAGTATATTTATATACATCAAAGGACTGTGCTCATAATATACACATATATATATGTTCATCAAAGTTACATATGATAACATTTTAAATTTACACATCTAATTAATAACCCTCTCGGGTAAGCCTTAGCATGCTGATTTCTGTTAGCTCTCTAAACTCTTCACTTTCTAGAGTGTCTTCATTGTCGTGATAATTCCCGTTGCTTGGAATAACATGTTTCATGATAAATGAGCACATGTCCTCAACTATGTTGTATAAAGTCTCCGTGCTCATGTTCTGCGCCTTGAGTTTTTTATACTTCCGCAACTGTAGTTATACATAACTATATTAATTAATATGTATAAACATCATATACACATTTGTAACTTTAAGGTTATAATGACTATTACTTATCTTATCAACGTTTTTAAGCCAACCGCCAGTAAAAATAGTACCTTAACAAGCCAACCGCCAGTGTAAATGGTGTTTACACTGGCGGTTCCCTTAAGCCAACCGCTAGTGTTAAGTTACGATTTTCACTAGCGGTTAGCTAAGAAAACCGTCAGTGTTAATTTGTTTTCACTGGCGGTTCTTAACTCTGGCCCTCCATTTTATTTGCACTAGCGGCCGGTGAATGAAACCGCCAGTAAAAAAAATACCCGGCGCCACTATAGAGCTCCTGTGTACTAGTGGGGGTCGTCCTGCTCCCAGGTCGAGATCGCTACTGCGAACGACGACGGCATCGAGGCTGATGATGACTAGGAGCTGTTCGTTGCGGCGTGATGCGCCGACCCTACCCCTGTGCCCGCCCGGCGGACGTTGGTTATCCCGGAGCCCAGACGGCCACATAACTCCCATGGATGTCTAGCCATTAGGGAGCATGAGATCATTCACTCAGAGTTGCCAACGCTCCGCTACCGCGTCAGCATGAGGGTCGTCGAGGTCCAGGACTGGGCTCCGCCCCCCAACTCGCCGGACGAGGGAGACTTCTTCGACAACCCTGAAGACGACGACAGTGATGACAGTAACTACAACGGCTTCTGGCCTGGGGCCTCCCGGCCGTCCTACTCCTCGTGTTGGCCGCGCACCTCCCGTGCGGCTGATGGTAGAGGCGGCCCGGCGCTTAGCCGCGCAGCTGGGTTTCGCCGTCGCTGCATCGGCGACCCCGTTGCGGTTGACGCTCTCGGCGGCCGGAGTTCCATCGACGGCCGTGCGTGGTCGTGGTCCGGCCGGCTTCATTTCGGCAGCCTGCCGGCCCGCATCCCCATGAGGGCTGACCGGCCTCGCACGGGCCCTGACGTCCGTTCCTCGGCCTTGGTGGACCTGGGCGCTCCGCCCGCAAAGGTGCTGGCTCCTGAGCCACGTGTCGTCTGGTGCCTGGACCCGCTCTCCCTGCAAGAGATTTTGCGTGCGACCCGATGCACGTTGACGCTAGCCTTGTCGCGATGGCAGCGGCAACCTCTCCCTCTGTCCCGCTGCCACCGTCAAGGCGCCAGCTTTCGGCGCCTGCCGCTGACGACCTGGCATTCCTCGGACTTCACGGCGAACCTGCTCTGGAGGTCCACACCAGGGCCTGCTTCAGGATGACGGAGCAGCCTCTTTGCTGTTGGGCCTCTGGTCTCGAAGGTACTATATCCATTCCGTCACCCCGGCCTATCTGGCGTGAGTCCGTCCTTTTGACAACAGCTATCTCCAGGCCTGGCTCGGCCGCGGCTGGACCTTGTTCTGCTGTGGGCCTTCCTCTGCGCGCGGCCTGCCTGTCGTTGATTCGGCTCCCATTGATGCGGCACGCCCACTGTCGCCGTCTGCGTGCGACTTCGTCGACTCTCTCAAGCTCCCCCTCGATGACTTCGTGCTCCAGCCTGCACACGTCGGCATACGGTGAAGCCGCCACGGCGCAGCAGAAGGCTGGCGGCTAAATCCGCGGCTCGTGATCCTAACCCGGAGGAACAAGCCCGGCGGGTGCTGCTCAACAAGTGGACCAACCGTCCAGATGACACTAACAATGGGACTCCGGATGCCCTCATTGCATCAAAGTTTCATGAGACCTTCACCGAGCCGCTTCCCTCCGCCAAGCGGGCTGCCATGCACGAGCTTTTTCCCATGGGCGGCTGCGCTTTCGCTGTTGACGAGCCGCCGTCGGCCTGATTGACTGGCACTCGCGTCGCGCCTCGCACATCCCCAATGAGTGCTAACCACATCCTCGTGTGGAATGCCCGCGGCTGGAACAGCCGGGTTGGTGTCCCAGCACCGCATTTCAGTCGTCCGTCTGCAAGAATCCAAAGTCGAAGAATTTTCTGTAAACATGTAACTGGAACTGATTTCGACTATGCTAGCCTCCCTGCACTTGGCTATGCTGGTGGAGCCTTCGTGGCGTGGCGTCGTGACCTGTGGCGGGCCTCCGGCGTCTGTGCGCGCAACTTTTCTATCATGCTGTTGCTCTCGGCCGCCGATGAGAGATCCCTGCCTTGGTGGATCACCAATGTCTACGGCCCGACTTCGAGCTCAGAAAAAGGGGCGTTCCTCGATGAGCTCTACTCCGTTCGCGCCTCCTGCCCAGGGCCTTGGCTAATCTGTGGAGATTTTAACATGATCTACCAACCTTCAGATAAGAACAACGGCAGGCTTCACCCCCGCCATCATTTGTCGCTTCCGTGCTGCCATTGATGAGTCACAACTCTGTGAGTTGCACCTCTCTGGGAGACTTTACACTTGGAGCAACGAGCGGGAACAGCCGACGCTCGAACGTCTCGACAGAGCATTCGCTTCTGTTGACTGGCTGGACACCTATCCGCTGCACCACCTCCGTTGTCTGTCCTCCGACGCCTCGGACCACGCTCCCTTGCTGCTGATCCTCTGCACTGAGCCCTGGGGGCCGCCTCGCTTTCGTTTTGAAAACTGCTGGATCAAAATTCCAGGCTTCCTTGATGCTGTCGCCGCTGCCTCGTCTTCACAGGTGCGGACGCATGTCGCACCCTGGACCACAAATTGCGCACCCTGGCCAGAGTACTGAAGAGCTGGAGAGCCGCTCGGGTGGGGAGGGTCCGGCTGCAACTTGCTGCAGCCCGGACCGTCATCTACGAGCTGGACCTCGCACAGGAGTCACGGTTGTTGTCGCCTGAGGAAATACAATCACGGCGTGAGCTTAAAGCGTCAGTTTTGGGCCTCTCCTCACTTTGCCGAACCATGGCGCGCCAGCGCGCACGCATCAGGCACCTTCAGGAGGACGATGCATGTACGCGTTATTTCCACTTCCATGCTAGCCTCCGGCGTCGGAAGAATCATATGCTTTCCATTGAGCATGATGCCCTCACGTACTCTGAGGAAGGCGCTAAGATCGGACTTGCCTACTCATTCTTTGATGGCATCCTGGGGTCTCCTTCCCAGCGGCTGCACCGCATCAACCTTGCCCAGTTGAATTTGCCGCATCTTGACCTTGCCGAGCAGGTGCTGCCTTTCAGTGCAGACGAAGTTGCCAGGATTGTCCAGGAAATGCCCGGCGACCGCGCCCCTGGACCTGACGGGTTCACCGGTGCCTTCTTCAAGGCCGCCTGGTCTGTCGTTGGCGCCGACGTCGTTCGGGTGTTCCATCGTCCTGCTGCAGAAGAAGCAGGCACCCACTGGCCTTAAAGATTACCGCCCAATCAGTCTCCTCCACTCCGTTGCCAAGCTTTTCACAAAAGGCCTGGCCATACGTCTCGCTCCTCGGATGCACGAGATTGTCCGGGTTAACCAGTCAGCCTTCATCCGCGGTCGGCGCATACACGATAATTTCCGATCGGTTCAGGTTACCTGCAGATGGCTGCATGCCAGGAAAAAGCCGTTCATGTTGCTGAAAATTGACCTTGCAAAGGCTTTCGACACAGTGGCGTGGCCCTTCCTCCTTGAAGTCCTTGAGCACATTGGCTTTCCGTTAAAATGGAGAGACTGGTTGTCGTCCGTCATGGCCACCGCAAGCACCAGGATTCTCATCAACGGTCAGTTGAGTGACCGCATCCGCCACACGCGTGGCCTCAGGCAGGGGAACCCCATGTCGCCGCTACTCTTCGTCATTACCATGGAGGTGCTGAACGCCATGTTCGCTGAGGCTGACCGGCACGGGGTCCTGCAGCCGCTCCCGTCCCAGTTAATCAAGCATCGGTCCTCCCTCTACGCTGATGATCTGGAACAGATTGATGATGTGCTGAGGGTGTTCCCTTGTAGGGTGCAGCCCTTCCTGACCACCTACCTGGGTGCGCCGCTCTCTGAGTAGGCTCAGGCGGGCCGATGAGCGGCCTCTCATTGACAAGGTCGCCTCACGCATACCTACTTGGAAGGCTGGGCTACTCACGACTGCCGGCAGAGCGACCTTGACGAAAACAACTCTGTCGGCGATACCGGTCCACATCTCCATTTGTTGCCGCCTCTCAAGTTGGGCTATCAATGAGATTGACAAACGTCGCCGAGCATTCCCATGGGCGGGAACGGATTTCGTGACTGGGGGATGCTGCAGAGTCGCGTGGCGAGTCGTCTGCTCACCCAAGGATTTCGGCGGGCTGGGAATCCCGGATCTTAGGATCCTTGGCTTTGCGCTCCGCCTCCGTTGGGAATGGCTTCGCCGCACCGACCCTCATCAATCTGGGCGTGCCTCCCGTCGTCTTCCGAGCACGCTGTTGAATCCATGTTCCAGGCATCGGTTACAGTCGCCCTCGGAGACGGGACCTCCGCCCGTTTTTGGACGGATGCGTGGCTACCCCGGGGCGCCATCCCGCGCCTGGCCCCCAACCTGTTTACGGCGGTGGGCAGGAGGTCTCTCGGACGATCGGTGGCTGACGGTCTGCATCAGCACCGCTGGGTTCGTGACATCAAGGTTTTATCTACCGGTATTTTAAAAATCTCGGATACAAATAAAATTTTGAAAATAATTTAGATAAAAATTGACTCATTTTGTTCAAGAAAACACATAGATCATTTCTAAACCACTTAACATAAGAATTAAGTAAAATATATCATCAATTGCTTATTTAATGAAGACCGCAACGACACTGCTGGAGCGTGCGGGTGTGATGAGATGGTTGAAACTTGAATTTGGAAGAGACGAGAGAAGAGGAAATGAAACTTGCATTACAGTTAGAGTATTGGGTGGGGTTTGACATATATTTGGATAATAAAATTTTGAAAATATGAAAATTTCGGGTGATAGAGAAAAAATTTCGGACCCAACCGATAAACGGGATATTTCGGAAATTTCGGATTCTATCGGCCGATATTTTTTTCCCTGCGTGACATCACTGGATCACTCTCTATGCAGGCGCTGTGCGAATACGTCGAGCTCTGGGACATGCTGCGGTCCATCCGGTTGCGCCCGCTGGAGTCCTATCGGCTTACAGGGCCTTCTTCTTCGGGATGACTTCCTTACCGGGCGCCAGGCGCGTTTGGAGGGCGTCGGTGCCACCTAAGGTCAAATTCTTCTTCTGGCTTGCTATTCACAAGAGGCTGTGGACGGCGGAACGTCGCGCGCGTCGCGGCCTGCAACCGAGCGCGGCCTGCGTGCTGTGCGATCGGTGGACCACCTCTTGGCTTCCTGCGTCTTTACCAAAGAGGTTTTCTTCCGCATTCTTCGACGCATCCACCTCGATCATCTGACTCCGGAACAAGACTCGTCGCTGACGGACTGGTGGCTTCAAGCGCCGGCGGCCATCCCGGGCGCCTCCAGGCGAGGTTTCGACTCCCTTATCATGTTGATCGCCTGGGGCGTCTGGAAGGAGCGGAACAGAAGAACCTTCAGTTCAGAGTCCAGGTCGCCGGCCAGGCTTTCATCGGACATCTTGGAGGAGGGCTGGGAGTGGGGTGCGGCATTCGGACAGCTCTCCACTCTTCTGTGGCCACGCTCCTAATTTAGGGAGGTCTCCCTGTCGCTTCTAGCTCAAAACCGGCGCGCCTGTGTTCTAGCTAAAGCTGTTGTTGGTTTTGCTTTAGTTTCTATGCTCTCCTGGTCGATCGCATGGCAGCTCGCCGTGTGATTATCTTGTAAAACTAACTCTTCCCCTTCGCTTAATGAAATAGGTGCAGCGCACGCTTTCGGAAAAAAAAAATAGTAACCAACCAGCCCAACATTGATAGTAATTATTCTTGCTCAATCTTAGAATGGATGTTCCAAGGTAGCAGCGTCTGGTTTTTTAGTCTGTTCTAATACTGACACACTGTATCAAGATTAGACACTTGTTATTCAAACCCATTATAAGCTCGTCTGTAAGTTCGGCTTGCAGACGGGACATCAAATCAATTAGGATTATTATATCTAATTTATCACATAATACAAAGAAGATCAGAGAGCATTTACAGTCTGAAATGGGCGAACCTGTTAAGCACCTGCCGATGAGCACGACGAGATCGTCAGTCATCCAAGAGTAGTCAGGAGGGATCTGCACCTTCTTGAAACTCCATTCGGTTGAAATGCCAAAGGCATGAGCTGGATGGTGCAGCACGCAGAGCTCAAACTCATCACGATGGCACAGGATGGTGCCACCATGACATTGCAATTGTCTCCATGGCAGAGGATGCCCATACCTTGCTCCAACACGCTGCGCTGTCGATGTTGCTGATACATCCAGTAAATCACTCCAATTGTGCTTCCAGTCCACTCTTCTGCATCACTCTATCCTCTTCTGCCTTCTGCATCTTTTCACTTAGGTCCCGACTGCATGAAAAAATCAAAGTCAACACTGCAATCAACATTCCTGACTTCAGTACAGTGGAAGAGTAGAAAACTGTAAAACTGGCTGAGTTGGGGAATAGAAAATCAATGTTCAACTTTTTTATTAATGCATATGCAACAATCTGACAAATAAGACCTTGCTTATCACAAACTCCTAAGAAGCACGACGAATTGTTTTTCACAGTCATATCACTCGAGTTTTTTGACAAGTTTCTTCTGCCAGCAGACATTCCTGATCCATGACTGCTAGCAGCAATGGTAGAACTTCAGTTATGGGCAAAGCCACCCTGGTGCTTACTGTAGTTACGACGATCAAGTTGGCTTGCTGATGAGAAAAACAAGGTGACCAGACCGTACATAGTGTGCATTTAGTTTGGGCTAGGTTGATTTGGTCTACTGAAGGTGTTACTTGGCTGAGGCAGGTTAATTTTTTTTATATGCGTAAATGGGTTGCTATGGCTTTGGTTTGGTCCCAAACAGTTATGAAAAGCCTACTGAGAGATCCAGAATCCGAAAAAGGCTGAACATTAACTGGCGTCACGGATTCTCTCAATTGAGATCAAGATGAGGACGCGTTGTTGCCTCCTCATGTATGGGCCGCATGCCAGTGAATCAACGTCACCCTGATGGACCTAAGTCTGGGAGTCACCGAATCAGCAACCAAATGGGAGAACCGTGATGAAACAAAGTCTGAAGAACTGCTGTCATGTTTCAACACATCAACCCACAGATTCGCTAGTCATTTAACAGAGCAAAAAGATGATGGTGATATTTTGATATCATAATTGACCAGTCACTTTACACATAAACAGTTCTCTTTATGTTTTAAAATGCATAGCTAAAAAGCCAATATAACTAACAACTTTAAGGCTGAGAAGTGGTACAAAGAAAAACCATGCGCGAAAAACCAATTCTTGGCGCGTTCAGGCCAATCGAGTGAAGCCGGCACGAGCCCCTTGGTAATTACGTCTGCTTCCATCTTCTCCCACTTGGGGACGGCACTCTTGTAGCCACCTCATCCCATGCGATGGTGGTATTTTTTCTGCCGGACATTCTATTGGTTCCTCCGCAGCTGTTGTTCACCATCTTCTGAGGTCTTGTATTGTACGAACTAATCCCAAAATGGCCTCAACTTTGAAACAGGGCCAGGAGCGTTGAAATCCAGCGTCAAGTTCTTCTTCACATAATCATTATGTAACTTTTTCTTCCAAGTCTGGAATTATGTTGCCATCTTCTTCATAGCCCAATTCCTCACTGGCTCTTTCAAATCATCATCGGCTCCTTCAAGTGTGAAATGTGCAATGATATCATTCCAAATCAGATTCTTGTCAAGATCCGAGACATAACTAATATGAGGAGCGTCTTTCTTCTGTTTCCACTCTCGAGCACTGATAGGGAGCCTGTCCCTTACAAGATACCCATAATGATAAACAAACTTCTTGGCGTTTGGTCCAAGTGGTTCGCCAGTCTCTCTGTTGAAATCAGAGATTACGAAGCGGCCCTCCAACGGTTTTGCTGGGCCTCGTACATTTCGACTCTTCGTCGTTGTCGATCCAGAGGGCTATGGATTTAGAAAAAAAGTTCAGTAAGTATATTGCTCATCACCGATAATTTCATATATTTCATATATTTATATACATGTATACACATATATATTTCATTTATTTATACCTCGCCGACAATCTCTTGCTCATTGTGAAGGTTTAAGTATTGTGACCCATCATCTACCGTCTGCTGGTTATCAACTTCGTCGTATTGACCTCCGGTGTTGATCATCTCCATCATGACATCCTCCATGTTTTGAATTAGGATCGGCTATCGGGACTATATATGAAACTGAGATATATATGAAAATTGAGATATATATACGAAAAATTGATATACATATATAAACCCTATACAAAACAAACCCTATATATATATATATATATATATATATATATATATATATATATATATATATATATATATATATATATATATATACACGGAACTAAAATGCAACGAGGTCTATTTGCTATAGCAAATGCACAAACCCTGTCAGCCCACCTCTCGCCACACCCATCCATCCCGCATACAGAGAATCTTTTTTATTTCGGATAAAAAATACAATATCTCATAAACCGTAGCCCCTATTTCAGATCCGTTTGCATCAGGTTGTTGAAAAAAATGTGCTTAACAAAATGAGATCCAAGAAGACTATTTTTTATGAACTTTTTTTAAGTATGTAATTGCATCTTCAATGTACTATGAATTGCCATCATGATTACAACACAATTGCAACTTGGCTGTAGCGTAGTTAGCGCTTGTTGCAACCACTTAGAACGTAATTTTTACCCAATTTGCTGCTACATGCAACTAGTTACAACCTAGTTGCAAGCCTAACTAGTGAACAACGTGTATTTTATATACCAAATGTGTGTATTCTCTACCAATTGCAACCGCAAGATTAGACCAATCACAACTATAACACCATACTAATTGCAACTTGACGGAAGTAATTGCAATAGTTCTGATCCAGTGCAACTGGACCTGATGTAGTTGCAACCTAACGCGATCCAATTACAACTAGGTTCGGGCCAGATGCAATTAGGCAAGAACCAGTTGCAAACCTGACGCGATCCAATTACAACTAGAGTCGGACCAGTTGCAACTAGATAAGAACTAGTTGCAATCTGACGCGATCCAATTACAACTAAAGTCGGGCCAGGTGCAACTAGGCAAGAACTAGTTGCAACCTGACGCGATCCAATTACAACTAGAGTTGGGTCAGTTACAACTGGACAAGAACCAGTTGCAACCAGGGTGGGTGCATTCAATATAGAAAATGCACCCAGGTGTAGTATAGATATACAGTATATATATATATATATATATATGAAATTGAGATATGTGAAAAATATATTCATAAAATTAAATTGAAATATATACATAAACCCTAAAACCCTAAACCATATCATCATTTATATAAATCATGTATATACATTATATATACACACACACACACACACACACACACACACACATATATATATATATATATATATATATGAAATTGAGATAGATACATACTAAATTGAGATATGAAAATATATATCACACTTAATATATATATTTCAAATTAACATATACATATATCAATTTCACATTATTTCATACATATATATATATGTTTCAAATTAACATATACATATATCAATTTCATATTATATTTCACATTTTATAATCTCTCTCTCTCTCTCTCTCTATCTCGGCCGGCCGGCAAAAACAAAGAGCAGAGAGAGGAGGCCGCGCGCGCGCGTGGCCGGCGGCATGCCTCACCTCGCCGGTGGCCACGCGGTGTCGAGGGCGGGGCCGGGGGGCGTCGAGACAGGCGGCGGAGTGGGGCCGGGACCATCGAGGCCGGCGGCGCGGGGCCGGTGGTGCACACACAGGCGGCGGGCAGGCGAGAGCAGCGCGCGGCGCGGCCGTGGGTAGCTCGGCCGCGCGGGGTCGAGGGCGGGCCCGGGGGCGTTGAGGCCGGCGGCGGAGCAGGGCCAGAACCGTTGAGGCCGGCGGCGCAGGCCCGGGCCGGTGCACGCGCAGGCGGCGGCCAGGGGCGAGCAGCGGCGGCGGGCCGTGCGTGGGCAGCTCGGCGCGGCACGCGCGGAGCACGGCGGTGGCGGAGGCGCACGGCGGTGGTGGAGGCGCACGGCAGTGGCGGAGGCGCGGATCGGTGGCGACGATCTCCCTGCTGCTGCTAAGTGTGGAAACTGACGGTGGCGTGGAGAAGGAAGGACTGTGCATTTTATAGGCGGGTGACCTTTACTCCCGGCTGGTAACACCAACCAGGAGCAAAGGTCCAACCTTTACTCCCGATTGGTAACACCAACCGGTACTAAAGGTCCCTACCCGCTCGCCTAGGCTACTGTTTTGCGACCTTTAGTCCCGGTTGAAAGGTCCAAAAGAGGCTAGAGGGGGGTGAATAGCCCATTTAAAAGTTCTACAAACAACACTTTATCAAGTAGTTAGTATAACAAACGGCGAAGCGAGTTTTGCGCTAGCCTACTCAAAAGGTGCAAGCCTCCTAACCGTTCTACTTAGAATCTCTAGAAGCACACAACAAGGCTAAGTTGCTACAGCTAGTTACTCCTAGGTGAACAAGCTAATAACACTACTACTACACAAGTAAAGAGCTAAAAGTAAAGGAGAGGAGTAGTGGTGTTATACCGCCGAGTAGAGTAGGATGAACCAATCACCAATAAGAGAATATCATTCACTCGATGGTGATGATCGCAATGAAGTCCAAAGGCAACACAATGGGGACCAAGATTTATCCCCGGTTTCACGTGCTTGCTGGAACGCTACGTCCTCGTTGTGTCGACCACTACTCGGTGGTTCAGGGGCTAATCGATCACCAAGATCAAGCTCAACTAATAAGCGCCATAAGAACCTACCACGAGCAAGGTAACTCAATGACACGAGCAATTTACTAGTGCTACCTTGCGGCTCTCCGCCGGGGAAGGTGCCAACCCCACACAAGATCACCAGGAGTGGCCGGAGACAATCTCCAACTCTGCCAAGCTCCTCCGCTGCTCCAACCCATCTAGGTGACAGCAATCACCAAGAGAAATGAGAGAACTCCACAGCAAACACGATCAACAAGTGCCAATGGATGCAAAGATCAAAGCAATGCACTTGGATCACACTCTAGCTCACAATTGATGTGAATGATGCAATCTATGTCAGTGAGAGTGTTAAAAGGGTGCTCACAAGGTGTATCAACAAGTTAAAGAGCCAAGCATATGAGCAAGAACCGGCCAAGAGCTATTTATAAACTTGCACAAACAATTCTAGCCATTACCCTCTCTCTGCGAGGCGTCGGACGCTAGGCGTCGCCACCGTCGGACCATTCCCCTCAGTCCAACGCTCCGGATATGTGCCATGTGTCAGTGAACGTTTGAAGTCGAACGTTGGATCACAACGGCTCTATTCTCGCGCCAAACCAAAGCCGTCGGACAGTCGATCGTCGGACTAAACGTTCCCAGCGTCCGACGCTCGCGAATTTGACCAGAGAGCTCTCGAAATACTCGGACGCTATCCGACGCTCACCGTCGGACCAATACCTGGCGTCCGACGCTCCACACTTCACCACGTGTCGCGCTGCCGTTCAGTTGCACCTCGGACGATCGATCGTCGGACTAAAGTTGCGTGGAGTCCGATGGTTACAGAGAGTAACCCGAGAGCAGCAACCACCGTCGGACTCCGTCCGAGGCACAGCATTGGACTAACTGCAAGTGTCCGACGCCGTGAACTCTGCTCGCCGCGCCTACGTCCAGAACGTGAACTCAGCTCGCCACGCCGTCGGACCATGAACTCATAGTCCGATGCTCTGAAAAACATAGTCCGACGCTCTCTCGCTGTTAGCCGTCGGATTTTGCAGATTGGTCCGATGCTCGGTCGAGACCAGAGTCCGACGCTCTGTTTTGAGTGAGTTTGAGCCCGTGTCAAGTTTTTTGCTTATGTTGGCTAACACTTGTTATATATGAAATATTTCTTGAAGTGTGTTAGCCTTTTTCAGAGTGTTTTGCAAAGGTTTTGAGTTAGCCATTAGATCTAAATGCATTGCATGATCTAAGTATCTAATGGCACTTGATAACCGTGTTAACCATGAAATAACTCCCCTCTTTATAGTACGGCTATCTATTCTAAATGTGATCACACTCTCTATAGTGTCTTGATCACCAAAATGGAAAGGGTCCTATTGCATTTTTCTTTGCCTTGAGCTCCAACCCTTGCACCAAGTGTGGAAGCATTTGATCTTCACGTTGATGGACTTACACCAAAGACTTGGACGCCGTCATAGCTCCCCCTTTGATCTTCTAATCATACTTGTAATTACAATGCTTAAGCACATGGTTAGATACTAGGTGTCATCAATTAGCTAAAACCAAACTAGAGCTTTCACCGGTTGGTATTACCAACTGGGAGTAAAGGTGAATTTTTTTCCTTTCCCGCCAGTTGCCATAATTTAGCCTTCCCCATTTGTTTTAATTTGTTATAAATGTGCAATAATGTTATAATTGCATAAAAAATTAATTACTTAGAATATTTTTTCATAAAAATGATCTTTATTTTTCTTTTCCTTTACTGTACCTATGATAAATCTTAAATATGAAAGTATTGTATTTTTTCTTATAGATGTCCATTTTTATTAGAAAATAATCACTATTTCATTAATGTAAAAATGTATTCTTCATTTAAATATTTTGAAACTATTGGATTTCCAAAGGATATTAGTTTTCGCATCATTTCAACGTTCTTAATTTGTTTTTTGAGTGCTTATTGTCCAAATTAGCCACGCACCAAACATATAAAATTAAATTTCAACATAT
Organism: Eremochloa ophiuroides; assembly: GCA_038502445.1. NCBI lineage: Eukaryota > Viridiplantae > Streptophyta > Magnoliopsida > Poales > Poaceae > Eremochloa > Eremochloa ophiuroides. The sequence continues at coordinate 79,321,279 of JAHLJS010000007.1, read as the reverse complement.
AGAAAATAAGAAAACATGACAGGAATTCTTGCATTCATAATTGTTACATAATATATATTATACCATTATTACACATCACTACATCAAGCCGCAACAGCAGTGAATACCTTCTTGAGGTATGTTCGTTGATTATGATCACGCCGTGACCATGGATTGTCTTCATTATTTAGCACGATGCTTGGGTTCTTATTCACTGTGAACGGCGGAATTCGGTCATCCTTTTCATAATCCTCTAATAGGTCTGACTGATCCTCGATTCCCATGATATTTCTTTTTCCTGAAAGAACAATGTGGCGCTTTGGCTCGTTGATTGAGTTGTCGTTTCTCCCTCTCATTGGTTTCGTAGATATATCCTTGACATAGAACACCTGATTGACATCCTTGGCAAGGATAAATGGTTCGTCCTTGTACCTAATAGTGTTGAGATCCACAGACGTCATTCCATACTTATTGTCGACTGTTACCCCGCCGCTGGTCCCTTTCACCCATTGACACCGAAACAAAGGTACTTTAAAATTAGGTCCATAGTCTAATTTCCATATGTCCTTTATGCGACCATAATATGTTTGCTTATTCCTGTTTGGATCTGTGGCATCTACGCGGACACCACTGTTTTGGTTGGTGCTCCTTTTATCTTGGGCCACTGTGTAAAATGTATTTCCATTTATCTCATACCCTTTGTAAGTGAGAATATGCCACGATGGTTCCCTAGCCAACAAATACAGTTGCTCATCAAGACTCTCATCACCTTGACATTCTTTTCGTAACCAACCGCTGAAGTTTTCATGTGGCGACGTGTAATCCAAGCTTCAGTTTTCCCTGCAAACTCGTTTCTGAGGATTACCATATGTGTCTCGATATACGGAGCCACCAAGGAAGAGTTTTGTAGAACCGTGTAGTTGCTTTATTGAAATTATCATCCTCCGTATCGATATATGTTTTCTTCCCTAGTGTTCCCTTACCACTTAGTCTGCCCTTGTATCGCGATTCAGGCACACCAATCGGGTCAAGGTCGGGAATGAAGTCAAGTCAACATAGAACTCGATGACCTCCTCTATTCCATATCCCTTTGCTATGCTTCCTTCTGGTCGAGCACGATTGTGTACATATTTCTTCAGGACTCCCATGACCTTTCAAAGGGGAACATGTTGTGTAGGAACACAAGACCGAGAATACTAATCTCCTTGACCAGGTGAACTAGGAGGTAAGTTATGATATTAAAGAAGGATGGGGGGAACACTAACTCAAAACTGACAAGGCACTGAACCACATCATTCTGTAGTTTTGCTAGATCCACTGGATTGATTGCCTTGTGAGAAATTGCATTGAGGAATGCACATAGCTTCACGGTGGCTAAACGTACATTTGGAGGTAGAATTCCTTTCGAAACAACTGGAAGCAATTGTGTCATAAGCACGTGGCAGTCATAGGACTTCAAGTTTAGAAATTTCTTTTCTGCCATGTTGATTATACCCTTTATATTCAAGGAGAATCCAGATGGGACCTTGATGCTATCTAGACATTCGAACATGCTTTCCTTCTCTTCTTTACTAAGAGTGTAGCTAGCGGGTCTTAAATAACGGCGTCCATCATCTGTCTTCTCTGGATGCAGGTTATCTCGTTCTTTCAAACACTGCAGGTCTTGTCGTGCTTCAAAACCATCAATAGAATGTAAAAAAAATACGATCAAATGAGATCCAATGACTCACATTGCGATCCGGACACTTGTAGAAGATACGACCTTTGTTGGGACACTCCATCCTCGCTCAGAACTCCATGATAATCTTCTGCTTACACTCGCCGCATGCAATGAGGGGGATGTGCGGCCTAAGTCGCTTAGAGACCCGATGAGAGTTCGAGGACCCAGAAGGAGTCGCCATCTACTTTCTATATTCATTTTTAAAATTTCTATAAATTTAAGCTTAAATTCTCACAAATTAAAAAATACACTACATAAATTGCTATAAATTCCTCATTTTGTAAAGTGATATATTCAAAAAACCACTAATAATATATATTCATTTTTGTAAATTGTTATGAATATTCACTAATAATATAATTATTAAGCTACATATGAAAACAACTATAAGCTATATATAAAAACAAATAAAAGGCGCATACTAGTTGAAATAAACAACTATAAGCTTTCACCATCCAAAAATACAAACTATCAAGTGAATACAAGTATAAATGCTCACAAATCAACAAATCAACCAAAGGTGTGAAATTAGCTAGATAACATCTAAATCAATCATAAATGACCATGAAATGAGATATACAAGTAATGAAGGTGTGAGAATGAAGTTAGTAACCTCTAAAACCAAAGAATCGATGTAGAAGTGGAAGAAATTGTGTGGTGGCCGAAGAACACAGGAAGAACACACAAGCAAAGAGCAAGAATAGAGTTTGTTTGGGCTGAAGGTGGAAGAAGGAAAATTGGAGCTTATATAGGTGGGGACTTTTAGTCCCGGTTGGGATTACCAACCGGAAATAAATGCCTGTTTTTAGACCCGGTTGGTGGCCCCAACCGGGATTAGACCTTTACTCCCGGTTGGGGCCACCAACCGGGACTAAAGGCGGACTTACCAACCGGGAGTAAAAGTCCCCTGACATACCTGCCCGTGCCACTAGCCATTGAGCATGGACCTTTACTCCCGGTTGGTGTATGGAACCGGGACTAAAGGTCCCTTTACTCCCGAACACAAAATATTCCGGGACTAAAGCTCATTCCCGGCTTCGGGCCAAAGGTCCGTTCTCTACTAGTGCAAGGAGCATCAAGGAATTTATTTGAAACGATTTGTGCATGGGTGACCTATGTGCTGATGGCAGCAGTATCTTCAGACACATGCATGACCTATGTGTGCTATATATATGTTTGAAATGCTGACCCTTACGGCTAACTGCAGTATGTTTGAAGTGCTTTCTTAAAATGTCAAGTATTCGTTTGCTGACGAGGGAACCCGTGAAAAGTATGGAGGGTTAGAGCATCTCCAAGAGTAAGAGTTTGACATTTTTGACTTGGTAAAATGAGAAGTCCCGCTAACGAAACGAAGAGCCCCGCTAAGAGAATGAAGAGCCCCGCTAATAAAAGTAAGAACCCCGCTAAGCAACGAAGAGCCTCGGAACCCAAGCCTATAGGCGCGGGTATATTTCCGCGCATGGAGAAAAGATATGCCAAGTTGCTATTAATGCTAAATTGTTTTGCTAAACTGCTGGAGGCTATTTTTTCTTGTTTTGTCAAAAATTATATAGATGTCAAGTTGAAATAGCAAACTTCTGGAGATGCTTCGTCTCTACCCTGTTTGGTTTGGGGTGGCTAAAGTTTAGTCACCCCATTTTTGTTTAGTCCTATTTAGTCACCTCTAAGTGACTAGAGGACTAAAAGCACTTTTAATCATCTTTTAGTCATAGTGTTTGGTAAAAAGTGACTAAATTTAGGTAACTAAAGTCTAGAAAGGATCAAACCAAAGAGGGCCTAATCGATTTTTAGGAAGGCTCACACCAGGCACTGACAATTTCGAATTTTATAACATATATATTTGACTTTTCCTATAGTCAAATACGGTTACCTTTTTGAATTGAGGGAGTATGTTTTAACATTATTTTTAGTAACTAAACAACAAACCAATGGCAAGTTTAGTGAGTCCAACATGTCTTTATTTAGAGGGTCTATTTAAGTCTCAGAACGCGTGTACAAAAGTATATAAGATACAAAACAGGTACAGAAAAATAAGACAAAAATTGAGAGATTCACATCAAACATGCTACTCCTTCTGTCACAAAATAAGTGTCACGGTATTCATGTCTGTCATATTTTTTTTAAAATTTGACTAGATTTATTTATAGAAAATATTAATAATATTTGTATCTCCAAATAAATTTAATAGGAAAATAGATTTAATGATCTATCTAATATACTTGGTCATAACAACTTATGACTTTTTAGAAAACGAGAACGTCATTTATTTTGGAACATAGGGGTAGTTAGTATGAAAGGTTGAATGCAATTCTTTTATAAAAGTAAATAAATTACCTTGTTGATAGCCGTGTAGGCAAACACGGCCATTCTTGTCACCAGGTGCATCAGGCCATGACCGTGAGAGAGCTCGTGGCGGCGAGTTTAAAGCTGCGGGTAGGGAATCGAAGGGATCGGCCAGTGACGTGTCAGCGTGTCCCGCGAGCTATTTGGGTCAGATTGCATGCAGCTGCGTCCGATACAAGTATAGAGCTTATATGTGTCCGATTTCTCGGACACCTGGGATACGAATACGTATCCAACGTGTATCCGTGTTCCATATACGCAACAGATACGCGACGCAACATATACCTGAACCTGAGGCCTCTCGCGAAGAAAGGGTACAAGCATTACCCTTATATTCACTTCATCCAATTTTGAAATAAGTATTTAGGGCCTTAAAAGAATATAAATAAAGAAAATTTTAACTGCATGATTATAGATATCATTGAGTTTTATAACTTTAGTTTTGGCCATTTCTCTGTCTGACATCATTTGAAAATTTTGAATTTCAAAATGACAAATTCAGACATGATTTTTCTTGGACAAATAATTTCTAATAAAAAATTGTCAACTAAAAAATTATATAACTCTTCGAGATCTACATCTTTAGTTTTTATCGTTTCTCCGTTCGAGATCGTTTGAAAATTTTGATTTCAATATCTGAGGACTTGAAATTAAATTTCGGGACCATAGAATGTTTTAACTAAAAAACATATTAACTATGATTTTTGTACCATTTCAAGATCTATAACTTAGGGTTTTAGTTGTTTATCCATCCGAGGTTGTTTGAAAATTTTTTAAAGTTTCAATTTCAAATTGTGAGAACGTCAAGTAGCAGTTCCTAGATCCAAATTATTTCAAATGAAAAGGTGTCATTTACAGAGTTATAGATCTATTCATGTTTAATATAAAGTTTATCTTCATCTCACTTCGTTTGAAGAAGTTTTGAATTTTATTGTGTTGTACCTATTTTTAGAGGTGGCTCTAGATCCAGGCGCCTCTTTAAATTCATTTGTCACGACGGCAAGATTTAGAGCTGTGTCTATAGACAGGTGCATTTGTAGAGAGGTTAAAAATATTATTGGCACCTACAAATGTATTTCTAGTGGTGGCACATTCCAAAAACAATTTTTTGAGAGATGTTTTTAGATTAAGCCACCTCTATTGGAAAAAGGAATAAGAAAGCTGCCTCTATAAATTATTTTTTTGTATTAGTGACATCTAGAGCTGTACTTAGGGTCTTGGATGATGTTATTTGGATTCACACCAGAGTATGTATCACGTGAGGAATTGAGTTTGATGTGTGACATGAGAAGTTGGTAGGTCCACACATCGAAATCTGATTATGTGAAGCACATTTAGACTTACTAATTGGTATATAAAAACATGGGCTAACTATTAGAGCAAGGCTAACAATATAACCAGCTTGCTGACCATAAGCATACTTATAATCTTCTTTCAGCAGATCTAGATAGTAGTTAGCTCTACACTATTAATATATTGGTCACTTATCTGTCTCACAAAATTTTCTAGTTTTTGTGCCTGAGCCGGCTGTAAATTTACAGGTCTCTTCTATCTCTTTTCCCTCTCCTTCACATCAGCAATCAGCCAGCTAACTTATAGCCTCTTATTGTACAGAATTGCGCTCCCAAATGAGCAGATGTTCCAGGCGAATTCATGTGCTTAAAATTGTCAAGGACACATGGAGTGGACTTCCTGCGCTGCGCGGCACATGCACGCATGGAAGATGCCAAGATGGCATGGCATACATTTGTCTCTGAATCTGTCCAACTTGACATGCCAGCCGCCATGCGAAAGAATTAGTTTTTTCTACTGCACAGATTTAAGAAGACTGGAGAACCAAAGGGTTGCATTAGTGTGACCAATGCCCTTCTTAGAATAAGGCTAAGGGTATGGATGAAAATGGTACGGATATTTATCCGACCGTCCGTTCGATCGAATTCGTTTAGAGGTGTTCAGATCTGTCCGTATCCGAGTCCGGATATTCAACATCCGAGACCGTATTCATATCCGAATACTCAAATCGTATATTTATGATGTCGACATCCAATCATATTTTATCCGACATGGCTGACACTATCCGTATTCGAATCCGAATCCGATCAGAAATATGAAAACAAATGTGATATCAGTGATATCCGTTCGTATCCGATCTGTTTTCATCCCTGGCTAAGGGTGTCCACACCAGTGTTACGAAATCGACTGCTGATGTGGTGATGTGGTGATGTGAGAGAATAAAAAAAGAAAGAAAAGAAACGGTTGTGACGTGGTGATGTGAGCGAATAAAAAAAGAAAGAAAAGAAAAGGTTGTGCATGGCAAAGGAAGTTGAGCACGGTGTCAGAGACCCATCGTTTCTTGGCGGACGTGCGAGCTAGCTGCTTGTACAGGCGCTGGCGAGTAACATTTTCACCTCCTCTCTCATCCAGGTGGCATAAAATACAATATTTGCTTGCTATTTGAACTGCTATTGGAGACGCCTTAATAATACAACCAATTTCCTGACCATAAGCATACTTGCAATCTTCTTACAGCACATCCATATATTAGTTAGTTCTACACTATTAATGCATGGCCCACTTATTTGTCTCATAAAGGTTTTTGGTTTTGTGCCTGAGCCAACGGTAAGCTTACATGTCTTTTCTATCTGTTTCCTCTATCCTTCACATCATCATTCAGCCAGCTTACAGCCTTTTATTGTACTTTTAGGATTGCGCTTCCAAATGAGCACATGTATGGCACATGCAGTGGACTTCCTGCGCTGTGTGGCACATATGGGTTCTGACTGAACCCTAAACCCTAAATTCTTCATCCACGTTTCGAGACCTCAAGTGCCTAATGAGATCGGTAAACTTGTGATTTTATCGTAGTCACATCATTCAGTAACCCGAATTACGCCTTTAGATTTAGGACGTCACCGAAGAGGTGAGAGCCCCACCTGAATGATTTTTCATAGATATCGGCAACCCGGGGAATAGAGGGTGTTGGACACCTAATATTGGGGTGACCCTTGAAGGTCAGAGAAGTACATGACGTGTGGGGAAGAGAAGGATTACAACACAACACTTACCAGCACAATCACAAAACAATATGATTCAGCGACAAGCTCAGCCTACAACCAGAGTGTAATACTTCCTAACATGTGCCACGCCATCAATAACAGACTCTAAAGAACTCTAAAACCACATGCAGCTGTATGGTATTGAGTGGGATCCGACAGACGATAGCCAGGAAACTGAAGGCGTTTAGTCAGAACCAACAGATGGCTATCCTGAGGTGCATCGCCTATTAGCGCATTTGGGCTCCAACTAACGCCCACCAATGCTGTTGGATCTTGGGATGCTGCATAGGTGATAGGAGTGGGAGGTTGAGGCCGGGGCTTGAATGCCCAGTGGTGAACAGTTGGATGAACTAGCGAGAGCTGGAACGTCATGGAGCGAGAGAGATTAATCTCAATCTCTGGCTAACTTCATCAAGGAAATAATGTCCAACACTTATACTGTCAATCCTAAGAAACCACTACAAACTTAATGGGATAACGTCTAACAAATCAAATCGATCAAGTTCCTAGATGATAGGATCCTGATAATTAACTAGCTGGGGGCGCACGCCACCAATGTCCAGGTGCATCACGCATTCGTGGTGAGCGCGCACAGGTGCGCCTTGGCGAGGGCCACCGTTCAGCCACGATTGGCACGTCGGCGCTGGTAGACGTTCCTGGTAATAATATCTATCTCTCCCCCTCAATGAACAGCTCATCCTCGAGCTAGAAGGAAGGGAAGAGGGCTCGGAACTCCTCAGCAGGCTCCTAGGTGGCAACATCTTCCGGCATGGCCTCCCACAGAATGAGGACATGCCACATGCCACGGCGAAGTTGACCACGCAGAGCACGTGCACAATGATGAAGAACGCATCCGTGGTGTAGAGGTGGCAAGGCTGGTGTCATCGCCAGAGGGGTGCCGTGGAACGGCTTGAGCACCCCTACATGGAAGACATCATGGACTCGAGCGCCTTTGGGAAGGTGCAGGCTGTAGGCAACGGGGCCAACGTACTCCACCACCTAAAAAGGACCAGAAAACATGGGCTGAGCTTGCCACTGAACCACGGCACCAAGGACTGTGCCGGCTTGTGAAGGATCCACTGCAGCACCTTGAGTTGATTGATCTTATGATTCTATTACGTGGCACATGTTTGACACAATGTACTAAATTATACCTTTTTGAAACAATATACTAAAAAATACATGGTAGGATTATTTTGAATAATCTTTGTTGCACTGATGAGTAATTATATAGAACAACAAAGTTGTGTGCAGCCCTATTAAGCCATATGCCGAGCATTCTATTCGAAGCAAAAACAATCGGCATGATGGTCCATTCTGCTAAGTTCTAATCAAGGAAGGAGAAAGCAGAGCAAAGCGCAACGAGAGGACATTCCAGAGCTTCACCTTGTCCTTGTCGCGTGCTGCAGCGGCGTTCTAATCAGCCGCTGGCTACCGCTGGGATAGTTGGACCTAGTGGCGCACATCTCGGCGATTTTGGACAGGCGCTGCATTAGATCAGTGCATCACCTTGCTCTGCTATATATCCTCCAGCGCTTGGGGTCGGTCGTGATGACGTCCTGATCCAGCACGCAAGATTGGTCGCCAGGTCACGTGCTTCACCGTCTGACGGGATATCATGATTTGTACCTTGCCGATGTGGTCTGCATGCATTCAATGCCGTGGCGGACTGCAGGATTCGAGATATATGTTTTGTACTAGCATAAAAAATATTTGTATGTGTATTTGCCGAATTAAAATGTGGTAGATAGAAATATGAATGCCTTCTTCTTTTGATACTGGCGGGCTCACAGGCGAGATGCAGACGCATGAAGCATTGGCGGCCTCCCAAGGTCTGGAATGCACTGACCCGTTCCCATGGCATGATGGTGTTGGGCCATGCTCCTCCCCAGCTCGGTGTCGCGGTCTTTCTCCAACGAGGAACATGCATGGTAAGTTTGGTCGAGCTCCGTAACTCTTAGGGTTTTCTAGTTTTGAGGATGGGTTTGCTGGTTTTTTGTCGTGGTAATTTCCGTTCGCACCCCCCCCCCCCCCCCCCGCCGCGTTTAAGCCTTCATGTCACAGTCCAGGGTCCAAATCCAACATTAGGTCTCTAGCCATAGCCACCAAGGCACTCGCCTTCGAGCCGCCGTGTCCCCTCCTCCTCAGGTCGCCTCGCACGAAAGGCAGCGGAGCCTCTGCCACATCCCCATGCATCTTTCACTGGCAAACAACAAACCGGATGGGTCGTGATCGCTAGAGCTCTCGCGGCCTCGAACCGGCCGGGAGGAAGGCAGGAAGCCAGGTATTGCCGGCTTTCCACTCCAGAGTCCATGCTCCAGCCGCTCAGTAGTTTCGGTTTTGTGCGCACGAGCAAATGGTTGTGGACAAACGGTTTCTATATCAAGGCGATATAGTATAGTAGTGCTAATCCGATATTCTTAGCTGGCCAAGTTGTTCTAGGGGAGTTTTTGGATTTCTGTAATTTCTCTCCAATGGGATTATTGGAACAAAGTTTTCTGTTTAGCTCGCAGTTTGGTATTTGGTCTGCACTTCTTCTTGTGGTATTGTTCCTCGGTTTTCGGCATGACGTCTTTGGTTCTTTGTGCTCCATGACATTGTGACCCGAAACAATGCCATCAAATCTTCAGGGTTCAGGTGAAGAAACAAGAGGAGGGGCCGGCCTGCAACTGCAACAGCTCATGTGCATCGCAACTAGTGCCCATGAGGCTGCTTCGCCATGTCCCCGGTCTGCATGATCCCGTGGAGTGCGCAGGACTTCTTCTACACCTCAACAGAGGCCACGAGGTCAGGGCTTCTCTTCCTGATGTAACGGGTGAGCTTCCACGGGAACTGTACTATGTGGCTGCTGATTTCGCGATGGGTGATGGGGGACCCCATCTAGCCCTTCAGATTGCGCATGCACTATGTGGCTGCTGATTTCGCTTTGGTGATGGGAGACCCCTTCTAGCCCTTCAGATTGCGCCAATGAGCACAAGGTGTGTCAAACTGTCAATTTTCTAAATGCTAATAGAGTAGTATTAGAATAGGAGTAGTACATCTCTATCTCTACTCCTATAATCCATCACTTAGAATCTCTCTAAACGCACACAACTAATCCTACCCACCAGAGACAAACTTTTCAACATCCACCAAAACTTTTGCACTAAAAAATACAACACCATTAAAACAGACACACGTGATCTCCTCTTACTAATTCTCTCTCCTTACTCACCCACATCCAACGGACGAGTTTGAATGGATCTTCACCGGTGGCCTGACCGAACCTACATCCCCCGCATGCCGCCAATCGCACGCAGCATGCAAGCATGCACGCACGAACGCCTGCCGCCAATCGTTCCAAGATTTCATGTCCTTCACATCCATGAATGCCAATCTGCATGCTCAATTTTTATGGCACAGCAGCAATGATCCAAGCATTTCATATATGATGACATTTCAAAATATTTTCAACCATTTCAATAAAGGAATGATATTTGCAAATCCTGGATGGAGCGACAATCTTTATATATGGCGACATGAACTAAAAAAAAGGAATCCAAAAACTATAACTTTTAATATGTTTCTTTCTTAATAAATACTTATTTGATAATATATCTAACACAAATAAACACTTGCTCTTCTTCTCTAGGAAATTTATAGGATTCCTTTTATACAACTTCCTAAAGTTATGGGATGGAGAAAAATTGCCATACATCAACATTGTGAGCATATAAATATATATCCGATATTCATTTTTTTTAAATACATATAACAATTCATAGGGTAACTTATTATCTGCGATTCACAGAAATCACAATCACTGAGGATGCAATTCCTGTTAGACATTTTGAAGAGCAATTCAATTGAATGCAAATATAATATCCCTGAAGAATTCAAAGATTTGCTTCAGCTACTATAAATCATTTGTACTATGCGAGACATGAGTTTTATGATGCCTTATAATCCATAATTATTCTAGGAATATGTACATTATGAATTATGATTACGTGAAACTTAAAAGTATGAAAAATGTTGTCGTTTCAATTTCTTTAGATGCATTCCTAGAATGAACCCGTTGTGTTAGCACGGGCATTATACTAGTTAGGAGTAGTAGTACAGTATTAGTAGTAGGGTAGGATTAGGAGAGTAGTAGTAGAGAAATAGATCGAGTAGAGTTGTAGAAGTTCTTATTGATTCTGTCCACTTGCTTATATTATTTTTTTAATTAGATTGTTTTATGTTCTTGTTGATTACTGTATTTATATTTCATGGTGACCATAAGAAATTTTCTCGCTGAGAACCAAAAGAAATTACTAAAAGAGGTTACTTTACCAGACAGAAAGGTTTCATTAGAGATGACTAAAATAGGATATTTATTTCTATCAACATGGTTGAAATGTTTTATAGGACATTTCCTAATTCCAAGAGCTAGAATGTGAAGTTTACTTTGGATCATTTTAAATTTGTTTATGGGGGACACGTTCTGGTTATTAATAATGTTGATGCTAATGTGAGATTTGACAGTAACTTGATAAAAGCTGATATAGCTAAGTTGGTTCAACATATAATGACAATCTTCAAGAGAAATGAGTCAAATTTGATTTTGTGAGTCATGGTTCTGGGGAGTTGACCTTCACTGTCAGGATGGATCAGTCTACCAAATACTTGATGCAATTGTATGCACAGATGACGAAGATAACATTGGATATTGACTAATTTGTCTACGAGTGGAAGACTTGAATCTCCTCATACTTAGTTGACATATGGGTGAAGGGCGACACTACGGTACATGTATTACCATGCTTTTGGGAGAAGCGTAAGTTAAATATAATCCTAATTTATTTTCTTTGTATATACTCAAGTTCTTTTTTTTCATTAGCAATTCAGTATATAATTAATATGTATGTTGAATTAAATTTGATATTTCTTTTTTACTGAACAGTAAACTAAAAATCTCTCACTTAAGAAAGAGAAATAAACTTTAATCATGCATAGAAGTGTTGCTCTAAATCTTGTTCGTGCCTCCTTGATGTGTTGTTATCAAATAAGGAGAGGATGTCTTCCTTTTATAAGGGGGAGATGGGGAATAATCCGAGCATATTCCAAGAATAATCCCAGCATATTCCCTATATCCTTCCCAAACCGACCTCAAATCAACATCTATGTATACATGGCAAAAGCATTTAACAACAGTTATAGAAATGAATCATCAATTAACTTTAGTGTGTTCCTTATATGCTAGATTATTTGTTTTCTTACAAGATGAGATGCTTAAACTTTCTTACTTAAAAGGAAAAAATAACCAGTGCCTAAGATTTATCAAACATCAGTTAAATTGCATATATTTCAGTGGTAGTCCAAACCTCCAACACTACATTAAGAACAACAAACACAAATTTGTACAAGCAGTTTCTCACCCTGATGGTCGCTCTTCCCTACAAATGACCATGCTAGGACGTCAGTTTCTTTCATCATGGATGAGATGTTTCACAATAGCATTTAGTAAAGGTAAAAGTAAGAATGGTGAATTTGAGTTAGTGGACTTAAAATTTGTTGAAGGCCACGCATTTGCTACATCATGGAATGTTTGCTACATCAAGAGACTAAGGAGGCATGTTAAATCTAGTTCAGTGGGAGCTGATATGTGTAAGTTTACTGATCATCCTCCAATTCAGTGACATCCCAGAGTTAGTCTCCGAGAATCCATCATACTTAGAAACTTGTATAGATTTAATATGCATGAAATTAGATTTTTCTATGTTAAATCTATACTTTATCTATAACTACGTTATACATGATTCAATAAGTACAAAATTTTTACTATAGTTCAAGCATACGATAATAACCTCACCATAAAAATTTCACCATAATTGGGCAATAGAAGCTGCAGCTATGAATTATTCCAATTAATTATAGATAAAATTAGATTTTTCTATTAATGTAAGGCTATAACAAAAACATTGTACCACTAAAGCATACCATATTATATGTTCACTGTGTAGATCTACTCCTGTAGAGTCCAACAAAATTGGATTTTCTATTTTATAATTTTTTGTGATTTACTATGATTTTTCAAATATTTAGCAAAAATAAACAAAAAAGAAAAAGACAAAACCATCGACACTGTAGCAAAACCACCGTCCAAAACCGCATGGGGGTAATTTGACTGGTTTTAGAAAGTTCAGGGGTAAAATAGAGCATTTCATAGTTTGGAGTGAAGTAGACCACCCTTGATAGGTTGGGTGTTAAGTAGACTTTTCCTAGTTTTTGTTATTTCTTGTTTCTTGTGTGCGGTGTTGTTCAGATTTTCAGATTTGTAGCTTCTTTTCAGTGTTTTTCTGTCATACCAAATCAGCATCAACTGAAATCAACATTTCAGAGAGGCGACGAACTGCCATTTATTCCACAAGAACATGACTAGAATATTTCGGTTCTGAATGGAAATGAGATGTATGGCAGTTCAGGGAAAAACTCAACGTAACCATGACTAGAATATTAGTTACAGTACCTTAGCTTGTTTCTGAGATCGTCAGTCTTATATGATTTGAACAATAATTACATAGCTAGAGTTAGATTGCTTGTTCCATGTGTTGTTTTTCCAATAGGTAGTTAACATTTAACAATGGATATACAGTAATTTGGGTACCCTATTGTGAATATAGACGTCAGGCATCGTACCATTTACAGTGGTCAAGACTCAAGAGTTCCAAGCCCTAATTAATAAATTGCGCCTAAGAGAAAGACGCGGTTGCTCCCGTCGTCAACCCAGCGTGTGCATATCCAACCAGACAAGTCATATATGTTAACCCTTGCCCTGTTACGGTTGGCGCTGGTTTCAGTTACGATTAACGTTCAACAACGGTGAAAATTGGGTGAGGCCCATCCTCACCGTGCACGATGAGGACTGTGCAACTGACGCATGGGTCATGATCATCATGCAGACGGTTAAAATGATACTATGGCCCACACGTCAGCTGCACAGTCCTCACCGTGCACGGTGAGGCCCGGTCCTCACTCACGTGGGTCATCGTAAGCTAGTGCTTCCGTGTTCTATATATACTTTCAGCTTATTTTTAGCGATGGAATAGTATTTTACTTTCACAACAAAACAACCGTAAAAATCAACCACAGTCAAAATAAGTCCCGTAAAAATCAGCCGCAGCCAAAGTATTTTTCCTCTTTCAGTTCTAAATTATAATATGTATCGGTATATATCTAATTGTATAGCAAAAGAAATGTATTAAAAAAATAAAACCCTGTATTTTAAAATGGTGGGAGTGGTTCTCTAGTTCGCCTGTAAGTTCTTCTGCATCGGTCGAGATTAGACGAGAGACAATAGAGAGCTAGTACTACAACAACCTTGTTCGCTAAGCTTGCCACTTAACTAAAGCAAGATTAATAATCCTTATTCCTTGCTTCGCAAGGTACCCTATAGTATATCATCGGAGTTACTTTAACGGAAATAAAGTAATTCATTAATAAGCAGTGCAAATATAATAATAAAAAGAAATTAAACCTACAATTAAAGAGCGACGTTATCGTTAGCTCGTGTCTTGCCGCTGCAGGTAATACACGGAGTGAAGTAAGTAAACTACTAGTGGTAGTCAATGGAATGGACCATTCTTTGATGTCGTGGACACGGCATGCACCGCGTGATGCGCGTCATCGTGGAGACCGAATTCGAGCATTCCTCTCCATGACTCCATCATTTCATTCGAAGCAACTGATGGCTATATATAGACACACACACGCCAACCAATGCAACTTCAGTCCACGCCACACACACAACATATATCCGATCGAGCACTAGCTACTTCTGTGATCAGCAGAATGAAGCGTGCCAGAGATGACGACGGCGACGACGCCGCCAGTGGCAGCGCCATGGGAGACGACGACAGCCGTAGCTACAACGACCCTGATCATCATGGAGAAGAAGACGAAGAACAAAAGGACCAGCAACGACAACGGGAAGCATGCGACGTCCTACTCTCCCTCTCCTTCTCATGCTGCCCATCACATTCCAGCACCAGCTGCTACAGTCGTACTATTCATTCCGATGAACCTGCTCCCGGCATGGCGCCGCCGCAGCCACCACTCCCAGTCAAGCGTCGTCGTCGCCGGCGCCGGCGCCTGGACGACGTGTTCGAGTGCCAGACGTGCGGGCGGCGGTTCCCGACGTTCCAGGCGCTGGGCGGCCACCGGACGAGCCACTTCAGGCGGCCGGCGATGAACAAGAAGGAGCCGCGGTCCACAAAGGCGGTTCTGGTCCACGCGTGCACCATGTGTGGGCTCGGCTTCTCCACGGGCCAGGCCCTTGGTGGCCACATGAGGAGGCACCGCCTGGGCCAGGCTGACAGCGTCGGTTTTGCTGATGTGGACCTTACGCAGATCATCGTGCATCGAAGGCCCACTTCTGCTTCCTCCTCCTTGCAGCTTCTCAACCTGCTGGTGTAGTGTTAGATACAACATGTGTCAGTTAAGTTAATTGGAACTGATATCGTAATATGGTACGCCCTCTGTCCAATAAATATTTTATGTTTGACCAAATTTTGGCAAAAAGTATTCACAATTATAGCTTCAAATTAATATATTATTAAAATACATTTCATAATTAATCCAATGATATTTATTTTTGTAAATATTTGTAGTTTTATATTTATAATTGGTGAAACTTGATATACTAAAACATGCTATTATGATAGAATTTATTTTTCTTGGACGGAGGGGGTATCTATGGTTTGAAACCTCCAAAGGAAGGAACCTCTTTTTCTACGAAGGTTTTAACCAGATGCAGACGAATCCTCCTAGATATAATTTCTTTAATTTGCTACGACGACTAGGAACGAGCAAATCAAGAATTTCACTTCGAATTTCGGACATCAACATCCTGCTACTCATGGTGTTTCACGATCAGTATTGGAAATCTGTAAAAGTAGATCTTTGAATGATAGATTGGTCTGGACTTAAAATCATTTTAACAAAGCATGATAGTTTTTCATGACTGCCTTGTTTTTATCCAGCGGCTTCTATGAGGAAGGCGGCACAAAGGAGGCTCAAGGGCTTGTTAAGGAAGGCGGCTAGGGCTGCTGAAGGAGGGAAAACGAAAGGCGTTTTCTGGTCTCCCCTTTGCTGGCAGCTTTGGTACCAACGGGACTAGTTGATTTCATTCCTTACCCTGCTCTTCGCACGCGCCTTGCATTTCCAAACAAAGCAAGCAGGCCATTGCATGCCTCGACTATGACAGCATCCAAAGCACCTATCGGCCATAATTTATCTGGTTTGGTAGGATCCCGTATTGACCAACGCCTGCGACAGAAGGTGTAACCCCCTTTTAGTAAGCAGCATATAACATGGCTAACCTCACTATATGAAGTGCAGTATTTGAATGAATAGATGAATGCATCCAGTCTTAGAGTATATATAGGCACAATTTAGCAAGTAACATGGTTGCTGTCACAATTCCTTAATCATCTCAGCTGGAATCTACAATGGGCTACGTACGCCCTTGTTTTTGAATCATGGAAATGCAGAGAATTAGTGCTTACCTGCAGTCCACCCTTTCTTTGAACCCTGTAAAAGATCGAATTTACAGATATGAACTGAGTGCCATTTGATGAATAAGATCGAACAAGGGAGAGGGATATGGAAAGGATGAAGTAATGAAAGAGGAAGTCATTGCTAGTAGTAACGACTTGTCACGATCCATTGGTTCATATAGAATCCATGTCGTAGGTCTATCAAAAAACATATATAATAAAATAGAGTGAAAGGGTCCACCCCGAAACATAAACAGTGTATAAGGTACTATACTAGATTATTTATGCTTCACACTAGGTGTATATAAAATAAAATATCAGTAATATTTTTCACAAAAAAATATCAGTAATAATTATATACTCCCTCTGTCCGCAACTAAATGTCGCCATTGGTTTCCGTGTCAAAAGTTTGATTCGATTTGTAGACAATACATACGACATTTATATCTTTAAATAAATTTATTAAAAGACCAGATTCAAATATTCCTATATAGCTCCACTGCTATATGTGTAGCTCCGCCCCTCGCAGGCCTCCTTCGTCGATGGAGCCCCTCCCTACACCGGTGGAGCTCCTCCCCATGGGCTGCCCTCGTTGTCGCGCCTTCTCCATGGGTGGCGGTCCTCCCTGCGACTGCGAGCCTCCCTCGGTGGCAGCCCAACGTTAGTGGATCTCCTCCCCACAGGTGGGCTTACTACCTCGACTCCTCCTTTGCTTGCTAGTGGAGCTCCTCCCCATGGGCGCCTCACTGATCGGACACTTCCTGCACCGATGGTCTTCGCCACCAGCACCCTCGTTCCCCTCTCCCATGATAGCATTAATGGCCAAGTTCATGGCAACTAGAAGAGGAAGAGGATGGCATGTGGGATCTACATGTCATTAGCTATTAAACTGAATTTAGGTGCCACGGTTTAGGTAGTAATATTGGAATCCGTAGTAAAATTTATGTAGTATGAAACTATGTGGCTACCTAAATAGACAAGTAGGTAGTCCGGTTTAGCTAGTATGGTTGGCGGAGCTCTATGTTAGTGTTGTGCTACACCTAATCTACATCACAAGGAAACCGAATTTTAGATATGGTTCGGTTTAATTTTGATTTTTCCTGCACAACAACAATGGGAGCTGAAATGCAGAGGACAAGAGGGTAAACCAATCATTTTTCTTGTTTGCATGTGTGGTCATGTGGATCGAAGTGATCATGGACATGGAGACTTCCCAATCCTTACCCTACCCTAAATTTGTTGCCACCGTTCTCACTTGTAGAATCTATATATCTAACTTTCAAGCGCAGCATGGTCCTCAAAAGTTACAACCAAATTCGTTAACCCGGATAGGACTCTAGGTGAGAAAGACGATGAAAAATCTGCTTACTAGCAAAGAACCAGGTTGCATATGTGATGATGTTTACATCGCTTCTAGAGATTGTAGACTTTGAAGTTCAAGCTCTCAAATTAGAAATTCATATGCATGGTGAAATTGCGATTGAGGGCATATGATGCTCCACTTTGTCAAAGCAAAAGTCGGTGGTGCTAAAGCACATGGCTAGGCTAGGAGCAAATCCACCAATGAAGTTGTTGAAGAAACCCATCTAGATCTGTTTTTGTTTCATATGTTTTCTACCCACATGCACAACAGATCTATGTGGTTGCACATGAGGCATGGAGCTTGTATTCGTTTAGGCCGTCGTGAGGAGGCAATCACTACAACAAACAAATTAATAGAGATGGCTACAATAGGTTTCTAGAAGTGAGCATCCACTCCGCCTATAGAGTTGTCTCTGTTAACGAAAAACTTCATAGGAGGGTACTAACTAAATCACAGAAAACTATAAAAATCAACTAGAGAACATGTTAAGCCCGCCGAGGCCACTGAGCAACCATTGCAGTAGGCATCGCGTCAGCTCTCATGATGCCTTATTGCATCACACCGAGCACTCATCGCAGCTCATGTGCTACGCTGTCACAACCTACCGAGCCCGCCATCTTAGCAATCGGATCCAGGGTCTAGGTGGCCAAATCCGCAAGAGCTCTCAGATCCACATGGCTTGGAGGCACCGCTGTGTGAGCTCGAGTGCCGAGCATGTGCTAGAGCCAACGCCGCTGCCCTATAATGGGAGGGAGAGATCGAGAGTGAGGAAGAAGGAGGCGAGGAGAGGTGGGGTGGAGGGCCGATGAGAATGAGACCACAGGGATCTTGGGGTGGAGACAAAGATCGCGAGCATCATCCCACAATGAGCCCAGTTGAATCTCGTTGGCAGTTGAGGAAGCACATGAACAGCGGTGGCTACAAATGACCCAAGTAGCCGATAGCAGGGGTGGTGAAGGAGGCTCTATTGCGGACAGAAACATCTAGCCGCTAGCACGGTGATTCAACCGGAGCACACACTATGATTTGGCGTGGGGAGTGGAAGAGCGGACAGATCAAGTCGACACACAACCGATTCTAGCGGCGCAAAAGTGGGGATTCAATGGAGGAGATGGGGATTTAGGAGTGGGAGGATGAGGGGGCGAGGAAACTCAAGGTGTTGGGTGATGAATTTCGTGGGAGTCGAGCAGCTGGCTCAAAAATGAGGGAGGAATGGGAGAAATCTAGCAGGGTCTAACTTCCTGAGTGAGAGTGGGTAGGCAAGGGACTTCTAGTGGCTCACTTTCAAGTTCAAGCTCTCGAAGTAGAAATTCTTATCCATGGTGAAAATGCGATTGAGGGCATATGATGCTCCACTTTGTCAAAGCAAAAGTCGGTGGTGCCAAAGCACATGGCTAGGCTAGGAGCAAATCCACCAATGAAGTTATTGAAGAAACCTATCAATATCTGTTTCATATGTTTTCTACATCCACACGTACAACAGATCTATGTGGTTGCACTTGAGGCATAGAGAGCTTATATTTGTTTAGGCTGTCGTGAGGAGGCAATCACTATGACAAACTAGCTAGTAGAGATGGCTACAATAGGTTTCTAGAAGCGAGCATCCACTCCACCTATAGAGATGTCTCTGTTAATGAAAAACTTCATAGGAGGGTACTAACTAAATCACAGAAAACAATAAAAATCAACTAGAGAACATGTTAAGCCCGCCGAGGCCACTGAGCAACCATTGCAGTAGGCATCGCGTCAGCTCTCATGATGCCTTATTGCATCGCACCGAGCACTCATCACAGCTCATGTGCTGCGCTGTCACAACCTACCGAGCCCGCCATCTTAGCAATCGGATCCAGGGTCTGGGTGGCCAAATCCGCAAGAGCTCGTCAGATCCACATGGCTTGGAGGCACCGCTGTGTGAGCTCGAGTGCCGAGCATGTGCTAGAGCCAACGCCGCTGCCCTATAATGGGAGGGAGAGATCGAGAGTGAGGAAGAAGGAGGCGAGGAGAGGTGGGGTGGAGGGCCGATGAGAATGAGACCATAGGGATCTTGGGGTGGAGACAAAGATCGCGAGCATCATCCCACAATGAGCCCAGTTGAATCTCGTTGGCAGTTGAGGAAGCACATGAACAGCGGTGGCTACAAATGACCCAAGTAGCCGATAGCAGGGGTGGTGAAGGAGGCTCTATTGCGGCAAAAACATCTAGCCGCTAGCACGGTGATTCAACCGGATCACACACAATGATTTGGCGTGGGGAGTGGAAGAGCGGACAGATCATGTCGACACACAACCGATTCTAGCGGCACAAAAGTGGGGATTCAATGGAGGAGATGGGGATTTAGGAGTGGGAGGATGAGCGGGTGAGGAAACTCGCGGGGTTGGGTGAAGAATTTCGTCCGAGTCGGGCAGTTGGCGTGAAAACGAGGAAGAAATAGGAGAAATCTAGCAGGGTCTAACTTGCTAAGTGAGAGTGGGTGGGCAAGGGACTTCTAGTGGCTCACTAAGACCACGTACAACACCACTGCTTAGCTAGGCGCTTATCAACAGTTGCATGTTTTGTTTGCCACCGTGGACGTTTGGCAGGGTGCTTAGACTAAGCATTGCTGCCTAGGCAAGCACCCAACGCTTGGGAATCTTTTGACTCGGAAACCTTACGGTTACACGGACGGGAGCAGAAGATTAGCTTGGAAACTATAGCTTTCCCGTTGTAACTTAAGACTCTTAAATTAGTCTCTTTCCTTAAACATTGGTTTAATGGAGGCGGACCATAGGAGTATACTGAGTACTGTTCTACAAATAGCCATAAAATAACTTATTATTGGTCATCTAAAGTTTCGATACTATAAACATTACCGTAAATGTATTTTTTTCCTCTCAAAAAACCTAGAGTTATATTATCACATATATGGTAAATATGTATGTATCCACTCTCTCTCTATATAAATAAATATATACACACACCCATGACAATCCGGTCCACAAACATGATAGATTGGTAAGATAGAGTTGAATTAATACAACAATCAAGCATCATAGTGTAGCACGAACACAAGACAGAAGTATGGGATCGGAATGAACATGGATTATATGTGATAGATGAGTGAGTGAGTGAGTCGATCACTCTGGTGTTTCTTGAGTGAGAGGAGCGCCTGAAGATGCGCGCAGCACCCCGACGATGGATTAGCACCGTTCGCAGTGGTGCCGTGGGCCGGCTGAAAGCGTCGGTTCTGCTGATGTGGACCTTAGGCAGATCATCGTGCATCCAAGGCCCACTTCTGCTTCCTCCTCCTTGCAGCTTCTGAACTTGTTCGTGTAGTGTTAGATACAACATGTGTCAGTTAAGTTGACTGGAACTGATATGGTAATATGGTACTTCCTCCGTCCACAAAACATGCAGTTATGAATTGCGAGATAAATTAGTTCACGTTTGACAATGTTTTTAGCAAAAGGTATTCGCATTTATGGCTTCAAATTAATATATTAAGAAAAATACGTTTCATAATAAATCTAATGATATTTATTTTATATTATAATATTTATAATTTTTATTTATAATTAGTCAAACTTAATACACTAAAAGATGCTACTATAATAGAATTGTATGTTTTCTTGGAGGGAGAAAGTATCTATGGTTTGCTTAATACTAAGTGTATATAAAATAAAATATCAGTAGTATTTTTTTACAAAAAATATTAGTAATAATTATATACTCCCTTTATCTTCAACTAAATGTCACCATAGATTTTCGTGCCAGAAGTTAGACTCGATTTGTAGAAAATACATACAATATTTATATCTCTAAATAAATATATTAGAAGACCATATTCAAATATTCCCATATAGCTCCACTATATGTGTAGCTCCGCCCTATCCTTCGCGGGCCTCCTTCATCGGCGGAGCCCCTCCCGATGCCGGTGGAGCTCCTCCGCATGGGCTACCCTTGTTGTCGCACGTTCTTTATGGACGGCGCTCCTCCTTATGAGCCTCCCTCGCCGGTGGATCTCCTTCCCACGAGCGGCATCATCACTGCCTCACCTCCTCCTATGCTTGCTGGCAGAGCTCCTCCTCGCGGCCGTTCTCACTGGTCGGACAATTCCTACACCGATGGTCCATGCCGGCGGCGCCCGCCTGTGTGAAGGAGA